>CM076578.1:447258128-447476665 GCA_034641835.2 Pinus albicaulis
CAATCACAAAGGTGCCTCCATGAACTACTCCTCGCGCTGCTCTGTAAGCCGACCATTTTTGCAAAGGCATATAATTGTCGTTTATTGAATATAAATGTCGTTATACTGATGGCGGCCGGAGCATCGCTATTATAGTCGTCGCAAGAGTGACATTTCGAGGACGGACAAAACGTGGTTCATCATAACGTCGCAATTCCGACGCCTTGACAAAGTGTCGCAATACCGACACCTTTTCCGTCGCTTCCAAACAAGCGTCGCTCTTCCGATGCCTCCAAACGTCGCAATTGTGACACTTAGACATTGTGTCGCAAACAAAGCGTCGCTATTGCGACGGATGCCTCCAAATGTTGCAATTGAGACACTTAGACATTGTGTCACAATTGCGACGTTTGGAAGCAGCCGTCGCAATAGCGACGCCTTGGGGCATAGTGTCGCAATTGCGACGTCTTCCTCCAAAAGTCGCAATTGCGACACTTTGTCTAAGTGTCTGTATTGCGACAATTTTCTCTAAACGTCGGTATAGCGACGGTTTCGGGCGGGATTGAAAAAAATTGGGGAAATTTCCGACATTTGGTCAAAAGTGTCGGAATTTCCGCCAAATGTACTAGTGAAAGGAAGGCTAATACCTTGAGTTGTGACACTATAGCTTAAGACTACGGTTGAACGGGGAGCTTGTTGATACTAGCTTTAAAAAAAATGGGAACCTTGGGCCGTATCAATGCAAGTCTCATAGCGAAGAAGTCTAAGTAGAAGATTCTCCAGCCTGACAAGTATATCAACTCTGACATCACAACCTGGCTCGAATGGATCGACAACATAAACTGATTATAACTAATATTACACTACTCATTAAGGTTGTTTTAACGATGCATAAATACTTGTTTGTAGTGGCACTTACATTGATTGCATCGACAGTGGTGGTCCTAAATTCCAACTCTAAGTATTGAGTTATTGTGACAATGGACTTTGTAAGTGTCTCCATAAATAAAATAAAATAAACGAGAAAGGAACAATGTGTGTTCGAAAGGTTTAACTATGAATCATGAAGTGAAAAAGGGTACTACTTTTATTTAATCCTACCCACAACCAATTAGATGGGCCAGAGGTCATCTTGCCACTACAGACACTACATATACTATGCAATATCAGGCTATTAACCCAGAACAACTACACATATATAAATCAATTGAGCCCAACTTTCACAACTGTTCTGGCCAGATTAAAGGTTCTAATTAATAGCTTGGTATCCAGAATTTATTGAGCGCTCACTCGAATGAATAAATAATGTTATCATTTGTTTCTCATGTTATTTATCAAGAGAGAGAACTTGAGTCACCAAGCTTTGATAAAGTGACCTATCAAGGATTACCTCTTGTGCTCTCAAGAGCCCGGGCCAAAAAGGGACACATAGTATTAATAACTGGAAAAGAACAAGCCAGAAGAGAAATAGAGATCAATACTCGTTAGAAGTGATTCCATTGAATGATAAATACTAACCCCTATCCATTGTATCAATGTGTATAATATAGTGGTAGCTAGGGGATAATTTCGTCTATATATCTCTACAAATGTATTACGACATCATTCTTGCTATGGATCAAAGTCTTGAGCATCGATTCATCAAGGAGGGTCTACCCTTACCTCGAAAATTTTCTTCGTGAACCAAGCGCGACTGGTTGATAATTTGACAGACAAGCCCTGCTATGTATGCGGCCCTGTGAGTCGCTCTTGGCATGAAGCTATCACTGCAAATAGATCTGCCTCATGTGCATAGTTGAAAACGGCTCTTCGTGAACCAAGTGCAGCTGGTTGATAATTTGACAGACTAGACCTGCTATGTGTATGGCACTGTGAGTTTCTCTTGGCATGGAGGTATCACTGCAAATAGATCTGCCCCATGTGCATCGTTGAAAAGAGCACATAGTCCCCTTGGGCACCCACTTTTCTTATGATGTATTCGAGCCGAACGAATGAATATTTGACAGAAATCTAACAAGAGATTTGTAAGTGGCTGCCCGCGAGGGGGAGATCCGACTGACCCTACTAAGAAAGAGGAGACTCAGGATGTGGGGCCTACGATAGAGCCACAACATGGGAAAACAACCATAATAGGAGCTGCATATGCCTTTGTAACTACGTCTACTAGCTTTGCGAGGGTTTTCTAAAGAAAACGAAAGATTAGGGACCCCGAGGGTGTATAATACCCTAATATAAAACATTCCCAACTGTTTGAATTTAGAGAACCAAAAAAATATATTAAGACTACTATCCCACCCAAATGGAATGATTCCTCAATAGATCAATCAATTATAAATAATGCATAAGATCATTAATCAGGCCATCCTGATTAACCCGAAAGAATTTTTCTTTTAACATCAATGCTTCAAAGCATGAGACTTTAACTAAGGATTTATGGGGATTTCAACGGCCAACAGAAATGTTTCAAACATAATAGATAGAGATGCAAGCATATATCTTACAATAGAGTGGCGTCTAGGGTGTTGAAGATCCGTATAAGAGTCCCCTTTGTCCTACCAGTCACAAGGAGGTTGTCATCAAGGGTGAGCGCAAAGCACGCGATTGGAGAGTCACTGGCAGTTACGAATCTGATTATGTTGAGGCCATAGTTGTAAAATTGAAACCATGCTCTGTGCCACAGACAAAAAAGCGGAATTCCATCATGGAAATCCTACTATGTGCCACAGGAAAAACAGTCAAAATCCAACCTGGAAACCATACTCAGAGCCACAGGCAAAACAACTGAAATCCTGGTTCCCTGAGCCACATGAAAAATAGCCGAAATCTTGGTTGAACGATACCTGGAACAAGGAGTATTATGGGAAGACAACAAATTTCGGGATCAATAGATGGGTCAAGCATAGGTAGTCCTATTGGACGGTGAAACAATCGTATTATCACCTTAAAAGAAAAATAAAATAACACAACCCAAACACAACCTTAATATACAAACATCTTTCATATTGTGATAATTTAAGCTTTACTTTTTTAAGCAATAATTAATATCATTGTATAGTTGTTGTTTGTTCAAGAATCTCAGACATCAAATGTGATAATAATCCAATATCATTGAATATCAGTATCAAATGTAATAAAAATCAAATATCAGCATTGGATACACATTATTCAAGAGTCCTCTCGAGATATTTTATCTTTTCTCTTTCTCTCATATTCACTTACATGAGGGATAGAAATTTCTTGTAGCTTTTGGCTATTAAAAGAATATTGTTGTCATTAATAGTCACTATTGGTCTATATGGAAGGTGAGGTGGAATTTATATTGGACTTGTAAGTTTTTGTTAGTGTTTGGAAGGAATTTTGTTAGCATTATTGATATTTAACAAAATTATTATTTGGCATGATAAAATTTATGCATAAATATCTTATAAGTAGGAAAAATTATAAGTTTTTTTATTATTTGAGCATTGTTATTTCATGTAGGCAGTTTATATATTTGTGTTTTATCTTGTAGATGGTTCAAAAGGAGTATGCTAGATTTTTCAAATTAGATGAATCTAGTGACAACTGATGTTTATTGATTTGATCTTGTAAGTGATGGTGAGATGTTGCAAAATAACTATGTGAGATTGTTTTATATTAGATGTATCTAGTGCCCCCCAAAAAACAAAAAGCAAAAATCATGACTCTCCAAGGAGTTTTCAAAAACCTCCAATAAATCCCTAAAACAATTTTAGAGAGGATTTTGACAAGACCTTCGCAAGCCTAAACCGCCCCTAAAGGTCTTTTTTGTAATAGTGTTTTCTTTATATGGATATTACAAATAAGTTAAGCAATATAAAATTGACTTCAAATCGACATTCACGAGATTGATGAAGGGGAAAATAAGGGAATTTCAAATTTAGAAGGGGACAAGTTTTAGAGATATATCACGACAAAGATCAACAATCAAGATATTCTACAAATTAGGGTTTTGAAAGGTACATAACTTAGAATTGGCATAAAATTTATTAATATGTAAAATATAGGTGTACCCTATGTCTCCTATATAATATGGAAAATAAGGAAAAAACCTCGCCTAATGAAGCTATCATAACGTAAGTGGAAAACGTAGATGATCTTTATTTGTCACCCATGGCAGAGGCTTGGAACATAAGAAGAGAGATCTAATGGAATGCCCATAATTTGGTTTTGTTGTAGTAGTTCAATTAGAAAATCTCAAGAGCAAAAGAAATTTGGGTTAATTACCATATAGAGTTAGAATTTTGAGATTGTAGTAGAGTTGAACTAGTTATTTAAAATAAAGAGAAGAGGAGTAGTTCAAGAAATGAGCTTATAAAAGGTTGGTTAAGGAGATCCTGAAATAGATAAATAATTTTGTGGTGGAAGAGGATTATGGGTCTTTTAGTTCTCCAACCATGGAAGTGTAAGCACCAATGCTTGGAGGTGACCTAGAACGGATTAACTCATATTGAATAACTAAGGGAATAAGGTGCCATGGAGGAAGCACATGCATTAAAGAGGGGAAAATAGGATTTAAATCAAAATGCAATAATTAAGAAGTGGTGTATGAATATAAAGAAGGGGATTCATCACAATATTATGGTAATGAAAATGAGTATTAGTGAGGATGGAAACATAGAGGCACAAGTAAAAGATTTTAAAAGGTTTCGAAGGTGTCAATAGAATACCAAACATTTGTTCAAATAGGGGGGTTTAATAATTGGAAAGAGCTTGGAGAGAAGAATGGGTGGGGAGAATATGTTAAGAAATTTGGAAGAGAAAAAAGAAGTGATGGCTCAAGGAGGTGAGCACGTTCAGTTAGATGGATCATGATTGTCTAAAAGGAAGCCTTAGTTTGTAAGGTATTTATTAGCCTATGGAGAGAGATATTATCAAAAAGAAAGAAGAGGAAAAAACACTTAGTAATGTGTTCTAATTGTTTGAGCTAGAGGATGGTCAAGTAGTAGACATGATATAGCCTAAGAAAAGTGGATCCAATCCAAACCAACCACCCTGTGAATTTTAAAAGCCTAGAGGTAATCCCAACTTTTTATTCTACTTTTGACTTGAAATCACCTTTTCTTAGTAGTTTGGGATATAGTAGTAGTGAAAACAAAAGGAAGGTGGGAATACAAGTAGAAGTGGCATATGTTATGTTTGAATTTTAGTTCAAGTGGGGGAGTAGGCCTAATTATTCAAACATGTCTATAAGGTTTTATCTTGGTGAAAAATCCAACCAACAATATTGTTATAGTAGTTCCAATAACTTTATGAAAGGTAATGGTGATGAAAAACCTCATTGATTCTTATGTGGATTCATCTAGAGGGTGAAAAGGATTGTAGTGCTAGTTTCTAAGTTGATAAAGTTCCTAACCACATTGTGGGGGAAGCTTCTCTAATGGTGCATGAAGTTCATATATATTTATCCCTAGGGTGAAGGTAAGGCCTTGGGCGAATTAAAGGTGGTATTTATAGCTAAGTTCTAGAGGCTAAACATTGAACAACAAAAAATCACTAAGTTGAAGGAGATTAAGAAAATGGTTGGAGAAAGTTCTCAGGACTATGATGAAAAATTGCAAAACTTGATCAAAAAACACTCTTATATTATTCATGAAACTCAACACAAAGAATGATCCATTCAAATTTTGTTTCTCTTTAGTGTACCATTAACGCAATAATCGTGGGTGACATAGAGGGATGTATTATCTTAGGCCATGAGGATAGAATCTTGTAGGGTGAACATCTATTTTACTAAAAAAAGTCATAGTTGGAGGATCTAAGAGAGAATTATGTAAGGATTTCCTTCTAGGTAAAGGACACGGGTATTACTATTGTTAAAGGGGGTGGCCTACGAGGATACATTGGTATCTATTGATACATTGGTATTACCTCTTGCAATCGAGTGACGTCTAGGGTGTTGAAGATCATTATAAGAGTCCCATTTGTACTAGCAGTCGCAAGGAGGCTTCCATCAAGGTGAGCGCAAAGCAGGCGATGCGAAAGTCATGGCAAGTTACGAATATGGTTCTCTTGAGACCATAGTGCTTGAATCTCATTTTCCCACGTTGCAAGCCTGAGCAGGCCAACACGAAGCTATTTGGAGCATGAGAAACAACACACAAACCCTTAGGGTTTTCCATTGTCTCAATATGGTGCACCAGCTTCAAATCCATGAAATTGTACACAAATCTTGTGCTCCAACACCACCACGATCCATCCCGTCTTAGCTTCACGACTCGAAACTCAAACCTGAAGGATAATTCCCTAATACAACGGCTCTAATGATCATCCTAGATCATGACCTTATTGGGCGGGTACTGGGGTTTCCAAACCCCGCCCACGAGGGCCAAAATATTACATCAAAATAACATATCCACAACACCAATATTGACATTATTGAATTTCATTCTAAAGGTTTCTCTGAACGGATCATAGTTGTAAACTTGTAAACCCTGCTTTATGCCATAGACAAAACAACCGAATTCCATCCTAGAAACCCTCCTTTGTGCCACAGGAAAAACAACTGAAGTCCAACTTGGAAACCCTACTCTAAGCCACAAGAAAAATAGCCGAAGTCCAGGTTGAATGATACGTAGAGCAATGAGGATTATTCAATGACAGTCTCTGGGGAAGACATCGAATTTGGATCTGGACCGAGAGATGGGTCAAGCAGAGGAAAGGTAGTGAAAAAGTCGCATTTTCACCTTGCGTACAAAAGAAAAATAAAAAGAAAACGAAAAAGAAAATTAAAACAAGCCAACCAAAACAAACCCGATATATTTTATCTTTTGTCTTTTCCTCCTATTCACTTGCATGAGGGATAGTAATTTCTTGTAGCTTTTGTCCATTAAAAAAATACGATGGTCATTGTTGGCCTATATGGAAGGTCAAGTGGTGAATCTATATTGGCTTGGTATGTTATTGTTTGGAAGGAATTTTGTTAGCATTATTGATATTTAACTAAATTATTAATTGGAATGATAAAACCCATGCATAAATATATTATAATAAGGAAAAGTCACCAGTTCTTGACTATTTGAGCATTGTTATTTCATGTACGCAGCTTATGTGTTTTTTTAGTTCTCTAACTATGGAAGTGTAAGTGTAGAAATTATATGCATTAAGCATGCATATGTCCTAGATTCACCTGATCTCACAATATTTAACTTCTTGCAAGATACTGAATCATTCCACTGTTAATCTTTTGTGGAAAATTAATTGCACACACATGTAAAGCATAAATAAAAATAATCGCACATAACACAGTTGTTTTTAACCGGGAAAGCCTGAAGCTAAAAACCCCAACTATATATTATGTATCATGGAATCATATGACAATCCTCATACAAAGCTTATCAAGCTCTCAGTACAGTACAATCGTCATACACTAATCAGGAACAATCTTGCAAATCCATGCACCGATCTCGGCCCCCTGCTAGCCTGCCTCCACTGTGCAATCCCTGTTGAAGAATAGCTCTTGATGAATTCGAATTACTCTTGCCTTGACTGCGCAATCCTCATTGGCAATTCCAATGTGTGTGTGATGCAATCAATGCATCATTATAGTCACAGTTCAGATAGTCCATCTTGCCCTTTCACTTATCTCTCCACTGGGTCTCCACTGAAACTGCCATGCACTGTAGTTAACTGTTGTATTGTTCAGTTGATTAATGAGTTATTATTTGTGAATTAATTCACTCCACTCTCACTAGTGTATCATTCAATTAGACTAGATACAACTAGCTCAACTGAGTCTAACTGAGTTAAACTAAATACAACTCCATAACTACTCTTCCAACTGTGTCATAACTCTGCCACTTGAGTTCTAACTGAGTCACCCATGCATTAGCTCTAGTAAACCCTTGGGAATTGCGTAATTCCCTCAGTCCACTGATGTGCCACATCTGTGCACTGAAACAAGGTGCTCCAAGAGAATAAGTTGTTGTTTAGAGTCTGATTATTATTAAGAGCTAATAATAATCGACATGCATCTATTTTTAGATCAGCGATATATAAATAGACTTCGCCCAATATTCTAAAAATAGAATATCATATATTTTTCCAACTTGATCAACCATCCACAAATAGCATCCTACAACTTTTGAAACATGATCACCATGTCTAAAAATAGACTTGCGCCAAAAATACTCTGCGGGCCCACTTAGTGAAGGTGACTCTTTTCACTAAGCTCATCATCTTGTTGAATCTCAACACTCCCTCTCAACAAGATAGGGATTATCCTTCACCCCCATCCTGCCTCTATGGTATTCGAATTTTCTCCTGGTGAGCGCCTTCGTCATAATATTTGCATCCCGATCCTCCGTAGGAATGTACTGAAGCAACATGATCTTCCGCTGCACACAATCTCTGATATGATGATACCGGATATCAATAAGTTTAGATCTATCATGAAACACAGGATTAACCGAGAGTTTAATGCAACTCTGATTATCACAATGTATCACTATGGGATCTAAATGTGAAGCAAACAAACCAACCAAGATCTTCCTCATCCAGATAGCCTCACATGCAGCTTGACTTGCTGCCATGTATTCTACTTCCGCTAAACTGAGTGCCACGGATCTTTGTTTCCTGTTGTACCAAGAAACTGTCATAAATCCGATACTGAAAATCCCTCCTGATGTGCTCTTTCTGTCTGTTGGGCTTCCTGCTCAATCTGCATCCGTGAAGCCATGCAACTTCACCTCATCCATCTGTCTGTACCATAAACCATACTCAAATGTGCCCCTGAGATATCTCAGGACATGCTTGCCTACCTTCCCAAAGAGCTTGGTAGGCTTAACTAGCGCTTGTGAAAGCTGGTTCACCGCATAGCATATGTCTGGTCTTGTATTGACTAAATACATGAGCGAACCCACCAACTGTCGATAAACAGTGGCATCCACTACCTCTGCCGATGTATCATCCTCTTTCTTCCAATTTCCTGGAAGAGGAGTGTCGATAGGCTTTCAGCCTTTCATGTGAAACATCTCCAGTATCTCCCGGGCATACTTGCCTTGAGACACAAACAGTTCACCTTCCCGCTACCATATTTCCAATCCAAGGAAATAATGAAGGAGGCCCAAATCCTTCATCTCAAACTCCTTTGCAAGATCTGCCTTGCATGAGTGTATCAACTGCTCATCACCTGTTAGTATTAAATCATCAACATAAAGTACAATGATTAAAATCTTACCCTCCACCATAATCTGGTACAGGTTTGCATCTGCCTCACTCTTGGTGAAGCCAAGTCTAGTGAAATAGCTGTCAATCCGAGTGTACCAAGCACGAGGTGCTTGTTTCAGCCCATATAGCGCTCTTTTGAGCCTGCACACATGCGATTCACTGCTGAAGATCTCAAATCCTTCAAGCTACTCAATGTACACCTCTTCCTCAATGATCCCATTAAGGAACGCAGTCTTCACATCCATCTGATGAATGTGCTAACCCATCTGCGCTGAGAGAGCAAGGATGGTCTGTATGGAAGAATACCGTGCGACAGGTGCAAAGGTTTCTTCATAGTCAATCCCCTCAATCTGTGAGAAGCCCTGAGCAACAAATCTTGCCTTATACTTCTCGACGCTCCCATTAGCAGCTTGCTTTACCTTGTAGATCCATCTTGATCCTACAACTGATTTTTCCACCGGCCTTGGAACAATCTCCCAAGCACTATTTCTAACAATGGAGTCATACTCCTCCACCATAGCATCTACCCATGTGGGCTCCTGCACTGCTTCTTCGAAAGAAGATGGCTCTGTCATGATACACTTGCTCATAAGAGCCATGTATCTAGTAAATCGGTCAGGTGATTGTCTCTGTCTACGTTGTGATGTAGGGAATCCTACAATCTGTGTCGCATCAAGCTTCAGTCTCTCAACTTCTATGGTATGATTTCTGCCTTGTCTGATGTTTGGTTCTGCATGAACGGACTCCTCCACTCCATGAATCTCCTCCTATGGCTGATCCACATCTAGAGTGATGCAGGGGCATTAGACACTAGCCAGCAATGTAGGAGGTTTGTCCACATGTTGTGGCTAGTAGGGGTCGAAAATATTTGAATTGTAATAGCTAGGTGTCAATACCTCAGCTGACTATATCATTTAGATCAGTTAGAGTCGTAGAAGTCGAATAGTTTAGTTAGTCTATCTGTCATATTTCAGTTAGTTGAATTATTGTAATTAGGCTGTTGATTTCCGAAAACGGTCCTCACAGAGGAATCGAACAGACAAATGTTCATGTATATAAATGTAATCTCTTGGATGTATATAGGGAGAGCAGAGGAGAAGAAGGATTTTAACAATTGTTTCCAGTTAAATAATTTTTTTTCTCGTTGGCCATTGTATTTTCTCGAACCGTTAGTTGTGAAGAAATTGTTTGATTGTGAGACGATTGTACGCTGGTTCCGTGTGGAATCGTTGAATGTGGTGGTTGTATAAGTCCGCATTTCTCTGCATATTTCCCTGTAACTGGTTGGATAAACGCTGTGCGGAAATCCCGCGTGTAGGCAAAGCCTGTATAGAAAAGCATGGTCGTTGGACTCTGTTCAATGGTGGAAATTCGTTAATAAAGAGATAACCTTGTTTTATTGTTAATTGAATTTCCTAACTAGAGTCAGACCCTGAGTTAAAGAGTCAAAGGATAGCGTAGCCCGACTTAGACCTTGGTTAATCACTGTTCAAAAAACCACTAGTGGATTCGCAAACCTGGATTGCCCATATTGCGCCCCTTTTGCGGAGTAGGCGGTATTTTCTGAACGCGAGCGATTCCATAGGGTAAGCGACACGTGGCGAGGTGGACCCCCGAAAAACCACCGTTCTAAGCGCGCCATCACACGTTATCGTTCGACCAGGGGAGCCGAGCGATATTGCCGAGAGCCATTGATGTGGGAAGGGGCCATCGGACGGTGGTCGTTTGATAAAGATGCGCGGAAGATAACTGGTACGGTGCGTGCGTTTGATTGGGCCATCGATCGTAGAGGTGGGGCCTAGAGCCACGGTTTATTATAAGCCATTTTTTTAAAAGGCATGGAGTATTAATATAAATTTTTAAAGGGTTAAACATTTGTTATAAGGTTCGGAGATATAAATAAAATTGCAAAGGTTGTGGATAACGTTTATTTATTAAATTCCACGAATTTGATAAATAAATTTCCGAGGAAAATATAAGTAGACCACGTGGAATAAAAGTACAAGGTTTCAAAGAAAGAAATGCTGACAGAGCCATGCTACAGTTGACCATCTCTCCTTAGAAGGGTCTGAATTCAGTTTTGTTGCGTCATTTGTGGTATCAAAGCCATTGTTTTAAGGTTGTTTTTGCAGAAAGCTGACATGGCAATCCGAGTTGGTAGAGGTGCTGGCAGAAGGAGGCCTGTAGCCAACGCAGAAGTGTTGGGGATGTTGCAGAGGGTCGAGGCCAGAATGGAGGCCATGGAGTGAAGACAGCCCAGAGATCCTAAAGACATCAGTGAACCTGAAACAGAAGAAGCTGAAGAAAATGTTGAGATTCCTCCTGACATGAGACTCCTTAGAACTGTTCTGGGGTCTGCAGTTAAGCCCAGAATTGAAGTGTCGAGTTATGCAGGGGGTATAAATCCAGAGGAGTTGGTGGACTGGATAAATGAAATAAATAAGTGCTTCGATTATGAAGAAATAAGTGAAGATAAAAAGGTCAATTTTGCGGTGACAAAGCTGAAGGGACATGCTGTACTTTGGTGGGATGGAGTGCAGGCAGAAAGGAGGAGAGTTGGAAAGCAACCTATCAAGAGCTGGACTAGAATGATGGCTAAATTAAAAGGTAAATTCTTGCCTAGTGATTATCAGCTGACATTGTATAAGCAAATGCAGAACCTGAGACAGAGGTTGCTGACAGTAAAAGAATACACAGAGGAATTCTACAGAGTAAGCATAAGGGCTGGGAAATTCCAAGACACACCAGAGAAGACTGCCAGATATGTGAATGGTCTCAAGCTGGAGATCCAAGATGAGATTGGTCTCCTGTCTCCTAAGACAGTGGAAGAGGCCTATGAGATGGCCTTGAAAGCAGAGGAGAAAATCTTGAGGAAACAGTCTAGTAAGAAGAGAGGTACTTTCCATGGGAAGGGAAGTCAGGGTGGTAGAGGAAAGCCTACTACACCCAGGGATGGAGCTAACAATAGCTCACCTCAGAATGCATTTGCAGAGGATGATGCAAGGGGAAGAAGGGGTTCTTACAGAGGAAAAGGAAGAGGAGGCAGAGACAGAGGCAGAGGTATATAATTAAGGTGCTATAGATGTCAGCAAGTGGGACATAAGCACTATGAGTGTCCAGAGAATGTGGGTGCTGGTCCAAGGAATGATGTTGTTGCTTAGGCTAGAGAAGAGGCATAAATTGAAGAAGAAATTCTTCTAGAGAGGGGAGAATCCTTGGTGGTAAATAAGGTCCTGTTGAAGCAAGCCAAAGAGGTCACTGAGCCTGCACAAAGGAAGAATTTGTTTAGGAGCATATGCAAAGTCCAAGGGAAATGCTGCCAGCTAGTCATTGATAGTGGCAGCACAGACAATCTGGTTTCCACTGAGGTGATAGAGAAGTTGAAGTTGAAGACAAGGGAGCATCCAACTCCCTACAGGGTGTCCTGGCTGCACAAAGGGCACCAGCTAGTTGTAAAGGAACAGTGTGAGATAGAGCTGCAAATGGGAAAATATAAAGATAAGGTCTGTGTGATGTAATTCCCATGGATGTGTGTCATATACTGTTGGGTAGACCTTGGCAGTTTGACAGAGCAGCGGTGCATGATGGCAAGAAGAACACTTACAAGTTCTTCAAGGATGGGGTACATCATACATTGATACCCATGGAAGAAGGAGAGCCATCCAGCAGAGTGATTGATCTGAAGACCTTGTTGCTGAGCGGGAAGGAATATCTGCAACAGATAGAAGAAGAAGAGGTAATTTTTTCTTTAGTTTGCAAACCTAAAGTAGTTCTTACTTCTACAAAGATTTCTGATTTGCCAGTAGAAATCCAAGAGATGTTAGATGATTATTGTGACATTATTGTGGATGATTTACCTGATGAGCTGCCACCTGTGAGAAAGATCAGCCATCAGATAGATTTTATCCCTGGTTCAAATCTGCCAAATAAGGCAGCCTACAAAATGACTCCTAAAGAAAATGAGGAAATCAGGAGACAAGTACAGGAATTTGTGGACAAGGGGCTGATTAGAGAAAGTTTGAGTCCATGTGCAGTACCAGCAGTATTGAGCCCAAAGAAAGATGGAGGCTGGAGGATGTGTACTGATTCCAGAGCAATCAATAAGATCACAATCAGGTACAGATTCCCTTTGCCCAGAATTGAGGATTTAATGGATTGTTTGAGTGGTGCTAAATATTTCTCAAAGATAGATTTAAAAAGTGGATACCATCAGATTAGAATAAGAGAGGGTGATGAGTGGAAAACTGCCTTTAAAACGAATGAAGGACTGTATGAATGGATGGTAATGCCTTTTGGGTTGTCAAATGCACCTAGCACTTTTATGAGACTTATGAATGAAGTGTTGAAATAATTCATTGGTAAATTTGTGATAGTGTATCTGGATGATATATTAGTTTTCAGTAGAACTAAAGAAGAACATTTAAGGCATCTTAATCATGTCTTGAAGAAGCTGCACCAAGAGAAACAACTGATAAATTTGAAGAAATGCTCATTCATGAAAGAAGATTTGTTGTATTTGGGTTTTATTGTCTCTACAGAAGGATTGAAGATGGACCCGGAAAAGGTTAAGGCAATTGTGGAGTGGCCTTCACCCATGAATGTTTTTGAGGTAAGAAGTTTCCATGGACTTGCCAGTTTTTACAGGAAATTTATAAGAAACTTCAGTAAGATCAATGCACCCATAATTGAAACAATAAAGAAGAGAAAACAACCATTTAAGTGGACTGCTGAAGCAGAAAGAAACTTTAAAGTTTTGAAGCAAAAGATAACTTTTAAGCTGTTTGATTACACTGACAGACTAACCATTTCAAATAAAATGTGATGCGATTGGAGAGGCCATTAAATTTGTGTTGAGTTAGGATGATAGAGCTTGTGGCATATTTGATGAAAATTGGAATGACACCAGAGAAGAAAGTATTCCTCTTATGAAGAATTCTATGCAATTGTTGAGGCATTGAAGAAGTGGAGACATTATTTGATGTCGGGAAGAAGGATTATATTCGACAATCATGGCACTGCATTATATTATGCAATGTAGGGTGAAACATAAGCATGCTAAATGGGTTGAGTATCTCCAAGGTTTTAATTTTGTTTTGAAACATATAAGTGGCGAAGCCAATAAACTAATTTTGAAGTTGTAGGGTTTGATTTTCAGAAATAATTGTATAAACCAGATCCATATTTTAAAGAAGCATTTGAGGCATGTAGTAACCCTGTTTTAATAGATATAAGCCAGTGGCTGGATTACTTCTTACAGGAGGACTTACTATTCAGAAGAAGCCAACTGTGTGTACCAAGATGTTCCATGAGGGAAAATTTGATCAAAGAGAAGCATAGTGGTGGACTTGCTGGACACTTTGGTACTGATAAGACTTATGAGCAGCTGAGTCATTTCTATTACTGGCCCAAGATGAGAGCAGAAGTGGACAAGTTTGTGAAGAATTGCAAAATCTGTCAGTATGCTAAAGGAAGGAGCCAGAATGTAGGATTGTACACTCCCTTGCCTATTCCAGACAGGCCTTGGGACATGGTGAGTATGGATTTTGTTCTAGGATTTCCCAAGACTCAGAGAGCGAATGATGCAGTCTTTGTTGTAGTGGACAGATTCTCCAAAATGGCACATTTTATTCCATGCTATAAAACTAGTGATGCCACCCATGTTGCTAACTTGTTTTTCAAGGAAGTTGTTAGATTACATGGGTTGCCCAAGAGTATTGTTTCAGACAGAGACACCAGATTTGTGGGTCACTTTTGGAGGAAATTGTGGAAGAAAATTGGTACCAAACTGAGTTTCAGCTCAGCTTATCATCCCCAGACTGATGGAAAAATCGAGGTAGTGAATAGGAGTCTGGGAAATTTGTTGAGAAGCCTTGCAGGAGAGCATCGCAAGTAGTGGGATCATATTTTTCCCTAGTCCGAATATGCATATAATGACTCACCAAATAGGATCACAGGGCAGAGTCCATTTCATATTGTTTATGGAATGCACCCCATAGGAATATCAGAGTTGAGAAACTTGGGAAAGGCAGAACTGAGGAGTGCAGATGGTGAGGAATTTGCTTCAGAGATCCAGGACATACATGAACAAGTGAAACAGCAACTACAAGGCAACATCATCAGATACAAAAGCAGAGTAGACTTGAGCAGAAAAGAAGTTCATTTTGAAGTAGGAGATTTGGTTTTGGCACACTTGAGGAAGGAGAGATTCTCAAAGAAGCAGTATAACAAATTGAAGTTCAAAAAGATTGGGCCATGCAAGATACTTAGGAAGTTTTCTGCAAATGCTTATGAGATTGAATTACCTCCTGATGTTGGAATATCTCCCATTTTTAATGTTGCAGATTTGTACAAGTATGAAGATGATGGTGCAGAAGAAAGAGCAGCAGACAAGGGACATATTGAGTGGAAATAGCAGCTACCTCCAGCACAACCATTGCAACCAGAGAAGATATTGGACAAGAGAGTGTTCAAAAGGACCAGAGGACAAGAGTACTTTTAGTACTTAATAAAATGGAAGGAAAAACCAAAGGAAGATGCCACTTGGATGACCGAAGGAATGTTGCAGAAAATAGGCAGATCAGTAGAAGAACTCATGGACAGGAGCCCATGAAGAAGATTGCCCTCAGGAGTCTGATGCAGGGGCATTAGACAGTAGCCAGCAATGTAGGAGGTTTGTCCACATGTTGTGGCTAGTAGGGGTCAAAAATATTTGAATTGTAACAGCTAGGTGTCAATACCTCAGCTAACTGTATCATTTAGATCAGTTAGAGTTGTAGAAGTCGAATAGTTCAGTTAGTCTATCTGTCATATTTCAGTTAGTTGAATTATTGTAATTAGGCTGTTGATTTTCTAAAACAGTCCTCACAGAGGAACCGAACAGACAAATGTTCATGTATATAAATGTAATCCCTTGGATGTATATAGGGAGAGAAGAGGAGAAGAAGGAAGAGAGAAGAGTTTCTGTAACAAAATCCCTGTGTTAACAATTGTTTCCAGTTAAATAATTTTTGTGCTCGTTGGCCATTGTATTTTCTTGAACCGTTAGTTGTGAAGAAATTGTTTGATTGTGAGACGATTGTACGTTGGTTCCGTGTGGAATCGTTGAATGTGGTGGTTGTATAAGTTCGCATTTCTCTGCCTATTTCCCTGTAACTAGTTGGATAAACCCTGTGCGGAAATCCCGCGTGTAGGCGAAGGCTGTATAGAAAAGCATGGTCGTTGGACTCTGTTCAATGGTGGAAATCTGTTAATAAAGAGATAACCTTGTTTTATTGTTAATTGAATTTCCTAATCGGAGTCAGACCCTAAGTTAAAGAGTCAAAGGATAGCGTAGCCCGACTTAGACCCTGGTTAATCACTGTACAAAAAACCACTAGTGGATTTGCAAACCCGGATTGCCCATATCACACTGCTTTTGCGGAGTAGGCGGTATTTTCTGAACGCGAGCGATTCCATAGGGTAAGTGACACGTGGCGAGGTGGACCCCCGGAAAACCACCGTTCTAAGCACGCCATCGCACGTTATCGTTCGACCAGGGGAGCCGAGCGATATTGCTGAGAGCCGTTGATGTGGGAAGGGGCCATCGGACGGTGGTTGTTTGATAAAGATGCGCGGAAGATAACTGGTACGGTGCGTGCGTTTGATTGGGCCATCTATCGTAGAGGTGGGGCCCGGAGCCACAGTTTATTATAAGCCGTTTGTTTAAAAGGCGTGGAGTATTAATATAAAGTTAGAAATGGTTAAACATTTGTTATAAGGTTCGGAGATATAAATAAAATTGCGAAGGTTGTGGATAACGTTTATTTATTAAATTCCATGAATTTGATAAATAAATTTCCGAGGAAAATATAAGCAGACCACGTGGAATAAAAGTACGAGGTTTCAGAGAAAGAAATGCTGACAGAGCCACGCTACAGTTGACCATCTCTCCTTAGAAGGGTCTGAATTCAGTTTTGTTGCGTCATAGAGGCTCATCTTTGGGAACAAGAAGCTCCTCCTCTGCATGCAAGTGTAGCTCCCTCTCAAGCGACAACTTCATGGCTTTCACCTCATTGAATTTTATATCCCGTCGCACAACAATCCTCCGACTGTCTGGAAAATACACACAATAATTATGGGGTGTTTTTGTGTACCCCACAAATATCCCAACTTCTGCAGTCAGCTCCAGCTTCTTCCTGGCGTCCTTTGTCACATGAATGTAAACAGGTGAGCCAAAAATATTCAAAATGAGAAATATCAGGCTTCTTACCAGTAAACGCTTCTTCAGGTGTACTCATGCCAAGTACTCTATGAGGACAACGGTTTTGCACATAAACCGCAGTGTTGCATGCTTCTGCCCACAAGTGCATCGATAGGCCCTGGTCATGCATCATCGCTCGTGCAGCACCGACGATCATTCTGTTCTTCCTCTCCACAACCCCATTCTACTGTGAGTTATGAGGCGCTATGAGTTCTCTTCAAATTCCTTCTTTGCTACAAAAGTCTTTGAATTCGCCTGAGATGTATTCACCACCATTATCGCTCCGTAGAGCTTTCACTTGCTTCCCCGACTCCTCCTCCACCAATGCCTTGAACTCATAGAAGTTTGAGAACGTTTCACTCTTCTTCTGCATGAAGAAGATCCAGCATCTACGAGAATAGTCATCAACAAATATAACATAATACCTGTGTTTTTTTGTTGAAGCAACCGAGAAAGGTCCACACACGTCTATGTGAATTCTCTCCAGGATCACCGAAGCATGGTTCTCCTTCTCATGAAAGGTGGTCTTCACAAAATTACCCATAGTAAATCCCTTGCACTGATCTGACTGCGCAAGAGTACCCTTGGGAAGTCCAGTAGAAATATTCTGCAAAATCTTCAAAGCGCCATGGTGAAGATGGCCCAATCTCCTGTGCCATAATTCACCCTCATCCCAGCTCACCACTTCTTCTGCTTTGCCCACCATTTCAGCGCAGCCATCTACCTCCAGCTTGTAGAGATTCTTAATTTGAACCCCTATCTTCTTGGTTTGACCCATTGTTTTAAGTTGAAGGAAGGCTTTTCCCTCCCTGAAAACAACATCATAACCTCTGTCTTCCAGCATTACGATCGAGACCAAGTTCTTCTTCAGACCTGGAACATGCATAACATTCTTCAACAAGAATGGATTACCGAACTCCCTCTCAAAGTTAATGGTCCCAATTCCAGTCGCACTGTACCGACCATCATCGCCCATCTCTATACGCATCTGGAGGTGCTTCTCCTCCAAGTCACTAAACAACTCTTTGTCTCCCGTCATATGGAAAGACGCACCACTATCAAGATACCACACCGATCCCATACAGCTTGAAACCAAGCCTGCGATCAGAGAGAAATAAAGTTCAAATTGCGAGGCTAAGGCCTCTCCAGCTACAGATCCAATAGCCTTCTTGTTCTTCTTCTTCTGTGGACAGTTAGTGGCGAAATTTCCATGTTCGTGATAGTGAAAACACTTCACTTTGGAAAAATCCTGCTTCTTGCCTTTAGCATCGGATTTTGAAGGATGTTTCTTCCCCTTCCCTTTCCTTGCTTTGGCAGCCAAAGCACAATTCTCTTCATATTCATTCTTCGATGAAGATCCATCCCTGGTACCCCGCCTTATCTCCTCCTGCATAAGATCCATTCACAGAGTCTTCGTAGCTATGCCAACTCTTCGGAATCCCAAGGAGAGCCAAGCTCACCAAGTCTTCATCATCAACAGTAACCCCCACACTTCCTAGTTCATCCTTGCAGTGGAAAAACTTCGTGAGGTATTTTGGAATACTGTCGCCTTTCTCCATTCTTTTTCTTCTGAGCTTGTATTTAAGCGCCAACTTCCTCTGGTCACTTCTGATTTGGAACAAATCTGTCAAAGCCTTCCACATTAAGAATGGAGTGTCTTTCCCGTGAAGGCTGGACACAATATGGTCCTTCACACCTTCCAACAGAATTCTTCTCGTCTTTGCTGTCTTCTTTTGCCATGCGTCAAGTAATGTAGCATCGCTAGATCCCGGCTTAGGAACATCACTATCGATGAATTCCTTCAGTCCATTATCCTCCAGCACTGCCTCCATCCTGTCCTTCCATGCCATGTAATTCAAGCTCCCATCAATAGCATACTCCAATCGCAACCCATTGAAAGCCATTTCAATGTATACTCAACTTCTACACCAAGAATCTTCTGTAGCAAATTCGAATTGTCCACCAGCACAAACTCACTTCACAATTGCAATCTTCAATTAACAATACTCTGATACCATGTAGAAATTATATGCACTAAGCATGCATATGTCCTAGATTCACCTGATCTCACAATATTTAACTTCTTGCAAGATACTGAATCATTCCACTGTTAATCTTTTGCGGAAAATTAATTGCACACACATGTAAAGAATAAATAAAAAAAATTGCACATAACACAGTTGTTTTTAACTGGGAAATCCTGAAGTTGAAAACCCAAACTATATATTATGTATCATGGAATCATATGACAATCCTCATACAAAGCTTATCAATTTCTCAATACAGTACAATCTTCATACACTAATCAGGAACAATCTTGCAAATCCATGCACCGATCTCTGTCCCCTACTAGCCTGCCTCCACTGCGCAATCCCTGCTGAAGAATAGCTCTTGATGAATTCGAATTACTCTTTCCTTGACTACGCAATCCTCATTGGAAATTCCAATGTGTGTGTGATGCAATCAATGCATCACTATAGTCACAACAGATAGTCCATCTTGCCCTTTCACCTATCTCTCCACTGGGTCTCCACTGAAACTGCCATGCACTGTAGTTAACAGTTGTATTTTTCAGTTGATTAATGAGTTATAGTAGTTCCAAGAACTTTATGAAGGGTGATGGTGATGAAAAACCACATCGATTCTTATGTGGATTCATTTGGAGGGTGAAAAGGATTTAGTGTTAGTTTCTAAGTTGATAAAGTTCCTAACCACATTATGGGGGAGGCTTCTCTAATGGTGCATGAAGTTCATATAGATTTATCCCTATGGTGTAGCTAAGGCCTTAGACGAAATAAAGGTGATATTTATATCTAAGTTCTAGAGGCTAAACATTGAACAACAAAAAATCACTAATAATGCTGGAGGAGATTAAGAAAATGGTTGGAGAAAGTTCTCATGAGTATGATGAAAAATTACAAAACTTGATCAACAAACTCTCTTATACTATCCGTGAAACTCAACACAAAGAATGATCCATTCAAAAAAAATTTCTCTTTAATAGTGTACCATTAATGCAATAGTCATGGGTGACATAGAGGGATGCCTTATCTTAGGCCGTGAGGATAGATTCTTGTAGGGTGAACATCCATTTTACTAAAAAAATTCATGCTTGGTACGATCTAAGAGAGAATTATGTAAGGAGTTCCTTCTAGGTAAAGGAAATTGTTATCACTATTGTTAAAGGGGGCGGCCTACAAGGATACATTGGTAGCTATTGATGCAAGAGCATAATTTCAACAATTTATTTTAAAATTTGTATTTGTCCTCCATAACGTCTTAGAGATTTATAGAAGAGGAAGTTGGTTTCCTGGTTTCCCTATAATTTTGTAGAATTTCTAATTACATATTTAGGATAGGAAATTTTAGTAATTTCAGGTATAAGTTAAGATGTTGTTTGATTTTTAAGACCTCCTAGTCATTAGGGAAGTTGAGTCTTATGATTAGGATTACTTGTGGCATCCTATGTATTTTTCAAACTCCAATTTACCAAGGCAAATACGTGGAGGATATTTGGGGGAAATGTGATTATCCATAAAATGTAGATCGGATTTGGGGACCTTGTGGATCTTTTCCTTGGACCCTACTAGTGCTTAGAGGTTGTATTTGGAGTGGTTAGCAGGAAAAAACATAATATGCCCAAGAAGTTTAGTCTTGGAGCACCTATGGTTTGGGAGAAAGGATAAGGGGTTCTATGAGTTAAGGGGTTTAAGGGTTTAGGAGTAAGGGGCTAAGGGTAAAGGGTAAAGGGTTATGGCTTATGGGGTTTAGGGGTTAGGGGGTTGAGTTATAGGGGGTTTAAGGGTTAGAGGTTAATGGCTTAGTGGTTAAGGTATTTAGGGGTTAACGATTAACCATCAAGAGCTTACAGGTCAGGGGATTTAGGAGTTAAGTGCCTAAGGTTTATGGTATTTAGGTGTCAACGGGTTAAGGGGTTAGGAGTTAATGAGTTTAGGGGTTAGGGGTTAAGGGTTAAGGGTCAATGTTTAAGAGGATATGGGATTAGGGTTTATGGGGTTCAAGGATTCTAAGTTAGGGTTTAGGGGTTAAGGGATTTGTGGCTTGGGGTTTAAGGGATCAAGGGGTTAAATTGTTATGAGTTATGAGCATAGGGGTTAATGGATTGTGGATTTGGGTTAAAGGGATAGGGACTTTAGTGGTTATGGGTTAAGTGCATATGGGTTGTGATAATGTGGCCCCTAATCCCCTTATCACAACTATTGGGGGTTCCCCTGTCAATTTCTCTCATTCCCTTACCTATAGGTCCCCTAACCCCTATGGCATAAGGCCCTAAGGCTCCTTCTCATTCTCTAATGTTAGGATTATAGATCTCAGTAAACCATGCTCGAACCTCTCACTTCTACCCATCCCTGCTACCCTTATGTCCCCTTTCCCTGTTCAATACACCAAACGATCCCCCTCACCCAAAATTCATGAGAATTGAACATTTGGAGGTGATCATTTAACAACAGCTTCACAACTACTCCATTTATACTAGTGTGTTGGAGCTATTAGATGTAATTTCATTGAGATACATTGAGACCTATGCATAGCTCACTAAAGGTGTATCAATAGGCTATTAGTATACTGGCAATAGAATTGGACTCTTTTTATTTGTAACTTAGCGAAATGGAAAATATGTGGAGACAATCTCCATTCTTCTTCTTTAATCAGGCCATGTAAAATAAATGAAGCAAATAGTCTCAACCCCTTGGAGAAGGAAAGTTGAGAACAATAATTAGCATGAACAAACAAATAATCCAATGAGCTAAGCTTAGATGGGTCTCACTTTGTAAACAAGCATCCATAGGCTTGTTAGACTTAGTATGAATCTTTACTAGAAGTTGAGTAGTCTTCACATCACCAACCACATCCAATAGAAAGGTACCAACCCCTACAATAAAAATGATGTCTCCAAATAAGGTGTAGTTAATACCAATAATATCATCTTATGAATCTATTACAATATGATTTGGAAAGTACGTTTCCATACATGTGTGAAAGAAACAATCCATTTGGTTAGAAAAAGGAATTCTTTTTTTAAGACCTCAAGAAACCCCCTCGAAGGAGACAAGAAGGGTTTGATACCATAGAATACAAGTTGATAAATGAACCCTAGTTCTGATGTGTTCTATCTATGTGTTTGTTCACCTAGTTTGACATGTGATAGAAAATATATGAAGCATTTTTTTCCATGTATCATCTTCATTAGATATCATGTTGCTAAGAATGAAGTGTCTGGATTAGAGTTAAAGCTGCTATTTTAGTTTGTTGTCTTTTTTTGTCTTTTAGAGTATGAATCTTTCTAGTCTCCTGTGCTAAGGCAGTTTGGCTTTCAAATATTCAAGGAATGTTTATTTTTGGATGGATGGATGTACATCTCTATAGCCAATAAACAAAACTCATTAAGCATTGTTGCAAGTATGTTGTTGACATGTTGGAGTGCCATTGAGACTTAGAGGTAGAAGATTTATACTTGTATGTTGTCACCTATCCGGGTGTGATGATACCTTGTGGAGGTAGGAAAAATTTCAATTTTTTTAGCTTTTAGATATATTCTATACGCTCTTGAGAGAATTTCAACCTTTTAAATAACATTACAAACAAATGTACATTCATGTGATAATTACTAATTTATTTTGGGGTGACTCAACAAAGTGTAGCATGTTGGCTTGTTGAATTTGTTAGTAAGTTAAGGTTTGATCATTTTGTAAGCTTCAGTGGTATTTATTGCGGTTGTATGTGTTTTAGAGAAGCCAGTTTGGAGTGGTGGTTGTGCTTCCTTTATTGAATTTGGTTTTTTTGGTTCTTCTTCTTGTGCATGCCCACTGTGGCATCTTCTCATTTGTAAATATTTGCTTATTCTGTACAGAAAAAGTTCTTGTTGCATCCTTGAAAAAGTTGCATAATTTTCCCGATTTATCTCTGTTGTACCTTGAGTTGTCTCGCTTCTTTCAATTGAGCTGGAATTTTCCACCTCAAGAGGGTTGTTAGTTGTTGTCTAACTAAATTGTTGCAACATTTTTTCTTGTTTTATTTATTTATTTATTCTTCAAGGAGGTGTTTCCTTTAAACTCTAGAAGAAGCATTGCAAGTGGCTTGATTATGGCACTCATCAGAATTTGTATGTGATCATGGGCAAGGAAACCCTCAGAGGGTGAAGCATTAATTAGAAGTGTTATCCTTAAGCCAAGTTGCGGGACAAGGTGGGTACTCCAAACTACCGTGGTCGTGCTCCTAGCCCCAATTGCTTATTTGTGTCTCTCGGGTAATAAAATATTTGTGGTTAGGCTCATACACCACTCTCTTATCAATGTGTGCATATTTTTCAATTCATTAGTTTGCTATGTGCTTGACAATCATGTATTTTGAGCCCAACTTTGTTTTTTTCCTTTTCAATTGGTATGACAAGCTATTTGTTCTGAGCTATAAATGGCTCTTTTTTTTCGGACATATCTTCTTTACTGTCATTGGTAATTGATGCATGTTTTACTCCTCTGTTGTTCTTGGTAGCTGCTAAGGTTCTGACTTGGAAATATATGTTTTTTGTGTGCATGTATTGCAGTGTTATTGACTGTTGAGTTCCAAAGAAAGCATTCTTTATAGAGCACTGCTTGTTTTAGATCATATGTCAGTGTATTATACTCCAAGTAGAAAGCAGATACTTTTGAAAAATGATATTTTGGAAGTAAGTATGTGTGGAGGTCCAGAGCATCCGAAATCTCCCAACATATGAAGCCTTTTTTTCGTGTATCATCTTCATTAGATATCATGTTGCTAAGAATGAGATGTATGGATTAGAGTTAAAGCTGCTATTTGAGTTTGTTTTCTTTTGTGTCTTTTAGAGTATGAATCTTTCTATCTCTTATGCTAAGGTAGTTTGGCTTTTAAATATTCAAGGAATATCTGAGCTAGTATAAGACTATATTGTAACCTTTGAAATAACGTGATGAATTATTTAGCACAATTTATGGTGTTGGATTGATCCAGATGTTTATTTTTGGATGGATGTACATCTCTGTAGCCAATAGACAAAACTCATTAAGCATTGTTGCAAGTATGTTGTTGACATGTTGAAGTGCCATTGAGACTTAGAGGTAGAATATTTATAATTGTATGTTGTCACCTATTTGGGTGTGATGATACCTTGTGGAGGTAGGAAAAATTTCCATTTTATTTAACTCTTGGATATATTCTATATGCTCTTTAGAGAATTTATTTCTTTCAACCTTTCAAATAAAACTACAAACAAATGTGCATTCATGTGATAATTACTAACACTGGGACACTCTTATTATTGATTTGGGGTGACTCAACAAAGTGTAGCATGTTGGCCCATTTGTTTTGGTTGATTTGATATGATGTTGCTAGAAAAAGTGGAGAGTCACGCTTTGTGGCATATTTTGACACTTCGAAACAATTTTTAAATGGATAACACACTCTTTTATATTTTATTTATTTTTGAGGAAAGAAATTAGCCTCCTTCTTAGCTTAAGGGCTAGAGTGAGGTTGCTGGTACCAGCGGAGATCATAGGTATACTCACTTAAAAGTGAACAAGGCTCTAAGATAACCCCAATTTACTAAATTTGAGCATTGGGTATTGCTTGGAGAAGAAAGCTAGACTCCCTCTGAGCTTGGAGGCAAGAAAGAGATTGTTTGTACTAGGTCAACCTTTGGTATAGACTCACTTAAGACCGCAACATAGTTACTTGATTCCAGAGCATAAACATGTCAACTTATGCAAGTTGAACTTGGGTGGTGAGGATAACAAGTATTATGCACAACCACCCAAGCTAGGCTCAATTGGTATCACATTCCTTCATATATGTACTTGTTTCTTATTCAAGTTGTCAAAAATATGTTGTGGAGGGGTCTCCTTGTCTGACAAATGTGAGTGTCTCTTATAATAATTTGATGTCTAATTATATTGTGACCATAAAATTATATTATTATTATTATTATACTACACCTAAATCTATACATTTACTATAATACATTTATTGGAAGATATATCTCAATTTATGTGTTTTCCATAAGGTGCATCTTAATATATTCAAGTACTTAAAGGTACATAATATATTCACAATATATTCAAGTACTTAAAGGTACACAATATATTCACTTTGGATGTGAGTTATAATTAGAAACCTACCTAAAACTACTCAATCTATTCACTTTGGATGTGAGTGATAATGTTATAACCCACCCAAGGGTACACAATCTATTCACATTGGATGTGAGTTATAATGTAGAAACTCCAAGGTTGAAGAGTGGTTCCTATGGACTTCTTGGAAAAAGGAGTGTTCAATTGGGTATGTTATACCTATGGAAAACTTTGGCTAACATCTAATTGGATATGTTATATGTAGTTCACAATTAGGAGATCGCAGACCATACTATTGCACATAAAAATGCACTACTCCTCAAAGATCAGGGTAAGTGTAAGAGTATTTATTGAAGATAGCTTAGTCACATGATGCAATTATGCCACAACTCTACAATAGAGAGACCAGCATGGTACAACAAACTCAAAATAGATCGATGCACTCAGTTTCATGGGAAGTTCATGAACATTTTTATTTTCTTATATAATGCACTTTTACCTGTATTTGGAGATCACACGAAAATGGTATTCATAATAAAGTTTTCTGGGTGAAGCAATTCATTTTTCCTGCAATATTAGGTTACTTAGCTATAATGTCTCGTGTTTTTTTGTACATCCGATCGGAAACATATCTTGCAATAATTTTGAAGGAATTCCCACTCAAATTATCAGAGAATCTCCAGGTGATCTCATTAAAAATGTATGTTTCTCCTTATATGTTAATTATGCTTTCTCTTCACTGTGTTTTGTATATAAATTCATTTCAATTCATTCATATCAGATATACTCTGGCTCTTGGTTCCGATTTAAAGGTCGAGTTCTCAACATTGTTTGTTTTTCTTTATTTGGAAAGTGCTTGTGGTTTGAAGAGGTTACAAGAGATGGGAATCTCAAATAGTTTTTGACCAGGCTAATGCAAGTTTTATATGTATAATGTGCGGCTTCAATCCCTGATGTCTCAAATTTCGCTGCGCGTTCAAGAGCTAGAATGGTCATCCTTTTACCCACATTTATCATGAACTCAGTCAACTAGCAGATAAGCTCTTCGAGTAGCCAGTTGATGTACTATCGGCAAGATCAAGGTTATAGCGCACAAAAAAAAATGCAACTCACAAAATTTAAGCTAACAACAACCCCTACTCCTGAAGCTAACAACCTATTTCCCTCAAGGACCACTGCCTTCTCCTTCATTAGGAAATACTTCCTCAACAACTCACTCAGTTGCATCGTTTCTATACCCCCAACAATATATTTATGCTATTGTGCCCATAACATTTTTCGAATAATCTGATGTTTCATATCAGTGAATGTAAAATTCCAATTTACTATTTGAAAACCAAATTTTCATCCCTTGTACCTAATGAGCCTTTTTCATTGAATATTTCCTTGAATGACATTTTGTTTACTAATTTTTATCATTCAATGATTTCTTATATGTCAGGATTCTTCTCTATTTCATGCCTTATGTCGTTTCCTTTACAACATCTTGTGCAATTGCTAGTTTAAATTTTTTCACAAATTAAAAAAAAAAAAAACAATTTATTTCATGGAATGTAACTCAATTGACAATCACCTTGTTATGAAGTATTATGTAAAAACATGAGATTCAAAGTTCAAATCCCCGTGAGTGGCCAACCAAAAAATAATATTTATTATCTATTTATTTATTATATTTTTAGAATGTGGTTTAATGAAAAAATAAAAATATAATATAAAAGACATAAAACTGACATGATTAAATTTCATGTGGTTTGAATATCTATTTTCAAAAATTTAAAATATAATTATCCACTATCCACTCATGGAATTTCAATGCAAACTTCCCAATGCTAATGGTTTTGTCTTAATTGCTAAATGTCTTAAATGGGTTTTGTCTTCATTGTCATTGTCTTAAGTCCCATTGCCTTAAATATAAAGTTTTGTCTTAAAAATATTTTTGTCTCAAAGTGCTTTTGTCTTAAATATAAAGTTTTGTCTTAAAATATTTTTGTCTCAAATTGCTTTTGTCTTAAATTTTTTTTGTCTCAAACTGCTTTTATTTTAAACATAAAGTTTCGTCTTAAAATATTTTTGTCTCAAAGTGTTTTTGTCTTAATATAAAGTTTTGTCTTAAAATACTTTTGTCTTAAATTGTTTGAAATTGTTTTTTGCCTTAAATATAAAGTTTTGTCTCACACTATTTTTGTCTTAAATTTTATATTTAAGACAATTCAATTGATTTTAAATTTTAATGTAAAATAACTAAAATAAAAAACGACTTTTTAAGACAAAATATTTCTTTTGCATTAAAAATGCCCTAGTGTAGTAGTGCTTATTGAGTTGCATCATTCAATGCCATGGGTAAATACCATGTGTGGTATCCACTTTCCATTCAAATGAATTTGTGAGTTGTAGGTGTTTCTTCAATGCCTATAGAACCTACATCAAATGTGAGATGTCCTCATAAGTAGCACTATATACCAATATATCATCCATAAATGGGCATAGTATATCATTCATTAACTTCATGAATGTAGTTGGTGCATTACATAGGCCAAATGGCATAATTGACCACTCATACAAACCTTGTATGTTTTTGAATGTGATCTTCTAAGTATGACTATCCCCTGAAGATCCCCTACAACTTCCAACAACATACCCAAAGACACCTCCCATGATACCAATATGATCCATAAACTATTATGGATATTCCACTCAATAGTTTCTCACACAGATCTACAAAAATATATTTGAAAATCTGAAATCTATACTAAGAAGGTTAATTTTTTTTTTTTTTTTTGGATTCATTAATTATTGTGTTACGCTTATGCACACAATAAATAAAATAGGGAAAATATATAGCAATGAAATAATCTCACAAACCAAAATAAACACAAGATATGATCTAGGAAACCCCTACAACAAAAAGCCTAGATGGAAGGTAAGGCTACTATGCTTTCTCTTTCTTTAAATGGAAATGGATGCAAGTACAAATGAGTGAGACTCGTGGCTTGTTTTCTTTCTCTCTATCCACTCTCTGCTACTATGCTTGTCTATGGAACAAAATGAACTCCAATAGAATAGAACATGTTTCCTCCTAGTGGCCCAATTATAACACAACCCAATAACCCTTTAATGCTTAAGTTTGACTCCTTCAACTCTTAGCTAGAGTTACAATACATAATTCTTTAGAGTTTTCTTCATCATAACCATTTGGCTAGTCCTATTATCATGAATAATGGGGGATGATATTGCATACTCTCGAATCATGGTGGTAAAAATAGGAAGGTCAACTTCTACGTGGAAATTTTTTTGCATATGGAATCCATTTTAGGTCTTTCTTGCATCGTTGGAAAGGAATTTGAGCGTTGAATGGTGCACGGGGGTGCATGTTTAAATGATAAAGTTTAAATTACAAAATAATGTTTGATTCCTCAAACTACTTTCGAAAGGTTTTAAACCCAAAATTTTCAACCATTGACCCGCTAATAAAAATGGTCATGTGATTTGATTCCTCCTATTTTTTCACTCTAAAAGCATCAAGAAGAATGAAAAATAATATAATGATCCAATCTAGATCAATTGGGTTCATCTTAGTTTATTTGGTTTGAGAGCTTAATCTCTACAATTGTTTCTCTATCTCTCCTTTGTATTTTCTTATAGTGTTGAGCATTTCTTAGCTTTCCCCGAGCTTATGTGCCTCCTCCCCAATTACATGATTTTATCCTTTCACCATGCAAGTTTTGAGTCATCCACACTGATCAGGTGATCATGTCCTAATTGGAGAAAATGCTCAAAATTTTATTTGCTCAGAATTGGTTGAAACTAGATCGACAGGAAAGGTCTCGTCAAAACGATCCTGTAGCCGTGAACGGCACTCAAATCCAATACTGCATGAGAAAGATATTCAAGTTTGAAATTTCTCAATTTTAGATAAAAGTCAGTTTGACCTGGTTTGACTTTGAATAAAAAAATATTTAAAAAAGAATATTCTATAGAATATTCCACATAATATTTTGCAGAATATTCCATAGAATATTCTCTATGGACTAGTTAAATTCTGACAAGTGTCATCTTCGGATTAGACTGTTTGTTTTCGGGAGCCAATCAATGGGTGCCACGTGGCCTAATCGGAGGCCGCCACGTGGCCCCAAGGCTGTAGAAATTTTGTTGTGTAAAATTTATTGGCACTCAACAGGTTTTGAACCCGGGTTTGGGCGCTGCTAGCCGAGTGGCCCGACCGGGCGCTCTACAGGAAGTTCTTTACCTTTAAAGTTTCAAAAGGTTTGAGTTGGGGCCGAAAGGGGGCCAGCCCCCTCTACCATGAGACCAGCGCGGAAACCACAGGCTAAGTCTCTCGGCGGATAAGTTCAAACAGTTAAATTTAATGCATAAAGGGATAGGTCACATGTTATCCGGCGGGTTATATGCAACATTTGTTATAATGTTAATGCAAACCGTCAGTCCAACATTCCATGCGACGGGTGCGGTCACATGTGACCCTCGACATTTAATGCCCAATGATAACTGCTCGGCAATAGTTGGCGAACTTTGCCCAATTTGTCGCCAGGCCAAAATTAACGGGATTAACTCTAGTTTCTCCACATTTGGTGGAGGTTTTCTAGGCCTAATTGGGAAAAAGTGGTTTTGCTCATAACTTTTGCAAGGGAGAACCCTTTTTTTTTTTTTTTTTTTTTTGAGCATTCCAGAGCCAATGGTGCAGGTTGCAGAGGCAACAAAGCTCATCTTCAGGTACTTTTTTAGCAGAGAAGCTTGAAGAGCCATAAGGGCCTAGGGAGTGTTGGAGCTGTATTGGGCTATGGTTAACCATTGGAGGTGAAACAAAAGCCTATCTTTACGGTTTTTTGTGTTTTGAACTCATTTCTACAACTATTTTTGCTTGTTTAGGCTTTATTCACACTTTATAACCAATTTTGAGCATAATAAGAGCAAGGACATGCCCATTTGGGGGCCTTGGACCCGGCAGATGTAGCCCAGGAGGGGTGAACTGCCTTATCATATGCTGTGTTATATATGTGATTTATATTGCTATGCTTTTTTAGAGTTAAATATGTTAAACAGTAAAAATAAATAAGCCTCCTACACACAAAAAGACTCAGAAATTTACCAAAAGCATTTTGTTCCAATTGCAAAACATATAAAACAGTTTGCACACATAAGTTTATGGATAATGAATACCTTGAACAACAAACAAGTAGTTTCATTTCCAGATCATTAGTGATTACTTCTATTATTTCTTTAGACAGAGTCTGTAAAGGGCCAGGTAGCTTCTGGATCTCATCCTTTCTTTAAAGGTCACATATCCAGTAAATGCCCCTATAGTCAATCTCTGTATTAGACATAAGAAGTTCTCACATTCCAGATCAGATTGGTATCAGAACTTATGGTTTTGAGCTAGAGTTTTCACTCAGCATTTGATTTGTGCAAATATTAAGTCATTTGTTTGCAAGTTTTTATGCTTACTAGGTTAAAACTCAAGAGAGGTGAAGGAAAATTGGTTAGTGCACAAACTAATCCATAACCAAGAAGGGTTAGAGAGCCACCTCCAAGAGCCCTAGAAGCAGCTACAAACATGTCTTCAAGAGAAGGTGAAGCTCATGAAGAGATGGATCCCAAGGAAGAAGAAAGGGTATTTCGGAAAGCTCTCGTGGATATCATTGAAATGGTAAGGATCCTCTATCAGGAAAGAAATGATAGGATTGCTGGAGAAGGATCTAAAAACCAAAAAGAAGGAGAGGATTCCTCAAGAGGAAAGAAGGACAATGATAAGTCAAATAAAGGGAATGGAGGAAATGGTGATCCACCATCTCCATCGTCATCCTCTTCCTCAACATCATCCTCTTCGACTTCGGTAAATCAGTCACATAAGTCAAAAACCACTGGTAAAAATCATTTGTTAAAGCTTGATGTCAAATTTGAATTGCCAATGTTTAACGATGATGTTAATGCAGAGAAATTAGACAATTGGATCAGACAAATGGAGGTCTATTTAAGGATTCAAAATCTACATGATGATGACACCAAAATACAACTAGCCTCATTAAGGATGGATGGAGCAGCATTGGTTTGGTGGGAAGCCAAAAACAGGGATGAAATCAGGAAACATGGAATATTACACTATCATGGACTGAGTTTATTACTGCAATCAAGAAACAATTTTATCCTCTTACTCACCTTCAAAAGGCTATAATGAACTGGCAAAAATTTAGACAGCTTAAGGGACAGAATGTGCGAGACTATACCCAGGAATTTAGGAGAAGAGCACTCTTATTAGGGGAAGATTTACAAAGCCAAGACACTTTGTTAAAGTACATACGTGGTTTGCACAGTTACCTTAAACACACTATCCTGATGTTTAATCCTACTAGCTTAGATGAAGTCTGTGTACAAGCTACACATTTAGAGGCTAGAGGAAAGAATACTTTTGATGAGGGTAGAAACAAGCCTTTCAAAGGGAAGAACAAAGAGAAAACCTTTAAGGGAAAAGGTAAAAAGAATGCATGTATCAAACAAGAGGGTGAAAAGGTCATTTGTAAACATTGTTCAAAAGAGGGCCATGAAGAGAAAAAATGTTGGAAATTACATCGTGAAAAAAGAAACCAATTTCACAAAAACAAGGAAAAGAAGAAAATTGCAGCTACTATGATGGCAGTGTGGGTGCAGGCGTTAAGGAGAGCCTTTCTCACTTTGTAAAATTGTTTCTAACTCCGGAGGAATCTGTTCCAGTTCCTTGTTTTTATTTTCATTCATCAAATTTATGAAATTTGATTAATGAAATGAACATTAATCCAAGGTTTTTTTTTTTTTTTAGAACTTCAAACAATATTATCCTTGATTTTAATAAAGTGCTTTTAAAACCATATTCCAATCATAAAGCACTTAAACCGTCTCTTTGAAAAACCTTTCGGGAAAATAAATAATCCACTTACCTAATTTTTTTAATACCCTTCGGTTTCCTTATATCTTTGATGCATTCAAACGATGTTAATGACTTTTAGAACAATGCTTTAATTCCCCCAGAAATATATCCATACAACTTAGCCAAGGTTCAAAAGACCTTCAGGAATATTAAACGACTTTTAAACATAGTTATAACTCTTCAGGAATGATATTTACCTTCGGAAATGAATATCCGGACCTCAAACATCTTAATTAAACTTTATTTCATAACTCATCAGATCCATACCTTGTATTAAACCTCCTCCTATCGCATGGTGCGAATTCCCTCGGATCTCTGCGGGCCTCGATCGGACGATGATCGCATTATTTCTCCCACAGAACCTTAGCGCTCAAAAATTATGAGAAATAGGCGGTATTGATATTGTGATGTGTCACAATATTACTTGCTCGCATTCCAAAATTTTAAAACCGCCTTTGGCTCAATAGCTATGCAATACCGGTGGTTTCTTTCCACAAAACCGCTCACCCGAACTCTGTTTAAGTCGCACTTAATACACAAAATTCTTCACTGGTTTTTGCTGCGTAAACGATAAACATGGTTGATTTCAAATATCGACCTCCCAGCAAGCAACAGGCTTCCGATCGTAACCAAAGAAACAGTGTTCTTTGATTTCTCCGAGTTCTTCCCCATAGAATAAAATTATACTCTGTTTTCTCTCAATTCTACTCAGCATACATATATAATCAATGAAATTTCGGAAGGAAATAAAACCTCTTCACATAGAGCTTAATACAATTTCAAGTTGCATTCAATTGAACACACAAAATTATAAAAATCCAATAGAATTTCGAAGGTGAAACCTTTGGGAAAATTGCCAAGAACACAGATAAGCAAATAGTTCTGCAACTTTATTAATTCAGAGGCCAACCTTCTCAAGTCTAGTCTTCTACATCAAATTCCCCATTCCTTTGTTCCAGAGGTTACACTTTATAGCCTTTTGACAATGTAACCGACCTCTTTCTGAGGGTCGAATTATTCAAACGTAAACAACTCCTAATTATGACATGTCTTTCTAGATTCCATCAACTAAACCTAAATAAACTGACACAAATCAAAACTGTTCAACTTCGTCTAAATGCTAGTTCACGCCTATCTATTACAGACTAGATTTTAACAAATTTTTGAGGAATCCAATCCTCTCAGTAAAATTGATTTTCACCCATTAGTGAATGAAGTTTAGACCCATCCAATCACAACATGTGAACAATCTTCCACATTGCTGACTAAACTCTAATGCCCCTGCATCAAACTCCCAAGGACCAAATTCTTCATGGGCGCTTGTCCATGAGCTCCTCCACAGAACTGCCCAGTTTCTGCAACATAACTTCTGTCATCCAAGTAGCATCCTCAATTGGCTGATCCTTCCACTTGATTAAATATTTGAAATACTCTTGTCCTCTGGTTTTCTTGAACACTTTCTTATCTAAGATCATCACTGGTTGTAATGGATGTGCTGTAGGTAATTGTTTTACCCAATTGATTTGTTCTCTGTCTTCTGGTCTTTCATCGGTGCCTCCATCTTCATATCTGTACAAATCAGCAACATTGAATATTGGAGATATTCCAATGTCAGCTAGCAAGTCAATTTCGTAGGCATTTGCAGAAAAATTTCTCAATATCCTGCATGGTCCTATCTTTTTGAATTTCAATTTTTTATACTGTCTCTTTGGAAATTTTTCTTTCCTCAAGTGTGCCAAAACCAAATCACCAACTTCAAAATTAACTTCTCTTCTGCTTAAATCTGCTCTGTTGTTGTACTTGAGACTGTTGTCTTGTAGCTGTCGTTTTACCTGTTCATGTATTGCTTGAATCTCTAAAGCAAACTCCTCTCCATCAGCACTCCTCATTTCTGATTTTCCCAAGTTCCTTAATTCAGATACTCCTCTTGGGTGCATCCCATAAACAATATGGAATGGACTTTGTCCTGTACTTCTGTTCGGTGAGTCATTGTATGCATATTTTGCCTGTGGTAAAATATGATCCCACTTCTTAGGATGTTCTCTTGCAATACTTCTCAAAATATTACCCAAACTTCTGTTCACTACTTCAGTCTGTCCATCAGTCTGAGGGTGATAAGATGAGCTGAAACTCATTTTAGTACCAAGATTTTTCCACAATGTCCTCCAAAAATGACCAACAAACCTGGTATCTCTATCAGAAACAATACTTTTAGGCAACCTATGTAATCTAACAATCTCCTTGAAAAACAAATTGGCAACATGAGTAGCATCACTGGTTTTATAACATGGCATAAAATGTGCCATTTTTGAAAATCTGTCAACAACAACAAAAATTACATCATTCCCTCTTTGTGTCTTAGGAAATCCTAAAACAAAATCCATACTTACCATATCCCAAGGTCTGTCTGGAATAGGCAATGGAATGTACAAACCTGCATTCTGGCTTCTCCCTTTTGCATATTGAAAAATTTTACAACTTTTCACAAACTTTTCCACTTAAGATCTCATCTTTGGCCAATAATAAAAATGACTCAACTGCTCATAAGTTTTATCAGTACCAAAATGTCCAGCAAGTCCACCACTATGCTTTTCTCTGATTAAATTCTCTCTCATGGAACAATTTGGTACGCACAATTGATTTCTTTTGAACAATAAACCCTCTTGCAAGAAATAATCTAACCACTGACTTCTTTCCATAAAAACAGGATTACAGCATGCTTCAAATGCTTCTTTAAAATCTAAATCTGTTTTATAGATTTCTTTAAGAAAATCAAAACCTAACACTTCAATTTGACTTTCTTGAACAAGAATGTTCTTCCTACTCAAGGCATCAACTACCTTATTTGCTTGGCCACTTATGTGCTTCAAAACAAAGTTAAAAATTTGAAGATATTCAACCCATTTAGCATGTTTTTGATTCAATTTAGGCTGCTGCATAATATATTGTAAAGCATGATTATCTGAATATATTACAAATTCTTTAGACATTAAATAATGCCTCCACTTCTTCAATGCTTGTACTATTGCATAAAACTCTTTGTCATAAGAAGAGTACTTTCTCCTTGTGTCATTCAGCTTCTCACTGAAATATGTTATAGGTCTACCTTCTTGACTTAAGACAGCTCCAATAGCTTCTCCACTGGCATCACACTTCACTTGAAATGGTTTGTTAAAATCAGGTAAAACTAAGACAGGTTTCTCAGTTATTTTCTGTTTCAAAAACTAAAATTCCTTTCAGCTTCAGTAGTCCAATTGAATGGCTGGTTGTCCTTCTTTATGGTTTCAATGATAGGTGCATTAATCTTGTTGAAATTCCTTAGGAATTTTCTATAAAAACTAGCAAGTCCATGGAAACTTCTTACCTCAAAAACACCTTTTGGTGAAGGCCACTCCACAATTTCCTTTACCTTTTCTGGATCCATCTTCAACCCTTCAGCATAAACAACAAAACCTAGATACACTAATTCTTCTTTCATGAATGAACACTTCTTTAGATTTATCAGCAACTTCTCTTGATGTAGTTTCTTTAAGACATAATTAAGATGCCTCAAGTGCTCTTCCTTTGTCTTGCTGTAAATTAATTATATATCATCCAAATATACTATTGAAAATTTACCAACAAATTCCTTTAACACTTCATTCATGAGCCTCATAAAATTACTGGGTGTATTTGACAAACCAAAGGGCATTACCATCCACTCATACAATCCCTCATTTTTTTTAAAGTTTGTTTTCCATTCATTACCTTCTCTTATCCTAATCTAATGATACCCACTTTTCAAATCTAGTTTTGAAAAATATCTTGCTCCACTCAAACAGTCCATTAATATTCAATTGTGGGTAAAGGAAATCTATATCTGATTGTTATCTTGTTGATTGCTCTTGAATCAGTGCACATTCTCCAACCTCCATCCTTCTTTGGACTCAACACTGTAGGTATTGCACAAGGACTTAAACTTTCTCTGATCAAACCTTTGTTGACCAATTCCTACACTTGCTTTCTGATGTCTTCATTTTCTGTAGGATTCATTCTGTAAGCTGCTTTGTTTGGCAGATTTGATCCTGGGATCAAATCTATCCGATGGCTGATTCTTCTTACAAGTGGTAACTCATCAAGAAAATCATCCACAATAATATCACAATAATTTTCCAACATTTCTTGAATTTCAATTGGAAAATCAGAAAGTTTAGTAGAAATAACTACTACCTTAGGTTTGCAAACTAAAGCAAAATTTACCTCTTCATCTTCAATCTGCTGCAAGTATTCTTTCTCACTCAATAATAAATTCTTTTGATCAGATTTTTTGCTTGATGCATCTCCTTCTTCCATAGGTAACAATGTTTGATACATACCATCCTTGAAAAATTTGTAGGTGTTCCTCTTACCATCATGCACTGTTGCTCTGTCATACTGCCAAGGTCTACCCAGCAGTATGTGACACACATCCATAGGCATCACATCACACATTATTTTATCTTTGTAGCTGCCCATCTATAATTCTATTTCACATTGCTCTTTCACAATCAGCGGATGACCCTTCTTAAGCCATGACACCTTGTAGGGTGTTGGATGTTCCCTTGTCTTCAAATTCAACTTCTCTATCATCTCTATAGATACCAAGTTGTCTGTGCTGCCATTATCAATGATCAATTGACAACATTTCCCTTGAACTTTGCATACACTTATGAACAAATTTTTCCTCTACGTTGGCTCAACAACTTCTTTTGTTTGTTTCAAAAAAACCTTGTTGACAACCAAAGATTCTCCCATCTCTGGCATAATTTCTCTCTCTGCTTCAGGAAAATTTGCTACTTCTTCAGTCTGATAAACAATTGCATTTCTCTGACTTGTACCCACATTCTCTTTCTCTGGGCACTCATAGGCTCTATGTCCCAATTTGTTACATCTGTAACATCTCACTTCTCTTCCTCTGCTTCTGCCTCCTCTTCCTCTACAGGAACTGCTCCTGCCACTTGCATCACCTTCCGTGTGTGCATGTTGAGGTGAGCTGCTGCTAGCTCCATCTCTTGGCGTTGTAGATATCCCTCTACCACCTTGACTTCCCTTTCCTCGGAAAGTACGTCTTCCTTTAGCAAACTGCTTTCTCAGGAGTTTTTCTTCAGCTTTTAAGGCCATTTGATAAGCCTCTTATACTGTCTTTGGAGACAATATACTTAACTCATCTTGAATCTCCAATCTAAGACCATTTACATACCTGGACATCTTCTCTGTTGTGTCCTGGATTTGTCCAGCTCTTATGCTCACTTTATAAAATTCTTCTGTGTACTCTTTCACTGTCATTAATCTTTGTCTAAGATTCTGCATTTGTCTAAATAATGAAAGCTGATAATCACTAGGAAAAAACTTACCTCTCAGCTTTGCCACCATTCTGTTCCAATTCTTGATTGGTTGCTTACCATCTCTCCTTCTCTTTGCTTGCACTCCATCCCACCAAAGTGCTGCATGTCCTTTCAACCTTGTCACTGCAAATTTAACTCTCTTGTCTTCACCCATATTTTCATAATCGAAGCATTTATTCATCTCATTGATCCAGTCTGTCAACTCTTCTGGATTCAAACCACCTGCAAAAGCTGATACTTCAATTCTAGGCCTGGATGTAGAGCCTAAAACTGATTTAAATAATCTCATGTCAGGGGTAAGCTCAATATTGTCTTCTTCTTCTTCAGCTTCTGGTTCACTGACATCTTCAGGGTCTCTCAGATGTCCTACTTCAATTTCTTCCAAGCTGGCTTGGATCTGCTGCATAGTCTCCAGTACTTCTGCATTAGCAATTGGCCTTCCTCTTCTTCTACCAGCAGCACCTCTACCAATTCAGACCACCATGCTGGATTTCCTCTTCTAGCTTTTAGAATTCTGTTCAATCTCTGATAAATGCTCTAAAGTCGGCTCTGATACCACAAGTGATGGCAGTGTGGGTGTAGGCGTTAAGGAGAGCCTTTCTCACTTTGTAAAATTGTTTCTAACTTTGGAGGAATCTATTCCAGTTCCTTGTTTTTATTTTCATTCATCAAATTTATGAAATTTGATTAATGAAATGAACATTAATCCAAGTATTTTTTTATTTTTTATTTTAGAACTTCAAACAATATGATCCTTGATTTTAATAAATTTCTTCTAAAACCATATTCCAATCATAAATCACTTAAACCATCTCTTTGAAAAACCTTTCCGGAATATAAATAATCGACTTACCCAATTGTTTTAATACCCTTCAGTTTCCTTATATCTCTGATGCATTCAAACGATGTTAATGACTTTCGGAACAGTGCTTTAATTCCCCTGGAAATATATCCATACAGCTTAGCCAAGGTTCAAAAGACCTTCGGGAATATTAAACGACTTTTAAACAGAGTTATTACTCTTCAAGGATGATATTTACCTTCGGAAATGAATATCCGGACCTCAAACATCTTAATTAAACTTTATTGCATAACTCATCGGATCCATACCTTGTATTAAACCTCCTCCTATCGCATGCTGTGATTGTCGTCGGATCTCTGCGGGCCTCGATCGGACGATGATCGCATTACTTCTCCCACAGAACTTTAGCGCTAAAAAATTATGCGAAATAGGAAGTATTGATATTGTGATGTGTCACAATATTACTTGCTCGCATTCCAAAAGTTTAAAATCACCTTTGGCTCAATAGCTATGCGATACCGGTGGTTTCTTTCCACAAAACCGCTCACCCGAACTCTGTTTAAGTCGCACTTAATACACATAATTCTTCACTAGTTTCTGCTGCGTAAACAATAAACATGGTTGATTTCAAATATCGACCTCCCAGCAAGCAACAGGCTTCCGATTGTAACCAAAGAAATAGCTTTTTTTGATTTCTCTGAGTTCTTCCCCACAGAATAAAATTATACTCTGTTTTCTCTCGATTCTACTCAACATACATATATAATCAATGAAATTTCGGAAGGAAATAAAACCTCTTCACACAGAGCTTAATACAATTTCAAGTTGCATTCAATTGAACACACAGAATTATAAAAATCCAATAGAATTTCGAAGGTGAAACCTCCGAAAAACTTTCCAAGAACACAGATAAGAAAATAGTTCTGCAACTTTATTAATTCAGAGGCCAACCCTCTCAAGTCTAATCTTCTACATCAAATTCCCCATTCCTCTGTTCCAGAGGTTACACTTTATATCCTTTTGACAATGTAACCGACCTCTTTCTAAGGGTCGAATTATTCAAACGTAAACAACTCCTAATTATGACATGTCTTTCTAGATTCCATCAACTAAACCTAAATAAACTGACAAGAATCAAAATTGTTCAACTTCCTCTAAATACTAGTTCATGCCTTTCTATTACAGACTAGATTTTAACAAATTGTTGAGGAATCCAATCCTCTCAGTAAAACTGATTTTCATCCATTAGTGAATGAAGTGTAGACCCATCCAACATGTGAACAATCTTCCACATTGTTGACTAAACTCTAATGCCCCTGCATCATACTACAACTACACCTCAATATTTAGGTAATGATTTAGGGGATGAAACCAAAATTACAGCCATGGGTTTGAAAAGTATGAAGGGAAAGGAAACAGAAACTAAAGCAAGCACTAGTACTTCAAACTATCATGTACAAGCTCCTAATGAGGAAGAAATAGTTGAATTGTTCCATGTGAGGGTAGTCTCAAAACATACTAAAATTGACACACTGTTTGACAGTGGGTCACAAGCAAATCTTATATCAGAATACTTGGTCAAACAACTAAAACTTGAGACCATTCCACATCCAAAGCCTTATCCACTTGGGTGGATATGCAAGGATACAAACTTACAATCTCAAGAAAGTGCATATTTCGCTTTGCAATTACTGCACACTTTATTGACACAGTTGAACTTGATGTGGTGCCGCTTGATATATCAGGAATTGTTTTGGGAAGTCCTTACTTATTTGACAGGAAAGCGATCTTCCATCGCCATGAAAATAAATATCATCTTTTCAAATATGGCAAGGAGTACATTGTCAGAGCACGTCGCAAGAAGACAAATATAGCGATGGTAAATGCGGGACAGGTAAAAAGGCTAGTTAATTCAAGCAAGAGTTTTGTACTTCTTATGATCAAGCCAAAGGTTGATGTGAATCATGAATCATTTGAAAATTGTGATTCCAAGCTTAAATCAGATTTATATGATGTAGTTGATGCACATCATGAGATGTTTCAGGAACCAGCAGGTTTACCTCCTAAAAGGGAGATTCAACATGAAATCCATTTACATCAAGATTGTCCTCTTCCTAACATAGGTATGTATCGCATGTCTATCATGGAGAATTCTGAAATAAAGAAGAAAATTAAAGAATTGTTGGACAAGGGTTTCATAAGACCAAGCACTTCGCCATGTGGGTCACCGATAGTGTTGATTCCAAAGAAAGATGGAACTTGGCGTATGTGTGTGGACTTCAGGGCACTGAACAAAATAACGGTAAAGAATCGTTACCCACTTCCAAGGATAGATGATTTGTTGGATCAGCTGAAAGATGCTAAATATTTCACTAAGTTAGACTTACATAGTGGTTATCATCAAGTTATAATTGCATAAAGTGACATTTGGAAGACAGCATTTAAAACCAAACAGGGACTCTTTGAGTGGCTTGTTATGCCATTTGGTTTATGCAATGCACCTGCAATTTTCATGCGGGTAATGGATGATGCCTTACGTCCTGTTCTTGATGATTTTGTTATTGTCTACTTAGATGACATCTTAATTTTCAGCAAGACTAGAGAAGATCATGTCATGCATGTTAAGAAATTACTTGATGTTTTGAAGAAAAATCGGTTATTTCTTAAAATGTCAAAGTGTGAATTTGGAAAGACTTATTTGGTTTATTTGGGACACATAGTTGGAGGAGGCCCTTTGAGAATTTATCCTTCCAAAGTAGAAGAAATTGTGAATTGGCCTACTCCCAAATCCATTACAGAGGTAAGAATTGTTTTGGGTGCAACTCAGTATTGGAGGAAGTTTATTTCTAACTTCTCTGCCATAGCAGCTGCTATGCATGCAGTGACTAGTGTGAAGCGTGCTTTCCAATGGGGAGGAAAGCAACAAAAAAAATTTGAGTCTTTGAAAGAGAATATAAGTTCAGCTCCAGTTCTTGCATTACCGGACTTGAGACAGCCATTCGAGATTAAGACAGATACAAGCGATTACGCCATGGGTGCAGTTCTCTTACAGCATGGTAAGCCTGTTGCATTTCATTATGAGACATTTAATGGTGCTATTGTGAATTATCCTACATATGATAAAGAGTTGTATGCATTTGTACAAAGTGTCAAAAAATGGAAACACTATTTGATGGGCAAAGAAACAATTGTTCATACCGACCATCAACCTTTACAATACTTGCAATCGCAAAGTAAACTGCAGCAGTCACGACATTTTAGATGGATGGGCTTCCTACAAAAATTTCACTTGGTAATAAGGTACAAGAAAGGTATTTACAACAAGGTTGCTAATATGCTTTCAAGGCCTATTATTAGTGCTAGTACTTTGCTTAAAAATTATTCTATTGTGCATGAGAGCTACATAGAACAGTATGCATCAGATGTTGATTTTAAGGATGTGTATGCTAACTTGAGTGAAGGGAATCATGTTGAGGAGAATGATTATCATTTGCATAATAATTTTTTGTTTCATATGGGCAAGTTATGTATACCACAGGGGGAGAGATTAAGTATGATGAGAGAGGCTCATTCTTCTCTCATAGCTGGACATTTCGAGGTAAGAAAAACGGTGGCACATTTACAGAGGTATTGTTATTGGCCTCGCATGGTAGATAGTGTTTCACGTTTCATCAGAGGTTGTTCATTATGTGCTACAAGAAAGCCTAGCAATAGGAAGCTTGGTTTATATACGCCATTGTCGGTACCTTCTGGACCATGGGAAAGTGTTTCTATGGATTTTGTTGGAGGGCTACCATTATCTAGAAAGCAGCATGATTATCTTTATGTAATAGTTGATCGTTTCAACAAGATGTGTATTCTTATGCCATGTAAGAAAACTATAACTGTTGATTTATATTTTCAACATGTATGGGTTCATTATGGCTTGCCTACTTCTATTGTTAGTGACAGGGATTCCAGATTTGTTGGGAATTTTTGGTCCAATCTATGGAAGATGATGGACACCAAGTTGAAGAAGAGTACTACTTTTCATTTGCAAACCGATGGCCAAACAGAGGTAGTGAACAGAACCATTGTACATCTTTTGAGAGGTTATTTCAGCAAGCATCCTAAGCTTTGGGATGAGAATTTTCATTACATTCAACATGCTTACAACCGGGCCAAGCACTCTTCTACAAATACTTCACCTTTTAAAGCTTGTTTCGGGTATTTTCCTAAGTCACCATTAGATTTTATTCTTGAGAAGGATGTGGCCATTTATGGTCATAGTGACATTGACAAAGCTCGCATGTTCATTGAAAGAATTCAGCTCATACATCAACAAGTTCAAGAACAACTTGAAAAAAGTCAAGGCAAGTACAAGGAGAGACATGATAAACATAGAGTTGATCATAAGTTTCAAGAAGGAGATGAGGTATGGTTGCATATTAGTAAGGAAAGAATGCAAGGAGAAGGTAAAAATCTGAAGCCTGTTCGTTATGGTCCATTCAAGATCCTCAAGAAAGTTGGAAATAATGCTTTTCAATTAGATTTTCCTTCATACATGCAAATGTATTCCGTTGTGAATGTGGAAAATGTACGTTTGTATGAACCTCCTTTAATTGTTGATATTGAAAGTGACATTCAGCTACCATCCATCGAGGATTTCCTGCCAGAATTTTTGGATGAATTGAAAGAGGATGCTATCCTTGACAGAAGGACATGCACTTCAAGGAGGGGAAATGTTGATTATTTTCAGGTTGGTCTTAAAGGCAGAAAACCGAGTAAGGAAAAATGGATTGAGGTGGAAAAGGTGAGGGACATGTACCCTCATCTTCTTAACAGGTAATTAAAGGCTTTTGGGGTCCAAAAGCTTCCCATTTGGGAGGTGTGATCAGGTGATCATGTCCTAATTGGAGAAAATGCTCAAAATTTTATTTGCTCAGAATTGGTTGAAACCAGAATGACAGGAAAGGTCTTGTCAAAATGATCTTGTAGCCATGAACGGCACTCAAATCCGATACTGTACGAGAAAGATATTCAAGTTTGAAATTTCTCAATTTCAAATAAAAGTCAGTTTGACTTGGTTTGACTTTGAATAAAAAAATATTTTTAAAAAAAAATTCCACAGAATATTTTGAGAATATTCCACAGAATATTATGAGAATATTCCACATAATATTTTATAGAATATGCCATAGAATATTCTCTATGGACCAGTTAAATTCTGGCAAGTGTCATCTTCGGATTGGACTGTTTGTTTTCGGGAGCCAATCAATGGGCGTCACGTGGCCTGCTCAGAGGCTGCCACGTGGCCCCAAGGTTGTAGAATTTTTTTTTTGTAAAATTTATTGGCACTCAACAGATTTTGAACCCGGGTCTGGACGTTGCCAGCCGAGCGGCCCGACTGAGTGCTCTACAGGAAGTTCTTAACCTTATAGTTCTGCACATCTATTTAAAGTTTCAAAAGGTTTGAGTTGGGGCTGAAAGGGGGCCAGCCCCCTCTACCACGAGACCGGCGCGAAAACTACAGGCTAAGTCTCCCGGCGGATAAGTTCAAACGATTAAGTTTAATGCATAAAGGGATAGGTCACATGTTATCCGCTGGGTTATATGCAACATTTATTATAACGTTAATACAAACCGTCAATCCAACATTCCATGCGACGGGTGCGGGCACATGTGACCCTCGACATTTAATGCCCAAAGATAAACTGCACGAAAATAGTTGGCGAACTCCACCCAATTTGGCGCTATGCCAAAATTAACGAGATTAACTCCAGTTTCTCCACATTTGGTGGAGGTTTTCAGGCCTGATTGGGCAAAAGTGGTTTTGCTCATAACTTTTGCGAGGGAGAACCTTTTGGAGCGAATTTTTTTTATTTTATTTCGGGCATTTTGAGCATTTCAGAGCCAATGGTGTAGGTTGCAGAGGCAACAGAGCTCATCTTCAGGTACTTTTTCAGCAAAGAATCTTGAAGAGCCGTCAGGGCCTAGGGAGTGTTGGAGCTGTATTGGGCTATGGTTAACCATTGGAGATGAAAAAAAAGCCTATCTTTATTGTTTTATATGTTCTAAACTCATTTCTACAGCTATTTTTTCCTGTTTAGGCTTTCTTCACACTGTATAACCAATTTTGAGCATAATAAGAGCAAGGACATGCCCATTTGGGGGCCTTGGACCCAGTAGATGTAGCCTAGGAGGGGTGAACTGCCTTATCATATGCTGTGTTATATATGTGATTTATATTGCTGTGTTTTTTCAGAGTTAAATATGTTAAACAGTAAAAATAAATAAGCCTCCTACACACCAAAAGACTCAGAAATTTACCAAAAACACTTTGTTCCAATTGCAAAACATATAAAACAGTTTGCACACATAAGTTTATGGATAATGAATACCTTGAACAACAAACAAGTAGTTTCATTTCTAGATCATTAGTGATTACTTCTATTATTTCTTTAGACAGAGTTTGTAAAGGGCCAGGTAGCTTCTGGATCTCATCCTTTCTTTAAAGGTGACATATCTAGTAAATTCCCCTACAGTCAATCTCTGTATTAGAAATAAGAAGTTCTCACATTTCATATCACACACTACCCCATAGGCATACTCATCCTAATCACTATATTTGATTTTGAGAGGATTCTTGCAACTACCACCTATGCTCAACAACTAAGATGTGATACCTCAACCAACTAGATTTAAAATTTAATAATGAAAGCAAGAGGAAAAAATGGGTGGAACATTTCAAATTCAAATACTAGCCAAAATGGTTTTGACAAGTTTGACTTGGAATATTTACAAGATGAACCCTCAAAGTTCCCTTCATTATTCCCACTCATGGTATCATGGTATCATGGTCCTTATATGGAGCTATGCTTTTAAAGCTTTAACCACAAAAAAAAACTATTCCATGACTTAAAATGGCTATGGAAGATTCCAAACCCTAAATTTGCAAACAAGGACCCACCATTAAAATGAGCCCTAGAAGCCAATTCCTCCTATTTTTCCACCATAAATTACTGGGAGAAGTGAGAATTTATATAATGATATATTTTGAATCATATCTCCCCATTTATTGAGGCCCTTCATCCCCAAAATTTTATTGAATGAGGTGAGAAAAAAAAACTCTACCTTCTCCCTAGAGTATTGTAAACTCGATGGTGTATTTTTGCACACTCTACCCTTGTCTCTACTTAAATTTATGCCAATGGATCCACTATTCCTCTATATCCAATAGTGTAGAACCAAGAACTAATGAGAGTTTGAAAAGGATCCACTTATTTATTCATGGATCGTCCTCTAGCCTATGTGTCTACCTAAGTGTTTCCATATCGCTTTCATAACAAATTAGTGCATGGCCCTCTAGTTTCAATCAAATAAAAGAAATTTTGTTTCTCTTAACCTATATCATGGACATTGGAATACACTTCTAACTATTGCAACCAATGATTTATCTCAGCATCATTGATCCCACCTTGATAGGGTTTGATGTCCATTTTTGCTTCCATTTTAAATAGAGGATGTGAAGAAGTGATGACACTAAATCTTAATTTATCTTTCTCGGTCTCTTGTTTTTTTACTCCTTTTCTAGGTCTTCACATCTCTTGGTTTCCCATTCAATCCAATTTATGAGCTAGAACCACCTCCATAAAAGGTATAAAATTATTTGCTAGAGTTGCAATGGGAAGGGCCATATTGGGAGACATATCAGTTAGTTGTTGTTCCAATACTACAAATTTCTCTTTTATTGCATCTTCAAAGTTTTTATGAACAAACTCATCAACCCATCCCTATGGTTTTGTGACTTGCTTCTTAATTTAATAGCTATATCTTACAACTTTCTACAAATATCCCAAAGAAAATTTCTCTAATACCAATATTATTTGTAAGTTGTCACAGATAGGCATTGGAATGGTTTTTTTCTACACCAAAAGTACCAAGTGACAAATTATATAATGATCCATTCCAAAGCAAAAAATATCACTTGTAATTCTAAATTTTCCCGTCTCTCTTAATATTTTAGTCTTCATCTCCATCACTAATAGGGAATGGTTTGGGTTTCCTTCTATTTATCACCACTGCAATAAAATACTCAAAAAATAACTAGAAACAAACTTCAATAGAAAGGTATCTTTAAAAACAAATTTAACTAGAAACGTAGTGTTGTCATCTGCAACACCAAACGATTCAAATTATATCTTATATGGAAGGATATATAATTATCAATGCAATATAATCCAAGGTCCATGCCTTCATATGGAATATTACCATGGTAGATATCTATAATAAACGTTGTTCTAAAAATTAAGAAGTCTTGGTAATGGGAGCACATATCCAAATGATATGTGGGATGATTAATTATATGAGTACTTATATGTATCTTCTTTTCTTTTCTTTTCCTATGAGATAATAATAATCCAATTTCAATGAAAGATAAATAATTTCACAAGTCAATTATCTCTCTCTCTCTCTCTCATATATATATATATATAAACATATATACATATATATATATATATATATATATATATATATATATATATATATATATATATATATATATGTGTATGTATGTGTATGTATGTATGTATGTATGTATGTATGTATGTATGTATGTATGTATGTATGTATGTATGTATGTATGTATGTATGTATGTATGTATGTATGTGTATGTATGTATGTATATATGTATGTATATGTATGTATGTATGTATGTATGTATTCTTTGTGTATCTACAATATTTTGTACAAATTTTTTAAGAGGATATATTTTGATAATTTGTAGATCAAATTCAGAGTCATCATCAGAAAATCCAACAGAAAATTGAGTAAAAGTTAAAATTGGAATGCCTCTTTTTTCTTCGTTTTCGATTAGATGTCAAATTTTAAGATCTTCTAGGTAAAAGAGCAAGTTGTCTAACCACCCTCCTCCCACACTCACCCAAGTTCACCGGTCCACGAGTGTAAATATGCGACGAAGAGTTACTATGATATGATTCAACCTCCTAGATCACCATACAGAAGTGGAATCGACAAAATAAAACCTTACGAACCTCTCTCAGGTGCTACAGGACTCCCAAGGGCTAAACCACCCTTCCAGGTGTCCAAACCTTGAGTTAACTTTCCTTTTCACTGATATGGACTCCCAGTCACATGCACAAGTGGTCTGAAATGTGTGAACAAAATATTTCTTATACAAAGATAGACAATAGGGGCTTTTACTGGTTATTTCACCTTTACTAGAAAGGATGAAACCAGAAGCTTCTGGCCCTCTTACTGGCTCTGCCTAAATAAATATAAGGTAAACACTAAATCGATCTGGCAATGAAAGTATTTGTTTATGTTTGCAAAGTATTCATTAACCAAATTTTATGTGTGAATAAGCAAGTTCAAGTATTCTGCAATGGAATTAATGTGGTTTGAAGTGAAACAAATGAGTTTTGATCACTGTATAAGTCTCATTGTGAAAAGTGGACTTATTAAAAATTATTGTTTAATGTAGTAAAATCTGGAATATAGCAGCAAAAATACACAGCATAACAGTAAGCATTTGTTTAAGCAGTTCACCCCTCTCTTGGGCTACCTCTGCTGTGTCCAAAAGCCTCCAAATAGGCTTTTCCCTCTTTCATTAATGCTCAAAATAAGTATTACACTGTGAAGAAAGCCTCAAAAGGCTAAAATAGCTGCAAATTCAGAAACAGAGGACTGAAAACAGTAAAAATCGACTATTCATTCACCTCAAATGGATGAGTATAGTCCAATACAACTGATCTTTCACCAAGCCTTGGTGGCTCCACAAGAAAACTCGCTGATAAAATCACTGACAAAGTGCCCTGATGGCTCTGCAACCTGTCCCAATAGCTCCAAAATGCTTCAATACCCTCAAAACAAAAAACAAATCGTCCCAAATGGACTTCCCTAGCCAAAGTTATGGTCAACTGAAGTTTTTGCCCATTGTGCCCTTGAAAAGCTCCACTAAATGTGGAAGACTGCAGTTAGATCCGACAAAATAGGGGCGGCGCTAAATTTTTGGCACTCCGCCATTTAATCCGCCAGCGTTAGGTGCTAAGGATAGGGTCCACGTGACCAGACCGTTCAGAAGTGGTGGTTCAAACTTTGAGTTAGGGGCGGAGAAACTTTAATAAAAAAAACATATATGAAACGTGCCTCCGCACCAAGCACCGGTCCTTGTGACCATACCTAAACGGTTACGCGCCAATAGAAATAGGCCCCCGGTTCCGAGCCGTAGGTCATAAGATGGAGGGGGCTGGCCCCCTTTCCAGCTCCGCCCATATAAAGTTTAAACTTTAAATACCAAATCAAACCATTGACTATTAAGAACCATTGTTGTGACCCAACGGTCGGGCCGCCCGGTTGGCTCCGCCCCGACCCGGGGTTGATCCCTGCCGCGTATAACAAAATTTTATACAACATTTCGTTTGACCTTGGGGCCACGTGGCGCCCTCCGATTGGCTGACTTCAGAATATTCCGCAAATATTATGTGGAATATTCCACGAAATACTCCCAGAATATTATGTGGAATATTTTTTTTTTAATAAAAGATTTTTATAAAGTCAAATTGGCCAATTTTTTTACTGAAATTGGCAAACTTCAAAGCTGAATAACTTTCTCATACAGCGTCGGTTTTCAGTGTCGTTCGCGTCTACAGGATCATTTTTCCGAGCTCTTTCCAGTGGTTCTGGTTTGGACCAATTATGAGCAACTAAATTTTTGAGCATTTTTCCATTAAGGACTTGATCTCCTGATCAACAAGCCTACATCCATGCAATTGTAGGCCTACAGTTGGATGCATAACCACTGCAAGGGCGCGACTGCAGTATTTTTCAGCTAGTTATGTGTCTGTGACCGTGATATTTGAGCCACTTTTTTAGGGATAGTCTCTAGACCATCGACCCGAATGTGATGAATCTTTCCAAAAAAATAAATAACACAAAGACAATGCTTCTAACACAAAAATTGATCAAGGACTTGGGCTAACCAATCCTAACCATGACAGACATTCTGTCAAACACATCATGAACATGAAATGTACAGGTCACAAATAAACATTTGATCATAGGGATCTCATACTTATCTGAGAATCGTCAAGAAGGTTTAATTCCCTCTCATAATAGATGCAATATCATCTATTAGTTCATGCATTCATCAACCATTCAATAGTCATCAAACATGTCAAGATCTATAAACAATATACATCATGTAATCAACATATAACCAACATATAAACTATGGCAACTCAACCATAATATCACCATCATAATAAATAAATATATACATGAATCAAAATATAAAATACCTCTTATTAACATATGAAAATTCCAACCAAGTCAAGGACTTCCACGTACCATCTGACCATAGACTGGGTTGGACCAAATCTTTCTTTCAGCCACTCACCCCCATGCCATATTCCAAGTATGAATGTGGTCTCTCATGGAATAACCAAAACAAAAACAAACCAGGGATTCCATAGGCCAAACCACCTCCACCCTCAACCAGCGATTCCTCCTTATGGTTGAACATCGTTAACCATCACCATCTCGATCTTTACCAAAGCTATTCAGAGCTCCAGAGTGTTTTCTCCAACCAAAGCTTCCAGGACTAGTAACTCAACGCACGGTTGTTGTCGGGCTCTAGATTGTTTGTCCAGCCAAGGCTTCCAGGACTAGAAGCTCAACCCAAGAACCAAAGGCATCTGGGAAGAGTGAAAGCCAAGAACTAAAGGCATCTGAGAAGAGTGAAAGCCTAGCCTCTATGGTCCACAATGATTCTATATTCCCTATGGCCCACAATGATTCTAGATTCCATGGTTTCCCTTCAATAAAAATGATGAGTTGACTTGCATTTAAAGATAGAAATCAATAATGATTATCCCCACTATTTTTTTGACAACCAAATTATAATAAATTTTCTCACTTACAAAAAAATATATAAATATCATTAAAACTAAAACCTCCCAAAAAAATACATTTGCAAATAGAAATTATTAATTTAAAATAAAATAATATAAAACAAAATTATTATTTATTTAAATAAAAATCAACATTATTTATTAATTTTGAATAAAAATATTTTTTTTAAACATCATGTAGTTTTTATAAATAAATAATAATTTTTATAAATAAATAATCATTAAAAAAACCACTCATTATTAAAAAAAATTATTAATTTAAATGAAATTAATATAAACAAAATTCTAAAATCTTTCCTAACCCATCTCCGACTTTAACAAAATTATTAATTTAAATGAACTTAATATAAACAAATTCTAATCATAAACAAACTCCGACTTTAACTTACCATTGTCTTATCCTATAAGGATTTAAAAACAAACATTTTAAAAATATATTATAAACGGGAAATATTAATTTCACCCTTTATTACTAATTAGTAATAAATAAAATTTATTATAAATTAAGTATTATTTAAAAAAATGCATTTATGTTAATAAATATCATTATTGTCAATTGAAATATGTCTATGGTTGGATAAGTAGTTGTTATTTTTCCAATCTAATTCAATTTTTCACTAATAACATAATGAATTATAATAGTTTTATAAATATTAATGATATGATATTGATAAATATTGTTTTTATGTTATTGAGAAATGTGATAAATATTGTTGCATTGTTATATTGGAAATTATTGTTATAATGGCGCGCTTATAAATATTTATTGGTTTGCGACCTTTTGACTATCTCTATAGTTTTTGGACTATCTTTGTGGCCTTTGGACTGGCTAGTACTAACAACCACACTCCTATGCCTTTGGACTTGCTGGTATCAATACTGACACTCCTATGAATATTATTGTATTGCTTCTAACTTTGTGATCTTTTGACTATATATGTGGTCTTTGGGCTTAGGATTGAGAGGGGAGCTTATTTCTTTCCCCAATTATGCTTCTAAATTTGAGATCTTTTGACTATATTTGCAGTCTATGGGCTTAGGATTGAGAGGGAAGTTCAATTCTTTCCCCACTCAAAACAAAATAGACATTACTATGCATAAATTTAACAATAGGAGAAAAGAATAAGCAATCTGACTTAAATTCATCAACTCATTTTGAAAAAAAATTAAAAAACATTAATTAAATAATTATATAATCCATTATAATCAAAATACTATTTAATTCATAGAGATAAATTTCTTTAAAAAATTCATGATACTAAGATTATTGAATGTTGATCACTAAGATTAATGTTACATTCAATAGAAGGACACAATTCTTGAAATAAGAATTAAAAGAATCATTTTTTAAATAATAATAGCCAATGTGTTAAATAGAAAACAATATTTCTTACAAGCATTATATTATATAGAACCATGATCACTAAGATTAATGTTACATTGAATAGAAAGACACAAATACTAATTAATAAATAAAAATTATTATAAATTAAGTATTATTTAAAAAATGCATTTATGTTAATATGTATTATTATTGTCAATTGGAATATGTTTGGATAAATAATTGTTATTTTTCCAATTTAATTCAATTTTCCACGAATAACCTAATGAATTATAATGGCCTCATAAATATTATTGTTATGATATTGATAAATATTGTTATTATGACATTGACAAATATGATAAATATTGTTGCATTGTTATATTGGAAATTATTGTTATAATGGCATGTTTATGAATATTATTGTATTGCTTCTAACTTTGTGACCTTTTGATTTTCTCTGTGGCCTTTGGACTATCTTTGTGGCCTTTGGACTCGCTGGTACCAACAACCACACTCCTATGTCTTTGGACTCACTGGTACCAACACCCACACTCTTATGAATATTATTGTATTGATTCTAACTTTGTGATCTTTTGACTATACATGTATATTATTGTATTGCTTCTAACTTTGTGATATTTTTATTATATTTGTGGTTTATAGGCTTAGAATTGGGAGAGAAGCTAATTTCTTTCCCCAATTCTACTTCTAACTTTGTGATCTTTTGACTATATATGGGCTTAGGATTAAGAGAGAAGCTCATTTATTTCCCCAATTATGTTTCTAACTTTGTGATCTTTTAACTATATCCTTAGGATTGAGAGGGAAGCTCATTTCTTTCTCCAATTCAAAATAAAATACACATTACTATTCATAAATTTAACAATTCGAAAAAACTATAAGTCATTTGACTTAAATACATCAACTCTTTTGAATATATATATATATATATATATATATATATATATATATATATATATATATATATATATATATATATATATATATATATAATCCATTACAATCAAAATACCATTTAATTTATAGAGATAAATTTCTTACAAACATTCAAGATCACTAAAATTATTGTCACATTCTACATAGTTAATTTCAATTACATTCAATAGAGATAAAATTCTTACAAACATTCTACTATATACAACCATGGTCACTGAGATTATTGAATGTTATTTCTTACAAACATTCATAATCACTAAAATTATTGTCACATTCAATATTGTTAGATTATTGTCACATTCAATATTGTTACATTCAAAAGAGATAAATTTCTTACAAACATTCTACTACTATATCCAACGATGATCACTAAACTTATTGAATGTTGATCATTAATTAATGTTAGACACGATTCTTAAAATAAGAATTAAAATATTAATATATACAACCATTATAACTAAAATTATTGAATGTTAATCATTAATTAATGTTAAACACTATTCTTAAAATACCAATTAAAAGATTTCTACAAAAGTTTCTATAAAAGGATATTTTAAAAATTAACAAAATCATTTTTTATATAATATAATAATAGCCATGTATTAAATAGAAATTAATGTTTTTTTTAATATAATGGAAAATATAAATATTACAATTCCCCAAACTTAATCAAAATCAATATAAAAAAATAAAAAATAATTTTATGTTAAATTATTTTTCATAAATACATTTAACCAAAAAAACACAAAAATCCATGCTAATTTTGTAGATGATCAATGAAGATAAATAATAATTTAAGGCTACAAATATAAACTTCCAAATTAAATATCTATACTTCACACAATTCTTTCATTCTAAATATTTCATTAATCAACTTATTAGCCATAATGAAAATAGAATAATTAATCAACTTATTAGCCAAAAAAAACTAAATATTTAATAATAACTAACCATAAAGCTAAATATTTAATTAAGCTAAATATTTAATTAATCAACTTATTAGCCATGACAAAAATAAAAAGAAAAGAAAAACTTATTAAAAATTAAATAAATAAACTCAATCAATTCTTCATCGCAACTATAAATTTTATACTACTCCAAATACAATTTGAATCATCACAACTCACAAGTATATATAAACTTACTCCACATACAGATATAAATTGAGTTTCCATATTTTATTATTGAGTTTCCCTATTTTATTTGGAAAGATCTGAATACAAAATATTTTATTTGAGTTTCCATATTTTATTATTGAGTTTCCCTATTTTATTTGGAAAGATCTGAATACAAAATATTTTATTTGAGTTTCCATATTTTATTTAACACCATTCTAAATTTGACCCAAAAATTAATAAAACACACAACCATAACACAGCTTAAAAATTGCATATAGATAATTTACCTCAATAATGTGATCATGTAGTGAAGTTATTAACCAAAACACAACTTAAAAATTGCATATCGATTATTTACCCATTAATGTGATCATGTAGTGAAGTTCTATTACTAATGCATAAAGTATTAAAAAATGACAAATTAGCCATAAAGCTAAATATTTAATTATAATGTGATCATGTAGTGAAGTTATATTACGAATGTATAATGTATTAAAAAATGACAGATTAGCCATAAAGCTAAATATTTAATTACTCAATTGATTAGACATAACGAATAATTAAATATTTAATTAATCAACTTATTAACCGCGAAAATAGAAAGAAAAAAAAAAAAAAAAAAAACTAATTAAAAAAAATTCTTAATCAATTCTTCAAGCAAGTATAAATATAAACTTCAAATATAAATCGAAAAAAACCAAAACACGGTTATTGCATATCCATAATTTACCTTAATAATATGATCATATGGAAGTTATATTACTAATGCATAAAGTACTAAAAATTTATTAACATTGCACATTAATCATAAAATTAAATATTTAATTAATCAACTTATTAGCCATATAAAATATAAAATTTTAAAAATAAAAAATAAAAAATACTCCAAATACAAATAAACTTACTCTATAGTTACAAACTGAGTTTCCATAATTTATTTGGAAAGCTTCTAATACGTTGAGTTTTCATATTTTATTTCACACAATTTGACCTAACAAAAAAAACAAACACTTTTTTAAAATTGCATATGGATAATTTATACCCAAGTTATATTACTTATATTAAATATTAATAATGCCTAAAATATTAAAAAATGACTAAAATTAAAATCAATGTTTCTTAAACTTTAAACATTGAATTTTTTCATTACTAAAATACTAGCAATTGCACCTGTGGTGCAAGGGAACGCCGAAAGGATTGGAAGTTAAAAGAACGAATGGTGTATTTTGGGTCTCACCGTTACACCCTTTTGACAAAACCACCCATGGTTTTGAAAAGAAAAAACTGCTTACGGAAGCACTTATAGCAGTTTCTTGAGAGAAGATTAAGTGATGCCGTAATGCATCATAATCGTAGATTTTGTAAATAATGGTTTAAACCAAACCATTTTGCGGGGGCACTATCTCTCATAAGTTGTGTTTAGTTTGTGATGCCGCAACACCATTGGATCTGAGCCGGATGATCTAAGTCGTTGATTCAACTTCAATATTATATGTGTTTGCTTCCCTATGCAATTGTGAGCCACAATTCCCCACTTTTTCGAATCTTTGCGACTGCAAAATGTTATCATCTCTAGGAATTTTGCCTCGGCACATATTGCCCTCGGCCTCACCCTCACTTGCGCCTTCGCCCTCAAGTTTTAGCAAAGCCTCTTATGATGGAAAAAGGGCTTTGCTGATGGGGCCTCTGGCTCCCAAGAAGAGGAAAAATCCCGCTACTTGCATGATGCCGAATCACAACCAGAGCAGGGGATTGCCGAAGAGAGTGATAGGATAACCGAAGAGCACATTGGTGAACTGGGAATATTCAGCTAAGAATCTTCTTATGTACGATTCTGCCAATCGAGAAGAAGCGGCTCTGACGAAGGTGGAAAGGGAAGACAGAGTTAAGGCATTGACAAAAGTGGTCAATATAGAGAATACGCGTTTTCATGGAAAGGTGCTTGATTCCAGGCCCAAAGAAGAAGACACTGTGGCCATACTCTATACGCCTATTGTAGGTGGAACACCTGCATCTTGGCCTTTTGCAGAGCGTGATGCAGAGAGGGCGAAAAAAAGGAATGATTTGGAGGATCTCCGTAAAACCCCACAATTAGTATTAGGGGATTCGACTAAAGATTATTCAAATAAGGGCACAGTAGGCTACAGCTATGTGCGGACTCCGTCGCCGGCTCCTGGAGTGGACGAGTCTCCATTGATCACATGGGGAGAAATAGAAGGAACTCCATTGAGATTAGAGACAGAGGATACCCCTATTGGTATTGGGGGTGTCGGGGATGGCCCTCATTTCAAGATTCCACTTCCTCCATCCAAAGATGTAAAGGCTTACAACCTCTCAAGGGATGCAGCTCGTAATCTCAGAGAGAAGTCTAGACTTTTCCAAAAGCCTCCACGTACTCTTATATCTTCACGTAGTGGTTCTGCAAGTCCCAGTTTCAGTTTACTTTCACCTGCTGCGCAGAATTTTGTGAGGAATGCAATGGCCAAGTCCTATAATTCTGTGGATGCGACTTTGAGAGTAAGCTACCTGGCAAGTCCAACTCCAGGGACTCCAAAAATGGTCAGGAATGTAGTCAGGTTTGACAGAGATGGGAGTTTACTGTCAAAATCTTCTATACTAAGAGAACGCAACGATTCTGTCAGGTCACCCACTCCCGAAACATAATGTTGAAAGCATTTTGGGAGTTTCTATATTAAACTTTTAGGTTTTAAACATTCAATTTCCTGGCAGACTTTGGGAGTCATCTCAGCAAAAGATCAACTGGCATTACTCCCTACATTTGTCCTTCCAAAGGTGAGAAATGGCATGTATAAGTTGCGCATGCAGCTCCATCTGTAATTTGTGGCTGTCCTCTTTATTGTTCTACTTTTGACAGTCACTAGCTGTTCAGATGTCATTGAGCATCAGAGCATTTTACAAACCTTTGATGTAATATTTTAATTATGAAATGGGGCTCAAAAACTTTAAAATTCTTTTGAATTACATCTAATTGCTTCAAGGTAGAAAATGGAAACCAATGATTCTAGCAGTAATAGTTGTTGATGAAAGGGAATTTTATGTTTTAACCAAGTCAGTGATTCTGATATGCTTCATACTTGTTTCTGTTAGATCCATATTGGGATTTGGTGCATATGGCATGCCAATTTCACATTCGACTCACTAGAGAAATTATAATGTTCTTTGTTAGCTGGATTGAAATCGATCTTTATTGCCTGTAAAACAATTTTTAAGTGCTTGGTGCTCTGCTCGGGAGGTAAGAATATTGGTGTATGCATGTTCATATTTTGTTTGAGGACTACCTCAAACATACTTCTATTCTCTCTCTCTTTATTAACACTAACACAAATACTGATTACTTTTCACTTTTTATATTTTTTTGTTCTGTTAATCATATTGTTTAAAAATGCCTTTCATGGGGTTCTAAAACGCTGGTAAAGTTTCTCTGCCTGATCTTAAAGAAAGATGTTTTAGAAATCCGCTGTGAATATGAACATCATAGGCTGATATATTTGATGTTGGATGTTGCTAACACTCCTGCGCAATTGCTAGTACCTGATTTGCAATTTTATGTTGCAATAAACAATTGTTGATAGGAAGGATCTTATCAAAGCAACTTGGCACATGTAGCCCCAAAGCAGATTTATTTGTAAATAGACTATCTTGTCCTTGTACAACATCTCTAGGTCTCCAACTCCTTGTTCCGAATGAGAACTCCATCCTGTTTCCGCAATGTTTGACCGAACCTTAAAACAGTCAAGGAGAAAACCAAGATAAATTCGATGAGCAGTTATATATTCCACTGGATTTGTTTCTGAAAGTGGTTTGGACTCATCTGGTGTAAGATGAGATCAAAATTTACAGCAATCTTTGAATTTGAAATTCATTTTATGAATCCACAATCTTTTCTGTGGACAAAATTGTCAAACACAAATCGAATTTCTGTAGAATAAGTCAAATCCAATTTTAAAAGACGTTTTTGGGAAAATAGAGATTTGAAGAATTGTTGAAATCTCTTAAAAATATTTGGATTTCGGGGCAATTTCCTCGCGGAAGTCAATTGGGTTTGGCTAGTGCCACTGCATATACACTTGGGAAAAGCAACAAACCAACATGCTAGGCAATGCATTTGGGTAGAGCTGACAAATTCTAGTCATAAGTAATGCCCAATTAACACCCATAGAAAACCTGCTACATTTGAATAGACATCACGTCATTTTGCCCAAAACTTCATGCACTTAATTGTAGTTCAAAAATTCTGAATATCTGGTAAGACCCAAACGTACAAATCTTAGCATTAGCTTCCTAGGAAACCTGCTCATTAAAGGCCCTGCTTCTAGTATTCTGAGATTTTTATAAGAAATATTAGCAGTGATTGTTTTAATACTCAATTCATTACTAAAAATTAACTATTTGGGTTTCCGAAGATGCCAACACCTGATTCAAATCACGAATGACTGCTCCAAATATCCGCCTTGCAATGTAATTAAGTCATCCAATAGAGGTGAATCATTGAGAAACATATGTTGAGCTTGCGATTATTTTTATTTGAACATGTTCCAATTATTTTTAAATCTTAAGAATTTTTTCCTCAGCAACCTTGAATTGCTGAGACCCTCTCTTGACTTTTAGCTGAGTCAAATTAGGCTACAACAAAATTCATGAAGGTGGAATGCTTTGGGATTGCCAGCAGAAATTGATACAGAGTTTACAATTTATAGTTTTATTACAAAAGAGAGACGACATTTAACCTGATATTAGTAGCTCTTAGAACAAGCAATTAAGTGAGATGTTTAGTAATTATCTATAAATAACTAGCAACAGCCAACAAAGCTTCTTGATTGAATTTGACATATAAGCATAGAACATTAGAAATTTCAAAACTCATGGAATTTTTTTTCTAAAATTTGTGTTGATGTTTTTATGAAATGTTCATTATATTTTGCACAAAATAAGCAGGTGTATACAAAAGAGATTCTTCATTAAAATTGCCAAAAGTGATTTCAAAGTCACTAGCTGGACAGCAGAGGTCTTTCGTTAAAGTTCAAAGAAATGTATGTTAAGAAAAAAAAGTTGTACTGAAATGAGTCTTTTGGTGAAGCTTGTGAAAATGTATCTAACATGTAAGGATGCGAATTTTTTTTTTATATACATAAATTTCTAAGTAGCAAGAGTTTGGAAAGTAAGATTTATTGTATATTTTTCGAAGAGAAAATAAGATGTATTGACAGAAATGCATCATGTGTAGCATAGTGGTTGGAGATGGTTTCCCACTAGGGGGAAATACTAGTCGTATAGACAAGGTGTTTCTCGACAACGACAGCACCATTTGACATACAGAGTAGGTACACGATCAAGATAGTATGCTCGGAGTTCTCTATGTGCATCCCTTTCATGAATATGGATGAGGAGATTCATCCAATTTCTTATCCGTTGCAGTAGTTGTATTGTGGGGCACAACCGGTAAAGAGGCAGAGTAGGTGGACGCAGGAACCGCTCCTGTACATTGAGGAGTGCAGCTTCTTGTTCATTGATTTCTTTGCAAAATTGTTGGAGCTGTGAGATATATCTACGATCCATTATGTTCCTGCAAGGAAATTGAAAGCATGTTAGTGAACAATGTACAGAATATATAGTCAAATGGGAAAGCACAATAGTGAACAACTAGTGGGATGGTAAGGTACCAATAGTAGAGGGGCTTGAAGGAGCTTGAGAAATAGATTTAGAGGCAAGCAGAGCCTCTTCTTTTTTTCTGTGTATGACGAAAGGGTTCTCCTTCATCCGGGAATAGTGAGAGAAGGAGAAAGCAGGGGAGATGCACAGGTCATTTAACGAACAGACTCTTGATACTGCTGTGAAAGTGAGACCATGTCGATCAATGTTTCCGATGTCGTTGTTGCCTTATCTAGTGTAATGCCTTGTGATTTATGGATTGTTAAGGCCCATGCCATGCGAAGCGGTATTTGTTTTCGTGAGCCCCTTGTTATGGGGGGGATCGGTACAAATTTAGGATTTGAAGGATCCCATGGTGGACCCTTGTAGTGAAGAAAGTCGACTACAACAAATGATGGCAGTTTGAGTGGCTTAGATGCTGGTGCATATACGAGTGCGCGAATGGTGTTGAGTGCACCATTGACAAGGCCAACCTCAATCCACAAGTTGCTTGTTAGAATAACTCATTGTCCAATGCAAAGGAGAATTTTTGCAGCTAGTTTTTCATCTTCCAGTTTGTTGCCTCTAAATTCCTTCCTTTGGGTAGCATAGGAACGTGCGATTGGTTGGTTGAGTGTTTTCAACATGGTTTTATTGTGCATGTCAACAGCCTCATTTGTTGCATATAGATGCATTGAACTTGAGAATGACTGGACCTCGGCTTTAGGAAGGTTTGTTTTTTAGCGTTTCATAAGAAGCTTCCAATCATCAATAGTGGGTGTTTCATTGCGAAGGTTGGAGAGGAGTTCGCAGAAGGAAACCTGAGCAGGGCTAGTTCCTTGTTGGTGAAAAACTGTCGAAAGTGTAACCACGGTATCAACGCTTTGCCATAGTGTAGTACCACGAGAAGTGCCTACATACATTGGTGTGTCTTTGACAGGTGGAAGTTGGGCAAGGTCCCCCCACGAGAATTATAGAATGTCCACCAAAAGGGTTTCTTTTATTTGATGGGAATGCCTCCCGCAAGCGATCATCGATTTGAGAAATCAATTTAGGACCAATGAAGCTCATTTCATCAATTAGAATGTATTTCACATCTCGGAGATGCTCTTGAAGGTTTAGGAGGGCTTAACCCTCTAAAGGTTGCATAGAGGATACAGGGATGCGAAGAGCAGAGTGGATTGTCAATGCATTGATGTGGAATGCTGCAACACCGGTTGGATCAAGCAAGAGGAAGGGGTTTGGTCCATTGGTGGAGTTTTCAAGGAAGGCATTTTTTATGCATTCAATTAGGAATGACTTTCCAGTACTAGCAATGCCTTGGATTATCATTTTTAAAATTGATCCTTTGCCGTGTGTGCGGAAGTGGGAAAAAATGATATTGAATGCAATGGTTTGGCTTGGGGACAAGGAGGAAAGTGAATGTGAGCATGGAGTTTGGATTTGGTGGAATCTTGTGGAGGAGCGATTGAAGTTGATGAAGCGGATGATTGTTTCTTGTAACTGTGAAGGGATAATGGAGTCGGCCCAATTATAATTTGCATCAAAGTCGCGATGGCCAAGCATTTCAAGTTCATTGAGAAAGATGTTGTTGCTTGGGTGGAGTTGAGAGAGAAATTCCCATTCATGCATGTCGAGCGTGGGGGCATGGGGAGGGGCATCAGGAGATGAATAGCAAGAGTCGGGATGGGCAGGGTCGATCGGGGTGCGGTGAACATGCCAAGCCTGATACGTGTGTCTAGTTTGTTCCCAGTGTGCAACAATGGCTGCGTCAGACGTGCCGATGTCATCAGGGAGGGTACGGAAAGGGAAATATAGAAGGAGTTCGCTCCAATAGAAGTCCACATAGGATGATGAGTCTTTCAATGGGATGGAGGTGTAATGAGGAAGGACACGTACAACCATAGGAGGGAAGATGTGTCTTCAAGGTGTTTTTTTGCGGCGGGAGGAGAAGGTCCAAAAGCGTGCAACTTCAATAAGAGGCAAATCCTCAAGTGCAGGTGGTCTATGCATGTATGAGGCGATGAAAGGTGTCGATGGAGGATCACCATCCAACTCTTGTGAAACACGTTTGAATACTTGTTTTTTCACATTGAGGGATACAAAATAACGACTGCACTTTACTAGTGGGAGTTTTTGCAACATGTGGCATGTTTCTTGTGCACCAATGTCTCGGTCACCGACAATTTCGGTTAGAACTTTGCGGACGACAGTAATAGTAGGAGCATTGGGTGGGGAACATTGGGAGAGACGAGAAAGCATTTGGTAGTAGCTTTTATACTTTGCCTCTGCTTTTGCTGCATACTTTGAAATGCAGTTCAACACATCATGGCGTGATAGAATTGGTTGGAAGTCCATGTTTTCCCTCCATATTGCAATAAGATGAGTGTTGTGCACATTTAGTTTGTCATCATTTCTAGCAGGGGCGTACAATTTACGGCTAGTATTATCAATGTGAAGAGATGATGCGTCACGAACTTCCCATGGGGCTCCATAGCGGCAACTTGTTTTGTTATTTCTTTTGTGCAAACATGTACTGGAGTGGCAAGTTGTGTGTCTTTGAACATAATTGACAAGTTGCTCATAGTATTGCAACTGATTGGCTGTAAGAATTTCATGTGTCTGGAGGAGGCATGGGTCTTGCAGAGATGAATGATTTATCCCAGCAACCCGGTTTTGAATGGGACGAGGGTTCCAAGCAGTGATGTATGCATCGAAGAATTATTTAGCTGCACGGATAGCAGAAGCATTGGTCCAATCCAAAGTGTCCATAGTAGGTGCATTTGGAAGCCATAAGAAACCATGGATATGTGTGGAGCCGCGATGTTGCCATTCAACCTTAAAAAAAGGGGGAAAATAAATAAGATGGATGCGTGGAAGTGAAGTTAATGAAAGGTAAGAGATGGAAGGAATATTATGCATACCTGCACCAGTAATCCTTTACAAGGAATCCTTTAAGTAGCACTTCTTCGAGGAATATTGTGAATCTGCAATGGATGTATTGAGATGCATGGTGAGGGTTTGCAACAACGTTTTGTATTCTCCATCGAGTTTGCTCATGTGAATTTGATGGAGGGTTGGAAGGCATGGTAGTATGCAAGTCATGTTATTTGGTATCAGCTGCACTGAGTGTGAAGAAGATGGTAGGGTACCTTGCTGAATGATCATGTCGGCAAGCTCCGCTCTAACTCTAGTCCAGAATGAACGGATGCCGCGCAAGGAAGAGCTGAAGCGCATAATCTGGTCTGGGATGGTGGAAGGGGGAATTTGTTGAAGGTGGTGGCGAAGGTCAGCGATTGTTGCTGGAAGGGTGTTTGAAAGGTCTCTTTTCATGAAGACAGAGGTAGTTGCTTGGCTACGATGGCACATGATGAGGTTGTACAAGTAGTAGCGGAAGCGAGGATGTTGTGCAAAACGGTTGTCATGGTAGCGTATTAGATGCAAAGCGTATTCTTGCATATCTACTTTTGCAATTCTTGGTTGATTAATCATTGCAGACCCAGTGGGGAAGAGGGTGGGGAAGGCCATGGAGAAGAGGCCTTCTGTGTTGTATTCATTGATTGGGGAGAGGCCAATGATGGGCCATTGAACTGAATGAATGGGTGAGGGATTGGAGGATTCTATTTATGCAAGTATTTCATCTATTTCTGAATGAGAGTTTGGAAAATTTGCAACAAAGGAGGATGGGTGGAGGTCATATGGGCATGGTTGGGGAAGTTCAGAATCACAATTTTCAAGAATGCCTTGTTGGAGTGGGATGGAAGATGTGTTGGCATGGCATAGCATGTTGGAAATGTTGGTGGGTGCAATAGGAAAAGAATTCAGGGAATTTTGGTTAATATGGACATCTTTGTAATATGGATCATTTTGTAGTTTGAATTGCAATGTTGCATGAACACATGATCTAATGACAAAAAATTCATACGATTTTTCATCATAACTAGTTTTGTTTACAACAAGGATGTCTAGTTCTGATAGCATGCGAGGAAGAGAGGTCACAATATTAGTGATATCTTGAGGAAAGCTAATAGTGTGGCCAGAATATTTTAGTTGGCCACCACGTGCATGGGTGACTTGAATAATGGGGTTGACACGAGCAATTAACATCTCTTCAACTTGAGTCAGGCAAGAGAGCACATGCGGTTGGATACCTGGGTCCATGTTGTTTACGAAGGAGAAACGGTGGGTTGTTCGTTCGCCAACACAACGGGTACAAGAAATGTTTCCGTTATTTGTTTTTGTTTTCATGGATGGGTAAGCTTCATAACAAACTGAGCAAACTTGGATGGGACTAAGTGCATCGATTTTTTCACGGAAGCGAAGATGTGCATGTTGGAGTTGGATGGGCAGGAATTGTTGGGCAGGTGGAGAAAGAGGAAGATGGTGTGGGACATGGAAAGGGTAGGCGAGAGGCGAAGGAATTGTAGGGTATGGAAAGGGCTGGTTAGGGAGGGGAGATGTAAGGGTAAATGCAAAAGTTTGGGTGGGATGTAGTGGAAGGAGGGTACTTTGTGAAGGAATGGGAGTTTGGTGTGTGGTGGATTGAGAGACAAGGTTGGCCTGGCGAGTTGCAAAGAGTAGACGACGACGTGCATTAATTATTTCTTTGTTAAGTGTGTAGTGGCGGCGACATTGTTCCCTTTGCAAACTGTTCTCTGGTGTGGTTGGCATAGCTGTTGCAAACAAGGAAAGGCATGTCAAATGCATGAAGTATAATGAAATAAGAGGGAAGCATGAAGATGAAACACTCTATTTCATATTCTTTGTTTTGTTATTTATTATTTTTGGCGAGATTTTTTGTTGTGTTATGTATTTCATCATAGAAATAGTAGTATGCAAATGGTGTGAGTGAATTTTGAAGTGGAAATGTATTGAATATGGTTTGCATAAAAATGAGTGTTGCATATTTGAAATGGGAGAATATGTGTTTTGAAAGCAAGAACATGTTGCATTTATTGGCTAGAGAAAATCAAAGGCATATATTGTATTTTTGCAAAGAAGAAGAACCAATTTTTGTATTATATTCCATACTAAGCATAGCATATTGACATTTGAATTTACAAAATGTGTGTGTTGCAAACAAGATGAAGGCATGAAGGAGGAAAGGGAAAACCACGTGTGTAAATGTTCATATATTAAGAAGATCCATTACAAAATAGTGGAATGACATATAAACAAAATGTAATGAAGAAACGAGTCGATGCCCATACATTTAGGAGGACTATTAGAAAGGGAAAGGGGTTGTAAAGATATAGTAACGATTACAAAACATACATGCAAAATCGATGATGCATGGCAAGTGAGGCAAAAAAGTGTTAAAAGTTGAACGATGGGAAGCAATGGAGGATGTGTGGGGCAGGGTCAGTATTTAAGTAGAAAGGTGGTAGGGGGATATGATATATGGAACAAGAGGAGGGGGAGGAACGGGGAAGAGGCAAGAAATGTATGGCTAAACGCAGCGGCAGACTTTGTTCGCGGGGGCAGTGGAAGGTTGCAAGAGCTGCAGGAGGATTTTCGACGCATCAGCATAAGGCAGATCTTCTACGTGCATAACAGTTGGTCGCACTCGTTCGATGTCGTTGAAGGTGTCCCTCTTTAAAGATAGTGTGAAGAGGAATTTTCGCCATTTGATTTTTCTATATATGTCAAGGACAGCTTGAGGATCTGTTAAGAGGAGGAAAAGGTCCTCTGCAGAGATGCCTAGGAGGCCGTTTGCGGCCTCATCAAAAGCAACAACATTCTCGAGGTGGCCAGTGTGATCGTGCAGCTGGAGGCGGAGAATGTAGCGGTAGTCGCACTTGGTGAAGGACCCTTCACATTTTGAGCAACGCCACGTGGTATCATCTTGTCATATAGCCTTTTTCATGTATTGCATACCATCAATGGTAAGTGGGCATACAAGGAAGTAGAAATCATGCAAGTCAATCGAGGTAGCAATATCACGGAGCGACATCCATGGGACATTTTCTCCAGGCGGAATTGAGAGGATGTCAGAAATTGTTTTTGTATTAAGTGGCTTCTTTCTGGTGCCTGAGTATTTGCGGCTAAGAGAGGGTGACGAAGACTGAATGCCTTCTTTCTCGAACCATTGCTTAAGTTCGATGGTTTCAGCAATATTTGGATCTATAACCAGGGAGATGGTAGGGATTGTGCTGATAGTTTGGTCGTTGAACTCGACGACCCTGCCGCCTCTAATTGCAAGGACTGTAACTGCACGAGCCATGCGAAGTTCAGACAGTTCACGTCCTTCAACATGGCAGTGTTCCCCCCACAAGATCACATCAATGCTGTTTCCGGACATGTCGCGAAGAGAAATTGTCTTTTTTTGAGTTTTAGAGCCATCGCGTTTGTGGACAATAGAGGCAGGAGAGAGTGAGCTGACAATACCTATGACATCAATGATTGAGTTAGCAGGTGAAAGTTTAAGGGAATTGATAGGTACAAAGTGGAAGGTGTGGGAAGGAATTGTGAGGTCATCATTCAAGACTTGAGACACTGTTGATGAAGAGAAGAGGAGAATTTCAAACGGGCGTCTTAGATGGTTATAGGAAGGGTTGGGTACCTTTATGGTGCCATTTGCAACATTGTAGATGTGGCCAACTTGAATGAGAGCATGAAGGGATTCAGCCAATTCATTGAAGGCAGAGACGTGGATTTGCTCGTTTTCGTGGTCGACAAGGTCAAAGCCTAGTGATTTTCCAGAGCCACGCACATTGGTAAAATGTCGAAGGGGTGTTTTTGAAAGGACTCGTCCATGGATGGACCAAGTTTTTCTAGTAGGGGAGAGTGCTTTAAAAGGGAGAGTAGTTGAAGATGCTGGGGCGGGGTCTTGGGAGGACAATGAGCGAATGTCAAGGGAGGGTGGTGATGAAAAGGGAGAGGCAGAAGAGGAGGATGATGTGGCTTGGACCATCTGTTCAGCAGAGAGAGTAAGAGGGCATGGGTCACCAACCAATGGGGCAATGCGCTGGACTACTTCAAGCTCGAGAATAGAGAGTGACCTGCAAGAATGAGCAATGTATTAATGAAGTGGCAATGTAGAATTTTAGAAATAAGAAAGGAAATAGAGGGACATAAGGGAAAAGCCATTATAGGGGAGGAAGGCGGGAGGCGTTATGCAGTAAACGTACATTGTTTGATGCAAATACGTGCACGAGCTTCTCTTCAAGAGAACAATGGAGCCTACACCCAAGCCGTCGTCCTGTGCGAGGGAAGTGTGCGAAGAAGGGAGAAGCGCAGAATGTTTTTGAACACCATCAGAAAGTGGAACGCGGTATCGAGTTGTTGAAGTCTGGGCAGAGTTGATCTGCGCAAGTTCGACAACCTGGAGGGTTGGTTGTTGGGTGGTAGCACCAGCTAGGAGAGAAGGAAGACAATTGCGAGATAATGACGTCTCCATGGCATAACGGTGTTGGGAAAAATACTGAGAGGGGGGGGTGAATCAGTATTTACTGCATACTCAAAACTTTTCACTTTTTCATTCCTTAAAACCCATACGCTACTTTCCTTCAGTAAACTCGCGTATACACGCGGATATCTATCATGCAACTCGCGTATACACAGAGATCTAATTATGTCATTAGTTCTTTGCTTATATCATTCCATCATTCATTCATCAGATGTTCAATAAACAGTAAACATGTGCAGTAAGAACAGAATAAGCCATCACACAAAGCATCACACATGAACACCAGGATTTTTAGGTGGAAACCCAAGTCGGGAGAAAACCACATTGCGGTTAGCACCGATAACAATATTTTATTATGAAAACGTCTTACAACATATGTCTTTGTGGCCTGAGACTTGACCCAACGCAGGCACCCCACTGCGCTCGTTTACCCAGCCTCTCACGGAAGGGAGCTCGACCCCACCTTTCTCGTTTACCGGCCTCACACGGAAGGGAGCTACAACCCCACATTGTGAAGGCTACAACCCTCGACACCACCTGAGGGCCACATTTCATCATATTTTCATATTGGACCCTTTCCATACTTTCAAGCACAACCATACATCACCAACAGATACATATCAATACAGATCAGATAGCAGAAACACAGCAGAACAGATCAGATATTTCATACCCCTTGCTTCAGCAAACCCTAGTTTGCATACGCGCTTTCCCTTCACTGATGTCGCGTATATACGCGCTTCCATCCACATCAACAAGCGTATACCTCAGTGCATATTTCATTGCGCATACGCGCTTTCTCTTCAGCGAAGACGCGTATATACGCGCTTCCTCCGCGGCGAAGTAGCGTATAGATCTTCAATCATTATAGAGCAGCATACTTCTTCAGATCAGATATTCAGTTCAGATTTACCCTTTTTCTTTAGACAGATGTTCGCCTAGATGTTCGCCTCAATTCAGATCTAAGCCTTCCATAATCAGATCTAGTAGATACAAGTGCATTTCAGATCTAGATCCCCTTCTTCATCATTGGTGCATCATACATTCAGATTTATCATTCAAGTGTAACCCTTTCCATTCAGATTTACTTCAGAGTGAAGTATTCATTCAAGCTCAGACATTTTGCACCCACACTTATAATTTGCACAATGAAATTCTTCTCCTTATATAGGTTTTATCCTTTTTCAATACCATGGACCAAAACAATACCATGAGCCCAAAACTACCTGGACGGGGTCAACTAGGCGGATCATTACCCAATACAATGGGTCAATTCCATGGTGGTTACCCCTGGTTTTGCACTTTTTGAGCGCTTTTTCCCATACGCGACTTGGAACGTTCCTTTCCGCGTGCATACGCGACTTTCCCTAGATCAGTCCGCGTATACCAAGAGACATACTCTTTTTCATCATAGAATTAGCACATGCTGAATTCCTTTCTTCATTGCCTTCTGTACACACTATAGATACATTAGATTTAGTTCATCAAACCATATTCCATCAAGCACAACTTCATCAAGTAAGATGCCATCATCTTCATCAAGTGGGTTGCCTTTCAGGGACAACACTCAACATCATAATATCAACAAGCATCATATCACATCAGATTTACATCATTTACCAAGTCCATCAAGTCAAGCATAACTTCATCAGATGGATTGCCATTAAGGACAACACATGTCAACAGTCGCATGTCTTCATCTTCATTCAGTGGGTTGCCATCAAGGACAACACTCTACATCATATTTCCAACAATCTCCCCCTTTGGACTTGATGGCAACCACGATGGTGTTTGGTTACCACAACAGATAGGTACATTAAGAATACCATGACACCATGTCACTCTCCCCATTCTTGACACCATTATCTTCATTCAAACACCATGTCACTCTCCCCCTTTGACATCAAGGGCAAAGGGAGGATCAAAAGCCAACATACTCTCCCCCTTTTCTCCTCATGTGGAAGAAGCATTCTGCAGATCTGATGTATACTGAAATGACCAAGCTCCCCCTGAGTTCATGCTGAATCTTCAAACATATTTTCCAATGGAGTACATGACTCTATGAATTTCCTATCACCAATGACTCATACTTACATCAAATATCCAACCAAGTGGATTTACATATGAGACTCAAGTACCCAACCAAGTGGGTTTACACATTTCAACTTAGCTACCCAACCAAGTGGGTTTACAAAATTGACAGGTCCTTACATGACTGAATATTACAATTTTTACATCATGGGTCTCAACATGACCTTTTCATCAAAAATACAAATATGACTTTTCATAACCAATACCAAAAATTCCTCGAGAAAGAGAACATATTTCAGAACGATCATAATGCCAACAATGCATTATACTCAGCAAAGCTAATGCTCCCCCTGAATGCGATACTTGATCAGCATCCTTTCAATATCTCTCCGGCTCCCCAGTTTGTGCATCTTTGCTCCACTTTCACCAACAAATCATCAAGGCATCTTCATAAAAGCGTTAGAAACAGAAATATGGCCCCGGAACACCACCGGGGAGATACCCAACAATATAGAGATACCAAGCAATACTGCAGCTATCAGAAAGGCGACTCCAAGCAAAAATATTCGACAATCGGACATACGCGGTTTTACGTACGGGAACTCGCGTGTATATCTTATTTGTGTTTCGGTAAACCCAAGTATCCACTATCATCTTCTAAAATTTATGCGAGATTTGTTCTTTTATTTGGTAGAGAACACTCCCGACACGTCTGAGATATTCAAACGCTTCCCTGGGTAGAGGTTTGGTAAATATATCAGCAACTTGTTCTTTGGAGGAAACATACTCCAATTTCACCTTTTGTTCAAGAACTTGTTCACGTAAGAAGTGATATTTTATGGGAATGTGCTTGGTCTTGGAATGCATAACAAGATTCTTTGAGATATTGATGGCACTTGTGTTATCACACATAATGGATATAGTAGGTGAACATTTGATTTGAAAGTCTTGGAAGGTTTGCATCATCCATAGAAGTTGAGTGCAACATGATGCGGCATCCACATATTCTGCTTCTGTTGTAGATAAGGCAATAGAGCTTTGCTTCTTGCTAAACCAAGATACTAACCGGGGCCCCATATAGAATACACCACCACTAGTGCTTTTCCGATCATCAACACTTCCAGCCCAATCTGCATCAGTGTAAGCATGAAGAGTAAGATCAGCATTCTTTGGATACCATAGACCAAAGTCTTGAGTTCCTTGTAGATATTTGAAAATTCTTTTAACAGCCTGAAGGTGAGACTCTTTTGGATTAGCTTGGAATCGTCCAACAATCCAAACTACATGCATAATTTCTGGTCTAGTCCTAGTGAGATAAAGTAGACTTCCTATCATTGATCAGTAATCTGGTTGATTCACTGGAGGAGAATCATCATGAGAACTGAGATTGCATCCGGTTATCATTGGTGTACTTACAGGTTTGCATTCTTCCATGCCATACTTCTTCAAAATTTGCTTGAGATATTTTGCTTGTGACAGGAATATACCATTTGCAGATTGATGCACTTGCAAGCCAAGAAAGAATGTTAGTTCCCCAAGTAAAGACATTTCAAATTCTTGCTGCATGACAGAAGCAAATTTTTGACTCATAGATTCTTCGTTACTCCCAAAAATGATATCATCAACATATACAACTACAATCGAGAGTTTGTCATTTTCAGTTTTTGTGTATAAGTTGCTATCAGCATACCCTTTTGAAAATCCTTGTTGATGAAGATATTTGTCAAGACGATAGTACCATGCCCTTGGAGCTTGTTTGAGTCCATATAGAGCCTTTTTAAGTCTACAAACAAGATTTTCATCATTTCCCAAAATGAATCCTTCTGGTTGTTCTATATAAACTTCTTCTTCTAGATCACCATTGAGAAAAGCAGATTTAACATCCATTTGATAAACTTTGATTTGCTGGAAGCTTGAAAAAGCAAGAAACATTCTTATGGCTTCAAGTCTAGCTACAGGAGCAAAAGTTTTTTCAAAGTCTATACCTTCTTGTTGAGCATACCCCTTGCAAACAAGTCTAGCTTTATTTCTTATAACATCCCCATTCTCATTTAACTTGTTTTTGAATATCCATTTAGTTCCAATGACATTTTTGTCATGAGGTCTTGGTACTAATTCCCAAGTGTGATTCTTTTCAATTTGATCAAGCTCTTCATCCATGGCTTGAATCCAACATTCATCTTTGCTAGCTTGATTGACATTGTGTGGTTCAATAGTGGATAGAAATGCCAGATAGCTAGAAGATCCCACAAGAGTCCTTCTTGTTTGTACACCAGACCCTTTGTCACCCAAAATTTGAGATTCTGGATGGTTCTTTTGAACATATCTAGATGGAGCTTTTCCAGATAAATCATCTCCAGATTCTTCATTGGGTTCACTGTCTGTATTATTTCTATTTTATGTAGAAGGATATACGTCATCATCACCTTCATCTGTTGCTTGTTTTTCTTCTTTTGAAGCCGCAGGAGACTCATCAATAACAACATCAATACATTCAACAATCTTTAGAAGTCTTCTATTGTAACATTTGTATGCTTTACTTTGAGAAGAATAGCCAAGGATTATACCTTCATCTGCTCTTGGTTCAAACTTGCCAAGATTTTCATCATTATTTTTGATAAAGCATTTGCTCCCAAAAACTTTAAAATGCTTCACAGAGGGAATATTACCATACCAGAGTTCATATGGCGTTTTGTCACTATTTAGAACATGACCTTGTTGAGAATGTTAGCTGATGTATGCGTCTTTAGCTTCACTCGAACATGTCGGGGAACATTAGGATCGACAAGCATAGCTCTAGCCATTTGAACAATTGTTCTATTCATTCTTTATGCTACGCCATTTTGTTGTGGAGTGCCAGCTACAGAGAATTGTCTTTTTATGCCATGTTGTTCACAAAATTCAAGGAATTCATTTGATGTATATTCTCCTCCTCGATCAGATCTGAGACACTTGATTTTTAGATCCAATTCATTTTCAGCCAGTGCTTTGAAGCTCAGAAATTTTTCAAAAGCTTCATCTTTGTGTTTAATAAACCCGATCTGACACATTCTGTAGTAATCATCAATAAAAAGGATATAGTATTCTTCCCCACGTAATGACTTTTTCCTCATAGGTCCACAGATGTCAGTATGAATGAGTTCAAGAGGCTTACTTGATGATCCTTCTTTGGCATTAAAACGAACTCTGGTCTGCTTACCAAATTGACAAGATTTGCATATGGTACTTTCTGGAAGATTGATCTTGGGAAGATCACGCACAGCTTGAAGTCTGCTTGCTTTGTCGATTTGAGAGAAAAAAAGATGCCCCAGCCTTCTATGCCATAGCCAATTTTCTGAAGATTTGCTCAAGTAACATTGATCTATGTCGTTGAGTACATACAGGTTGCTTGGATTTCTTTTTCCTTTTATAATGATTTTACCTGTATCAAGATCACGAACCACACATTCTTTGGAACTGAAGACCACTTCTGCTCCTTGATCACACATTTGACTAACACTTAACAAGTTATGCCTTAATCCATCCACATACATGACATCTTTAGCCTTCACCTTTTCTTTTAGAAATACTGACCCTTTTCCTTTAATTACAGCAGGAGTATCATTTCCAAATGTAACTTTCTTTTCCTTTTCAAGAGCATTATAAGTATGAAGTTTGCTTTTGTCACCTGTCATGTGTCTTGAGCACCCACTATCAATGTACCATTGATTTTCTTCACCTTTTGCAAATAGCGCTATCCCACAATTTTCAACCGGTATTTCTTTCTCTTTCCATACTTTAGAGCTTGAGGGAACATGTTCTTTTGGCTGGACCTTGCTCCTGCATTCAGATTCTTCATGACCAAAGTTATTGCAATAAGTACATTCAACTTCGTTTTGAAGAGGCGAAAAGTTGTTGTAGGCGTTCTTCTTTGGTTCGATATTCATCCTTTTATTTCTTGCTTCCCTTGTCATAATGGTTTTATATGCAACACATTGAACAGCTTTATGACCAAAATTGTGACAAGAGAAACATTGTCCATTGAAGTAGAAATTTCTGTGATCATGAAATCTTCTATTAGAATTTACCTGTTGGTTGTAGCTTCTTTGAGTGATCTCCTTGTTAGTGTTTCTCGAATTGAGATGATCATGCTTTACCTGTAAGGATCCTTTGTTCCCCTGCTGAGTGGCTGAATGTAGAGAACCAGTTGTGGCTGCTTTTAGGAAATTTGGTGCTGATGTCTGGGAAGATTCCCCAGTATATCCAAGACCTGTTTTTATAAGAGGAGACCGTTGTACCTTGATAATCTCATCCAAGGTTTCTGAACCTTTAGCAAATCTAAGATTAAGAGATTTCACTTTCTCATTATCTTTCCTTAGACTCACTACTTCACACTCCAAATCCTCAATGCGTTTTCTTTCTGCTTCAAGTTGATTTTTAAGAGTCTCTATGATTATGTTCTTTTCTTCGTGGCTTATCTTGAGTTGAGTGTTTTCTTCAAGAAGATTATTGTCTTCTAGAGAATCCACAAAAATACCCTTTTCTTCTCTAAATTCTTGTTCACATCCTTTCAATAATGCCCATAGTTTTGTACCAAGATTTAGCAGATACGCTTTTGTTGGTACCTTCCAGAATATCAGATTGCTTTCATTGAATAGACATGGCTTTATAGACATTACTCCTTCTTGACTTCCCATTGCGACAGATCTCCTTCAAGCGATCAAGCTTCTGCAGAAAAACCTGCTCTGATACCAATTGTTGGGAAAAATACTGAGAGGGGGGGGGGGGGGGGTGAATCAGTATTTACTGCATACTCAAAACTTTTCACCTTTTCATTCCTTAAAACCCATACGCTACTTTCCTTCAGTAAACTAGCGTATACACGCGGATATCTTTCATGCAACTTGCGTATACACAGAGATCTAATTATGCCATTAGTTCTTTGCTTATATCATTCCATTATTCATTCATCATATGTTCAATAAATAGTAAACATGTGCAGTAAGAACAGAATAAACCATCACACATAGCATCCCACATGAACACCAGGATTTTTTAGGTGGAAACCTGTCGGGAGAAAACCCCCGTTGTGCAGCTTGCTCACCTTCAATATTTTATTATAGAGAAAACATCTTACAACATATGTAAGCCGGGCGTTAGACTTTGACCGAAGACGCAGCATCCACCAAGATTGCTTACCAGCCTCTCCCGGAAGGGAGCTACGAATTCCCCTCGCTCTCGTTACTGAAATTTCACCCGGAAGGAGCTACAACTCCCCGACTGAAAGGCTACAACCTCAACACCACCTTTTGGCCACATTTCATCATATTTTCAAACCGGACCCTTTCCATACTTTTAAGCACAAACATACATCACCACCACATACTTATCAACACAAATCGATAGCGTAAAACACAACAGTAACGACCGATATTTCATACTCCTTGCTTCAAGAAACTCACAGAAGTTTTACTTCACCGATGTCGCGTATATACGCGTCGCCACACTATCAGCGCACAAGTGGCATATTTCTCACAAGATATCACAGCTCCTCTGGCTAAGGCCAGCACTGCCTTTTCTCATGCAGAAAGGCTTATGATCTTTCAATCATGAGAAGTACCACACTTCAAGATCGACATTCATTTAGATTTACCTTTTCTTAGACAAGATGTCACCCAGATAAGCCCTCAATTCAGATCTAAGTCTTCCATAATCAGATCTAGTAGATACAAGTGCATTTCAGATCTAGATCCCCTTCTTCATCATTGGTGCATCATACATTCAAATTTGTCATTCAAGTGTAACCCTTTCCATTCAGATCTACTTCAGAGAGAAGTAATCATTCAAGCTCAGACATCTTGCACCCACACTCTTATATTTGCACAATGAATTTCTTCTCCTTATATAGGATTATCCTTTTTCAATACCATGAGCCCCTTTTTCAATACCATGGACCAAAACAATACCATGAGCCCAAAACTACCTGGACGGGGTCAACTAGGCGGATCATTACCCAATACAATGGGTCAATTCCATGGTGGTTACCCCTGGTTTTGCACTTTTTGAGCGCTTTTGCCCATACGCGACTTGGAACATTCCTTTCCGCGTGCATACGTGACTTTCCCTAGACCAATCCGCGTATACCAAGAGACATACTCTTTTTCATCATAGAATTAGCACATGCTAAATTCCTTTCTTCATTGCCTTCTGTACACACTGTAGATACATCAGATTTAGTTCATCAAACCATATTCCATCAAGCACAACTTCATCAAGTAAGATGCCATCATCTTCATCAAGTGAGTTGCCTTTCAGGGACAACACTCAACATCATAATATCAACAAGCATCATATCACATCAGATTTACATCATTTACCAAGTCCATCAAGTCAAGCATAACTTCATCAGATGGATTGCCATCAAGGACAACACATGTCAACAGTCGCATGTCTTCATCTTCATTCAGTGGGTTGCCATCAAGGACAACACTCTACATCATATTTCCAACAAACGGGTGGCTTGTAAAAAGAATATGCTACAAGCGAATAGAGATATTAAGGTCAAGAAAGTGAAGAAGAACATGTGCACATTAACGAAGGAAAAGTTTCATATTGCTAATTTGCGAGAGATGAAGTGTAGAATTGCTAATTTGGATGATTTCCACTCTTCAATTGATAGTGGAAAATTTTCTCTATGGAAGACGTTATTGGAAGTTGTACAAATGCAAGTTTTGCAAATACATTCCTGACAATGAGTAGTTTAAAGGCTTTCCCTATGGAAGATATATTTTGGAATAGGGCATGTTGAATTATTTTCATGGTGAACAAGGCATAGGCACAAAATAGGTTAGGAGAGGATGTTGGTTTGTAGGTATAAAAGGAAAGGAAATAGTAATGTCAAATAACCATATTTGTAAATTAGCTTTTGAGGTATGCTACTTGCAATTGTATATCTTGAATATTCCAAGTTTTTTTTTCAACTTATTGAAAATCATGTTTGACATGACACATGCACATGAGAGTTTGAAACGTAAGCGCATAAGCAAATGGAATACATTGATTGAAATTGTCAATGGTACTAAGTAAACACTAAATAGTAGATACTAAAGCCTGAAACAACAAATTAAAATTGCTTAAGATTAGTAAAGAGTGACTTGCTAGTGCATATTTGTAATATTCGAAGCATTTTTTTTTTAATTATTGTTAATCATATTTGAAATGATATATGCACATCACAATTTGAAATGTAAGCGTATACAGGAATAGGAAACATTGATTGAAGTTGTAAATAGTACTAAGTAAATACTAAATAGTAGAGAGAGTAAGATTGAAATGGCTAGTTTGACTCAAACAATTAGAAAATAATTTATTTTATTTTAGAAAGAGTGAACCAGATGTACTAAATGTCTTTGCGAAAATCATATTAGAATAGATTAGGTTGACGCATGTTGAACCAGCCAGTGTGAGGCATCACCAGAATAAGATGGAAAACCTAATCAAATAACATTTTTAAATAGAAACTATAATTTCTACTAGGCGTTTGTAAAATAATGGCTAGTTTGACTCAAATAATAAAATTCATTCTATTTTTTTTTTTTTCTGAATCGGACTAATTCTATTAAGCAAAAGTATGGTACATAGGAAAGTACATTCAAGAGAAACAAGAACACGGCCAACCGGAAATGATAAAATATCAACTTCGGTCCCCGGAGAGAGAGAAAATAGACAAGCAAGGAGCAGCAACAAGCGACTGGAAGGCAGAAAGGAACTGACTCCTACCCAGAATTGGTAGAGTTTACCACTCGGAGTTTCTTCCCTTTCTTTTTGTTGACTTTGACCCAACCATCCTGGTGAATATGTGCTGGGACAATTTGAAGACTGGAGTTCTCCAAAATAGGGGCCTCCTTATCTGAATCAGAGGAGGCGGACTCATGACTACGCTTCTGAGTAACGGTAGAATCAGGGGGGTGCTCAGGAGCATCAGTGGACAAGTTCTTAGTCGGAGGAGCAAGATCTGGTTCTGTGTCACTCCCATCATCATTAGAGCTCGAGGAGGTAGAATCTGCAGCAGGCGGTGGGGTACAGGGAGCCCATTTTTTGGATTTGGACTTTGTATGGATTCCTTTAGTCTTTTTTCCTGCTAGCGTGGGGCAGGAGTTCTGCAGATGCCCTGTTTGGTGACAGTGGCGGCAGCGGAATGCAGTGTTCTCGTAGTCTAAGATCTGAGTCCAGACGAAATCGCCGATCTTGAGGATGATTTGATTAGGCAAGCCTTTGCTGATGTCAAGTTCCACGCATAATCTGGCATATGTGTAAAGGCCCTGATGTGCCCTTTCATAATCTACAGTGAGAAAGCGTCCCAATGAATCGCCCAAGCGTTTGAACACTGCCAGGTGCCATAGATGGAGAGGGAAGTTGTGAAGCCTGACCCAAACCAGAGTTCTAGTGATGGTTGCTGTAGCAGGGTCGAAATCTGGGAACCAAGGGGTTAAAAAGAGCCCAGCATTTCCAAAAAACCAGGGACCTTCCTGTAAAGCCTGTTCATAATGCTTAGATTGATCGAACAATACTATGAAGAATCCTCGTGAGCAGCAGCAAATCTGGCATTTGCTAGTCCAGTTGTCGTGGATCCAATCAAAGAGGTCCTTTGTTCGCGGCCAGAGTCCATTAAATCTGCAAATGATGGCCCTATCTGCAAATTTTTGAAGATCGTCTGCAATAACTGGAAGAGAGATTTCAACAGAGGGTACTTCATCCAACTTGTCAACCAGAAAAGGTTGGGGTTTGGGGGCTGCAGGGGGTTTGGGGTTCTGAGAAAAAACATCATCTTTATAAGAGAAGGTGGGGGCTGAAGAAGACTGTCCAGCAGCACCACCTCGTAAGCGAAGGGTAAACACAATGGAATCATTTATGTTAATGTTGTAAGCAGAAAGGGGGAGAGGATCCTCAAGATGTTTACCTTGGAAAAGAAGTCTCTGGTGTGGCAAAGGAATCCCAGTCCGTCATTCCAGAGAAAGCTTAAGATTTTGAATCAGATCTGAAGGAGAAACCCAAAGCAAAATAGTTTTGCCAGAGAGCAGCCGGAGTTGAATCTGAAATGTGCTCGAGCAGGGATCTGATCCGAAGTCTTTGTGCCGCCTAGCGATTGAGATTGCTCCTGGGTCAAGTCGTCGATAGAGAGGGACTTTGGAGGGGTCGAGAGTCCCTGCAGTAAGATCTGCGTAGTTCCAAGCGGGTTTGAACCCTCGATCTGCAGCTTGGACAAGATCTGTTGTTGGATCAAAGGTCCAAAGCTGCATTCTGAGGATTGTCGAAGGAGGGAGACCTCGGAGGCCTGCGGCTCTGAACCCCTCAATGTATGCGCTCCTTGCTATGGTGACAGCGTCGGCCATGCCCAACAGGGCCAAGGGAGCAGAGTCGTTGGCGAAAGCCGATAGGTTTTTGGCAGAGCTTTTCCATGCTTGTTCTTTGGTGTCCTTGGTCCATTTCGGTTTCCTGGCGATGAGGCACCAATCTTCTTTCGGAGGAATCGGTGGGCCAGAGGTTTTCTTTTCTTGGATTTCATAGCAGTCGGGGTACTTCTGGAGTGAAGGGGCATTAACCAGATCGCATTCGGCCTTCACGCCTTTTGCTGAGAGGTTAAATCCGGCGTGAGATCTTGGAACCTGAGAATCGCGGCCTGTGTTGTTTTTTGCTGCGACTTGCAGTAGCAGGGGCGAAGCTTCAAGCCACCAGTCGCCCAGACCTGCGAAGCCTGGCGGCGGCCTGACGGCCGTGACAGTAAGGGCAGCCGTGAACGCGTTGCTAGGGTTCATCTTCGTCTCTCTCGCTCTCACGGAAAACTAACGTAAATTCAAAATTCATTCTATTTTATTTAAAAAAGAGTAAACCAAATGATCAAAGTTGATAAAATTAATTTTAAATTGTAATATGTATTTTAATAAAAAGAATAATTATTAATTTAATATTAGTAAAATGTAATTTATTTTATTTTATGTTATTTGTTTGTTTATTTATTTATTGATTTTTTTTTTCTATTTATTTATGTATTTTTTATTTTTTATTTTTAAATATAATTTTTGTTTTGTTTTATATATTATATTTTTTATTTGTAATTCTATCTTTATTTTATTTTGTTTGTTTTTATTTATTTGTATTTATCTATTCATATTTTGCTTTATTCATTTCTTTTTATTTTTATTTTTAGATTAATTTATTTATTTGTATTTATATTTTTTTTCTGATATTTTTTATATGAAAGCATTTAATAGTTGAAAATAGAATAAATATATAAATTCAATGTGCTTTGAATGGTTCGTATGGAGCAAAGAATCCATCGGACACTATTATCTATCAGAATCCGTTTTTTTTCTCTATGGCTAGTATGTAGCATTATGTTAAAGACTTATGTTCAGGTTAGAATCAAATGTTGCTAACCAATTGCCATTTAGCAAGTGCTGCTTTATTAAAATATATTTCAAATTAATATTTTTCAAGTCAAACGTACTTAGGAGATCCTCATAGTCCTTTAAAGATGTATTTCCGGTCCTCGCTCTCAGTCTTTTCTAGTCTGAAACATTCTATGCATAATGCTCCTATATGTCTAATATGGGCAACAACCTCAAGCCTGAGAAAGCATGAGGTTATGGAAGAAGCATTTAGCTCATAATAGATGTGCAAATCAATAACGGCAACAAGATTAATGGCAAATACACTAGACAAGAAACAAGAAACAAGTCAATTGAATTTGAGCAAGTTTAGAAGAAAGAAATGCATGATTATGGTACAAAACGAAAGATTTTAACATAATTTATTTATAATGTCCTAAAATTTCATTGTGAAAACTATATTATTATATATTATTCCAGCAGATAAGACAGTGAGGAATGGCCCTAATGTTGCAATGTTTGCAAGGATGTTGAAGTACGTTTCAAAGTACTTCACGAATGTTCTGATTTACACTATTACGTGCTTCAAAACGACATTTTAACTTAAATTATTTTCATGCATCTGGCAATATAAAAAGCCTTTGACCCTTAATATCGACAGAAACGTGCACAAGTTCCAAAGATGTCTTGCAAAGGAAAACACAACACAATTTGTCTTTAGTTAAGCTGTCTGTGCAATATGGCCATGGTTCTGCTTAAAAACGTCAATACTTGTTAATGATATTTTATTTTAAGTAATTGTCGTGTATTGGTCTATAGCTCTTGATAAATTTTATTCGTAGTTGAAAGCTGCACAGATGCCCTACATAAACTTTCAGAGGCAAACACAGAAGAGTTCGTCTTAATTAAGCTGGATGCGCCAAATCAGTAATTACTAATTAAAAGAGAGAGAAAGCCCATTTGCATTTGACTGATCACTTTTTATAAAAGGGTAAGATTTGCAATTTGTTGAAATAAATGGCAGTTTACCACCAAAGGAGGTATAATCTCTTTAGCGAAAACCCAAAGTAAACACAGAAGATGCCACTCAAAATCCAAAAATCGTATTTGAATTAAAAAGAATATATACATAAAGAGAGTGTGCTATAGATCAGGAAAAACATTTCCACAAAACAATTTCCAGCACCATTAATGTAATAGTGCACAAAACAATCACGATTAAAAAAATCAAGTCGCTGGAGTGTATCCTTGACTTGCGAATGAAAAAGGAATCGTTCTAAACGAAAATCAATTACACGCCATTAAAGGCCTTGGCAATTTTGAAAAAGTGATCAGAGGAATCATTCAGCCATTCACTCACTGGAATATCATACGGTGTATTATAAAAGGCATTTAGTATCTACCTGTAGCAGAGAGTGAGGAGTCGTTAAATTCCAACAGAATTTGAAGCAGGGGTCAAAGAAACATCGATAGCAACAAGAGCACCTGGGGACAGGATGAAATGAAAGAACACGATTAGTAGCCCACCGTGAAGATTAAATAAAGAAATCATGCATTAAGGAGCCTTATGACTGACAAAACCAGATTTACCTAGTTAGCTGGGCTATATCCCTCCTGCTGCCTAAAAATATCCAGGTAAGAGTGTTAGAATTAAATCGGTGGGTAATGAGACATATCCGTAGAGTAATAAAAAGATCTACCTTTGCAACTGTAAGTTTAACATAAAATACATAATCGAACACTGTTCATATCTCCAGAGACAGGTGCAAGGGAGGGATTTCGGGCACATAAACAGTAGAGAAAAAGACGAAATGCTCATATTAAAACAACAGTCACAGTAAAAGAATTCAAGAGAATCTAACAGGATCCGAGAACAGAACTTCTGACTGAACAGAAGTTTACCGGCTATTCTGTGAAGGTGGAAGCCGAGCAGTGAGATTGAATTGGCAGGCGCTGAAACGGAACGAAGGCAGTTGAGGGCGAACATATGAAGACCGAGCTAGGACGAATGCATTTAAGCACAGCCGTTGCTGTCAGGTTTCAGCATTAAGGAGACGCATGGCGAGCTGTAATGAGGGAGCAATCACGACGAACCAGAAGTATGGCCATATTTAACGCTACAACAAGCGAGCTGAGCAAGAGATTCCATATCTCGGCGATTTCTCAGATTTTGGAAGTGTGAACTGGTAAGAGGGTGAGAGGCGTTGCTGTCACGTTTCACCATTATTTCAGCATTAACGAGACGTATGCCGAGTTGCAATGAGGGAGCAAGCGTCTAATCAACATAATATTCTCCATATTTTCCATATCTCAGCAATTAATTTGCAGAGTGCGAGCTAGTAAATTTTGAAACTATGAGGTGGCAAGAGTTAGCAATTAATTTTCAGACTGCAAGCTGGTAAATTTTGAAACTATGAGCTAGTAAGAGGAGGAGGTGCCAAATGTCAGATTTTCAGTGGCTGGAAGGGCGATGAGAAAGCCCTCTCATTGGCTCCAGTGAACAGTGACATTGAGCCAAAGCCAGCAAAGGGAACGTCTTTCAGCGTAATTAAACCAACATCTTTATGTGGCAAGTTTTTCGTTAATGGAAATATTAAACAAACATAATACATTACATTGCAAGTTTTTCATTAATAAAATATTAAACAAACATCATTAAATGTATCATTAAATACATTACATCACAAGTTTTTCATTAAAAGTATGATATTTTAAATCTCTCACTTTTAATACATGAATGTTTTCATTAATAAATGTTTTTAATTCATGCAATATACATTACTTTCATGTTTTCTTCAAAAAATTAAAAAATTAAACATCAGTAGTGTCAGTACAATGAATGAATATTTTCATTAATAAATGTTTTTTATTCGTGCAGTATACATTAATGTCAGTACAATGAATGAATGTTTTCATTAATAAATGTTCTTTTATTCATGCAGTATATATCACTGTCGGTACAATGAATCAATATATGATATTTAAAATCCTTCACTTAATACGGCACTTAATACAATGGATATGTTTTTATTAATAGAATATTAAATAAATATCAGTAAATACACGTTTACAAATTTTTATTAATAGAATATTAAACAAATATCCGTAAATGTTGCATTATATTGCATGTTTTCATTAGAAGCATGAAATAGGAATAGTAATTTTTTTTCTTAAGCAATGTTTTTACTTAAGAAACCAGATTCGATCCTAGGGGGCCATGTGTCTCGAATCCGTTGTCTCTGACACGACACGAACAAACAGGACACATCAAATCCCGATTGTGTCACTTGACGTGTCTTGTACAAACACGATCGAATCCTGTACTGCTAGACACGAAAACCGAAAAAATGTGTTGCTAAAGTTATAAAGGTGGGGTTTCTCTCATTCTTTCTCACCGTTGTTTGTTTGTGAACTGAGCAAGGAGCGAGGATTAGCAAGGGAAAAGGGAGTTTTTTCAAAGCATCCAATAAGTGCATTGTCTCTCTATGTTTTTGCATTTAGTTTGTTGTTAGTGTTTGTATGTGCATATGTTTTACATATTCAGTCATTTTTGTTTATTTTTTACAGTATTCATGGCTCAATCAAGGGAAGAAAAGCAGGGGCAAAGAAAGGGGGAAAATGTCCCCATTGGAGATGCCCCACATGTCCCTATTTCATCAAGGTCTGCAAGTATTCCATCTATTGGAAGTGGGGTTGCAACAACAACTTCAAATGTTCAAGGAAAACAAACTCAAGACCCCAAATACCCATTGTGGAAATATGTGACAAGAGACGTAGGGCCAGGTGGCAAGGCATAGGGAGGAGGCAATGTTGCATGGAAATGCAGTTTTTGCCACAGCCATTTCATGAGCACATTTTACTGTGTGAAAACTCATTTGTTGGCTTTGCCAAGTTGTGGCATTGGAGCTTGTACCACAATTGAATCACCACAGAAAAAAGAATTGGAGAAAGAGGCATTTTTTGGTGCGGCAACTGTGGCATCAAAATCAAAACAAAATAAGAATGATGACCCCCTTCCATTCTTAAGGAAAAGCAGTAACAAGTTCCCTTTTGAGAGTTTTAGTATGGGACAATCAACAAAAAGAAAGGCAACTGCACTTGGTCCAATGGACAATATTTTCCAAAAAGAGAAGAGGGAAGAGCTTGATCTCACCATTGCATTTTTTTTTCTATCAGAACTTCATATCCTTTAATGTTACACGGTCATCTCTATTTATTGAGATGTTTTGAGTTCTTAGTCATGGGGCTCCATCAAGGTATGTGCCTCCTAGGTCAGAGAAGCTTAGAACCACATTGTTGACAAAGGCAAAGAAAGAGGTGGAAAAAATGCTTGAGCCTATTAAATCAGCATGGCCAACATATGGGTTTAGCATTGTTTCTGATGGATGCACAAATCCACCATGCCACCCACTCATCAACTTCATGGTGTCATCCTTGAATGGTCCATTTTTCTTGAAATCAATGGATGCACTTGGACAATACAAGGATGCACAATATATGGGTGAGTTATTTATTAAAATGATTGAAGATGTAAGTGTCGGTTCTTGTGTGCAAATCATTACAGATAATGCACATGTTTGCAAGGCTACTGGCATGATTGTGGAAGCAAAATATCCACAAATATTTTGGACACCTTGCATTTTCCATTCATTGAACTTAGCACTGAAATCTATTGCCTCTGATGTGCTTTGGATTGGAGGAATTATTGAGGATACACGACATATCCACAAATTTGTACAAAACCATACAAATTCCCTCATTATTTACAAGGAGTACACCAATCTATATCATTGTTGAAGATTGCGAATACACGGTTTGCCTCTTCATTCATCATGTTGAAGAGGTTGAGAGAGGTCAATACCGCTCTTGGGGCCATGGTTATTTCAGAGTTTTGGTCTTTTTGGAGAAAGACGGGTCAAGCAGCCTCAAAGAAAGTGAAGGACACAGTGTTGGATGATGTCTGGTGGGAGAAGGTAGATCTACTTATTCAGGTCATGGACCCTATCATTTACTTGCTTCGATTTGCAGATACAGATGAACCCATCCTAGGAGAGGTTTATGAAGGATGATATTCCATGATTGAGTCTGTGAGGACCATTGTTTTACAGAGTTAGTGCCCAGAGTATGAGACATCACTAGAAGCCTTCTTCACCAACATACAAGATATTCTTGTCAGCAGATGGGACCAGAATTTCACACCTTTACATTGTTTGGCTCACTCCTTGAACCCAAAATACCACAGCGATAAGTGGCTGAATGGTGGACCTTCTCGCAGATTCCCTCCTCACATGGATGATGAAATCTCACAGGGGAGGAAAGATGCATTCAGGAGGATTTTTCATAATAGGGCATCCCTTGATGAGGTAGTGGATGCCTTTGCAGAGTTTTCCACTGGAACTGGGTGATTTGCGGGCTACGATATGATTCGAGACTGGGGGGCTAAGAAGTCCTATTCTTGGTGGGAAACTCATGGGGCAACAAGCCCTCCTCTACAACAGTTAGCCACGAGGCTCCTCTCTTAGGTGACTTCATCATCTTGTTGCGAGGGGAATTGGAGCACATATGGGAATTTGTATAGTGTGAAGAAGAACAGGCTTGAGCAGTCCAGGGCAAAGACAATGGTGTGTGCACACCAACCTTCGTCTCATCTACAGGCAAAGGAAGGATTGGTTGAAGGGAAAGACAAAGATGTGGGATGTCTTTCCTGATGATATGGGTCTAGACAACAGTGTTGAGTTGGTGTTGGTCAACTTGGATCTCAATGCGCCACTATTAGAGCCTGTCACATTTGATGATGGCGATACAGTAGAGGCGTCATCCTCCACACCAGCAGATACAAAGACTCCACACCAACAGGATGCAAATATGACAAAGGAGGAGGATGTAGCAGAGGAGAGCAGTGGTGAGCATGATGATCAGGATGAGGACAGTGATGTTGATTACGATGATGAGGATTGATGACTCATTGAGGCTTGTAGTCTTCTAGACTGTAGTTGTTTTGTATTTTTTATTTCTATTTGTCATTGGCAGTGTACTACCTAGAGCCTAAAGGCTAGTACTTATGTAACACATTTTGATTTTGATGACTTAATGAGAAAACTACAGTATCTTGTCTTCCCCTATTGGATCATTGATGAATATGTCTATTACTAATTCTATGTAATATGTATGATTGTATGATGTATCAATGTATCATGTATGAGTATCTTAAATCTATGTTTGAATCAATGAATTTGTATGAATTTGTGTAGGAAATATATAATTTTTAATAAAATAATATATAACGATTCCGGGGTCACAGGTGTGTCCTGAATCTGACACTGGAATCCGTGTTTCCCCGTGTCATGTTCTTGGTGTCACAGTGTAGTGAATCTAACACTAAAATCTGCGTGTGTGACTTAGGTTTTTTCCTTTCGTCAGTAAAATGTAGGTTTTTTCCTTTCATCAGTAAAATACATAGCGAAATCTCACTACCATAACCAATGGTAATCTCTCAGCAACTCCAGCGAAAAACCATTGAATATGAACAGTAAATTTAAAAAACACAGCAACTCTAATAACTTAAATCTCATTACCATAACCAATAACTTAAATCTCACTACCATAACGAATAGTAATCTCTCAACAACTCCAGTAACTTGAAAAACCAATATGAACAGTAACTTTAAAAAACACAGCAACTCCAATAACTTAAAAACCCATTGACTATGAACAATAACTTTAAAAACCATTTATATTTCATATATTCAAAGGTAACTTAAGCAACTCCAGTAACTTAAAAACCCACTGACTATGAATAGTAACTTTAAAAACCATTTATATTTCATATATTCAATGGTAACTTTAGCAATTCCAGTAACTTAAAAACCCATTAATGGTAACTTTAACAAGTCCAATAACTTAAAAACCTATTGACTATGAACAATAACTTTAAAAACCATCCACTATAAACAATAACTTTAAAAACCATTTATATTTCATATATTCAATGGTAACTTTAAAAACCACAGCCACTCCAGTAATTTAAAAAAACCATTCGCTGTGAATTCCTTTCCCCAATTAGGATGATGTAGTAATGTATTTGAACATATTGATGAAAAAAATAAAGAAAAAAAAAAATGAAAAGTACTACCAAACATTTAAAAAAATAAATATCAATAAATACCTTACAATTCAAGTTTCATTAACATTACAAAAAATAAATAATAAATAAATATCAATAAATAACTCACAAATTCAGATTTCATTAAACATTGCAAGAAGTATTAAACGAATATAAGTAAATACATTATCAGTAAATACAATGCAGGTGCAGGTTTTCATTTTCATTCATTAAATATGAGTAAATACATTACATTGCAGGTTTTCATTTTCATAAATATATAAAACAAAATGTATTACAATACTTTTTTTCATTACAATGCATGTTTTCATTTAACAAATATGAGTAAAAACATTGTGAAATGTTATTTAAAGAGTGTCAATATATGGCACTATCCAGTACTATCAAATAAAGTAATTATCAATCAGCAATGTCTCTAAGCAACTCTATATACTTCATTAATGAAAAGTATTAAACAAATAAAACAATTATCAACCAACGATGTCTCACGGCAACTCTAGTAACTTCATTAATGAAAAGTGTTAAACAAATATCAGTAAAGTATTAAACAAATATAACTTCATCAGCAACACTAGTAACTTCATTAATGAAAAGTATTAAACAAATATCAGTAAAGTATTAAACAAATATAACTTCATTAATGAAAAGTATTAAACAAATATCAATATGTCTCTTCGAGTCTCAACAACTCAACTCTGGTACAGTAAACAAATATAACTTCATCAGCAACTCTAGTAACTTCATTTATGAAAAGTATTAAAGGCGTAGTTTAAAAAAAAGCAGCGAAATGGTTTAGAATTCAGTAATGATTTTGAAAAAAATTGACAAAGATTTGCCTAGAATCTTGTTTACAGTGGTTAAACTTTAGTATTTTGAGTATCTTAAAGGTTTTTGATAATATTGAATCCATTTCCACTATCAAAAATGGATTCCAAACACTTCAATTACCTGAATTTTTTAATTTTATTTTACTAGATTCTATCCAACCAAAAACTGCCATCCAAACTATTCTACATGCTAAATAGCCAACTTCTATTTAAAATCCCTCACTTAAATACATTAAAATATTAAATAAATATTAGTATGTCTCTTCGAGTCTCAGCAACTCAACTCTGGTAACTTGCATTAAAGTATTAAACAAATATCACTATGTGCAACTCAACTCTGGTAACTTCATTAAGGAGTTGTCTTTAGTGCGACTTTTTCAAGTTTCAGGTGCCGGAATCCGGTGAAAAATTTTGAGGTAAAATCTTGGTTTTTGTTATTCAAACTGGTTTTTTGACTCTATATATGGATTCAGCACCTTTAAAAACCTTTAGGGCACTTCGATTGTGCAAAGTTAGCAATCAAACTTCTCTTTTCTCTAAATTCCTGCAGAAATTACACCGTAAAAAGTCACCGTAAAAAACTTCAAAAAGTCGCACTAAAGACTACTCGCTTCATTAATGCATGCTTTCATTAAAAAGTACGATATTTAAAATCCCTCACTTGAATACATTGAATGTTTTCATTAAAGAATGTTTTTCTAATAAAGTATCAAACAATAAAGAATAAACAATATAAAGAATGTTTTTATTATTATTTAAATATCAAAAAATAATTTTTTTTATTAATGAAGTATCAAACAATAAAGAATAAACAATATAAAAAATATTTTTTATTACTTAAATATCAAAAACATAAAATTAATGAATGTTTTTCTATTAACTTCATTAATGCAGGCTTTCATTAAAAGTATAGTTGGAAATAATTATATTATTTGTGTATTAATGGAGAAAAGGTTACATAGTTGTAACGTATCTCTTTAGTTTAGGATTTGTTCCTAGAATTTAGGAGTCTGTTTACAACTTCCTGATTTCTTGTGATGTACTTAAAGATGTATTTTCTGATTAATGAAGTAGAGTGATCTCTCCGTTTGAGTGTAGTCTCCAGGTGCAGTACTCACCTGAGAGCTACAACTCCTTCTTTTCAATTTTGTGTATATTTTATCTTAGTATCAGAGCTCAGATTGGGTGAGCCTGATTTTTATAAATCGCCTTTGTGGCTGAATCGCCTTTGTGGCTAAAAGCGCCTTTGTGGCCGCGTGTACACGAAAACTTTGTGCTCGGTCGAGCAGGTGGACTGCAGTAACACCTAGCTCACGGTCTCAGATGATTCATTAATCTCTGAGCAGAAGGGGGTTGGCACGCTTTTTCCGTTGACAGTCGCGCCAAGAAGTGCAATAAGCGCGACTGTTAGGTGTATACCTGTGCCAGCGCGCCAAGTCACGGGATTGGCACAGAAGCACACGAGATATCCGCACCAGGTTTTACACTCACATAGTTTTTGTTTTGGGCGCGGATTTTTCGCGCGGAAAGGCGCCACCTCGCCTTCGGGAAGATCTGCAATTAGTTGCAGCTCTGAGAAGTTGCGGATCTGTCCGAGAGAGGCAGATCGGACCAGTTTTGTGGTTGTCTTGTGAAACATCGAATTTTCCAAGTGGAGGCAGATCGAGATTGTCTGTGTGTGGCGTATTGAACACCTGATCTACTCAGAGGAGTAAGATTAATTTTCAAATTTGCCAGACATTTTTGGATCTGAATTGAAGATACAGGTGGAGGATCAGGAGAATTAACAGAACAATGGAAGATTGGTTGTCAGGATTTGACAGGTATTGATTTTTTTTTTTTTTTATCAGTTGGGTAGATTCATTCATTTGTAGATCAGTTCAGAATGAGTAACACTATGGAATCATATCTCCACGAGTCTGGCAAACTCGATGGATCTAACTTCACCAATTGGAAGTTTAAGATACAGACCTTGCTTGAGGGTGCAAATGCATGGTCGATAGTTACAGGAGATGAGCAGAGACAAAATTCAATCACAAGAGCGACTACGCAGGAGAAAGATTGGGATAAGAGAGAAAACAAAGCAAAATTTTTGTTGAAGATGTCCATCAAGGACAACATTATCCCACATATCAGTGAATTTAAAACGTCCATTGAGATCTGGACAACCATCAAAAGTTTATATCAGACCCAAAACACAAATCGGATTGTGGCACTCAAAGGCAAGTTGTTTTCAATGAAGATGGACGAAAGTGAGACCGCTGCTGCATTCATCGCACGAGTTAAAGATCTGAAAGACGGATTGGGAGACATCGGAGAGAATGTGTCTAATTCTGATCTCGTCACAATCACGCTGAATGGGATGAGGGATGAATATCAAATGTTCATCACTGGATTGGCGGCAAGGGAGAAAGCTCCTACATTTGAAGAACTAACAGGGATCTTGTTGAAAGAAGAGGAGCGGCGACAGAATTTGAAACCGCAGAGCGATGATCTTGCTCTGATGGTGAAACGACGATTATTCAGAGGGAAGCTGCCACATCAGCAATCACAGTCACAACAGCAACAGCAGCAGAGAGGAGGAGGTACATCGTAGAAGAGTCTGTATAGAGGTATGTCTGTAAATAATCTTGTAAGAAGATGTTATTATTGTGGAAAGAAGGGTCATATACAGATTGAATTCCTTAAGAAGCAGACAGATGATGCAAAGAAAAAGCTGGAAAAGCACAGAGGATACTTTGTTGAAGAAGATGAATATCTCAGCCACGAATTTCGACTGTTCACAGCTGACTGTGCCCTTTCAGCATCTAATGAGGACGACATCTGGTATGTCAATTCTGGTGCATCCTCTCACATGACAGGTAAGAAGTAATGTTTTGAAACTCTTGAAGAAAGTACATATGGATCAAAAATTTATTTAGGAGATGATAGTGGATACGAGATCAAAGGGTATGGGCATATTCCGATAAAGTTACCAAATGGTGACATTACTCGTCTTAATTTTTTTTTTACATGTACCCGAGATTAAGAAAAAATTGATATATGTATCCATGATAACTGATCAAGATATGCAAGTCGAATTCTTCAAGACTCATTGTGTCATAAAGGATTGCAGGAAAGAGATTGTTGCAACAGGCGTGCGTGTAGGGAGCCTATACAGACTAGATGTAAAAAGTATGCCACAGCAAGCCATGGTTGCAGCTGGATCGACAGCCGAAAAACTCTGGCACCAGAGATTCGTTCATCTGAATTTGTAGGACCTCATGTTATTATAGAGAAAAGGTATGGTTGAGGGACTCCCTGTTTTTCACAGTACTCAGTTAAATTGTGATGGATGTGCCTTAGGAAAAATGCATAGAGAAGAGTTTCATGTGCATGATAGAAGGAAGGAAAGAGATATCCTAGAACTAGTGCACACTGACATATGCAGACCTATGCAGACGAGGTCGCTAGGTGGTGCATATTACTTTCTTTTATTTACTGATGATAGCACTAGATATTCATGGGTTTATTTTCTGAGTAAAAAGAGTCAGACTTTCTAGTACTTTATAGAATTTAAAACCTTGGTGGAAAAACAGTGAGGAAAAAGCATAAAAATTCTCCGCTCAGATCAAGGGGGAGAATACAGGTTAGGGGAATTAATGAAATTCTGCAAATCTCATGGGATTGTTCAGTAGTTTACAGTGCCTCACACACCACAGCAGAATGGAGTGGCAGAGCGCAAGAACAGAACTTTAGTGGAGTGCGCAAGGAGTATGTTACAAGGTAAGGGTCTATCTAATAGTTTTTGGGCAGAAGCTATTAATACTGCTGTCTATTTAAAGAACATAAGTCCTACCAAATGTCTTGGCTTCAAAACCCCCTTTGAAGCATTATATGGACTCAAACCAGCAGTAAATCATTTGAGAATATTTGGGTCAAAAGCATTTGCCCATATACCCAAAGCTGATAGGAAGAAATTAGACCCTAAAGCTATCAAATGCATCTTTGTTGGATATGGCACTGAATTTAAGGCATATAAGTTATTCAATCTTGAGTCTCATAAGATATTTGCAAGCAGGGATGTAGTATTTCATGAACAGGTTCAAGAAGGAAAGGATGGCAATGATGATGATTGGCACATTCCTTTATTGAGAAGGAGCAGAAAGAAGAACAGGAAGAAGGTGATATAATCAATAATGTGAACCCGAATAAATTTGAAGCAAACAAATTTGAGGTAAGTCCCCTACCAAGGAGATCAGGTAGGAAGACTCAAATACCATCCAGATTGAAAGACTATGCTTTGATGTCAAATATTTTAAACATTGTAGAACCCACAAATTATAAAGAAGCTAGTCAATCTGAGGCATGGAGGGCTGCAATGAATGAAGAGATTGAATATATTATTAGAAATAACACTTGGGATTTAGTTGAACTGCCTAAAGGTAAAACACCCATAGGATGTAAATGGATGTTTAAACCTAAAATGAATGCAGATGGAAGTATAGAAAAACTAAAAGCTAGACTGGTTGCAAAGGGGTATTCACAGCAAGAGGGTATAGATTTTGATGATACCTTTGCTCCTGTAGCAAAGTTAAACACTATCAGAATGCTTATTTCTTTAGCAACAAAACACAATTGGGAGCTACACCAGCTAGATGTTAAGTCTGCATTTTTAAACGGTGAGTTGAAAGAAGAAATTTACTTAGTACAGCCTGAATGGTTTGTTAAGAAGAGGAAAAAACAACTTGTTTGCAGATTGAAAAAGGCACTATATGGCTTAAAACAAGCACCTAGGTCTTGGTATGAAAAGATTGATTCTTTCTTTTTAGAGCATGGTTTTCATAGGAGTATGAATGACCCAAATTTGTATACCAAGTACAATAAACAGGGGCAGATTATTTTTATTTCTTTGTATCTGGATGACATGATTATAATAGGAAATGCAGATAATTTGATCAAAGAAATCAAACGGTTGATGGCACAAGTTTTTGAAATGAAAGATCTCGGAAGTCTCCATTACTGTTTGGGATTGGAAGTATGGAGAGATATTGGACAGAATTTTCTTACTCAAGGAAAGTATGCCAGAAGTCTGCTGGAAAAATTCAGCATGGAGCAGTGTAGGTCAGCAGCAACACCATTGCAGCATAATTTGAAGTTGTACAGTGACGATGGCACTAAGGAGGTGGATGCCACTATGTATAGACAGCTAGTTGGGAGTTTGATATATCTCACAACAACTAGACCAGACTTGGCATACTCTATTAGTGTGTTGAGCCAATTCATGTCTAAACCACTTGAAAGTCACTGGGTTGCATCAAAAAGCATGTTGAAGTATCTTTGTGGTACTAATAATTATGGTATTTTATACACTGACACATCTGATGTTATTCTAGCAGGTTTTTCAGATTCAGACTGGGCAGGTAACCTGGATGATCGAAGGTCTATCACAGGTTACGCATTCAGCATAGGATCCGGGGTCATAGCATGGAGCAGCAAAAAGCAAAGTACTGTAGCCTTATCTTCATGCGAAGCTGAGTACCAAGCATTGTGTGCAGCCACATGTGAAGCAATCTGGTTGAGAAGGCTTCTCAATGATGCAGGAGAAGAACAGAAAAACTCAACTTCCATTAAAAGTTACAATCAGAGCACCATTAAACTAGCATACAATCCAGTGTTTCATAAGAACACCAAACATATTGACACTCAATTCCATTTTGTTAGAGAAAAACTACAGTGAAAAGAAATCATTGTTGAATATTGTAAAACTTGTGACAATATGGCTGATATTTTTACTAAGCCTCTTGCACGTGTAAAGCTTGAATTGTTTAGAGGGATGTTAGGAGTTCAGGATAATACTTTCTCCATTAAGGGGGGGAGTTGGAAATAATTATATTATTTGTGTATTAATGGAGAAAAGGTTACATAGTTGTAACATATCTCCTTAGTTTAGGATTTGTTCCTAGAATTTAGGAGTTTGTTTACAACTTCCTGATTTCTTGTGATGTACTTAAAGATGTATTTTCTGATTAATGAAGTAATGTGATCTCTTCGTTTGAGTGTAGTCTCCAGGTGCAGTACTCACCTGAGAGCTACAACTCCTTCTTTTCAATTCTGTGTATATTTTATCTAATATGATATTTAAAATCCCTCACTTGAATGCATTAAAGCATTAAACAAATATTAGTATGTATCTTCGAGTCTCAACTCAACTCTGGTAACTTCATTAATGCAAGCTTTCATTAAAAGTCCGATATTTAAAATCCTTCACTTGAATACATTGAATGTTTTCATTAAATAAAAACCAATAAAGAATAAACAATATAAAGGATGTTTTTTATTACTTAAGTACAAAAAAAAATAAAGAATGTTTTTCTATTAATGAATGTTTTTGTTTGAATGTTTTTCTATTAATGAATGTTTTTCGATATCAAACAATAAAGAATAAATAATATAAAGAATGTTTTTGTTTTCTATTATTGAAGTATCAAACAATAAAGAATGTTTGTTTATTAATGAAATATTTAACAAATATTTTACTTCAACAAATATCAGTAAATACACTACTAAATATCAGTAAATACGTATACATTTTTAAATAAGTATATACTTACCTTAATGAAGTATCAAACAAATATTTACAGTATCAACCAAATACTCCAAATACTTCAAACAACAAAGAATCTTATGTTTTTCTATTCATGAAATATTTAACAAATATCAGTGAATACATACACATTACGTTAAATACATATACATTTACCTTAATGAAGTATCTTCAAACAAATATTTACATTATCACACAAATATTAGTAAATATTTGTTTGATTGCCTCTATTGATGTGTTCATTAAGTATCGAATGAATATTAGTAAATACTTGTTACATTGCATCTGTTGATGTGTTTAAAAATCAAACAAATATTAGTAAAATATTAGTAAATATTTGTTACATTGCATCTGTTCATGTGCTTAAGAATCAAACAAATATTAATAAATATTAATATTTGTGTTACATTGTTACATTGCATCTGTCTATGTGTTTAAGAATCAAACAAATATTAGTAAATATTTGCTACATTGCATATATTCATGTGTTCATTAAGTATCAAATGAATATTAGTAAATATTGTCTGCATCTATTCCTGTGTTTAAGAATCAAACAAATATTAGTAAATATTTGTTACATTGCATCTGCATCTGTTTAAGAATCAAACAAATATAAGTAAATATTTGTTACATTCTTACATTACATCCGTTTATGTGCTCATTAATAATAAAGAATCAAACGAATATCTGTAAATATTTGTTACATTGCATCTGTTTATGTGTTCATTAATAGTGATAGTGTTCATTAATAACGATATTACATTACATCTGTTTATGTGTCTATTAATAATGAAGAATCAATTCATGTGATTAAGAATTTATGTATTCATTAATAATGAAGATTGATGTATTCATTAATAATGAAGAATCAATTCATGTGCTTAAGAATCAAACTTACATCTGTTTATGTGTTCATTAATAATAAAGAATCAAATGAATATCAGTAAATATTGGTTACATTGCATCGCTTCATGTGTTCATCAATAAAGAATCAATGAAACAAATATCATGTTGTTCATGTGTTCATAAATGAAGAATCAATCAAACAAATATCATGTGTTCATTAATGAAGAATCAAATGAATATATCATGAACATTGCATCTGTTCATGTGTTCGTTAATGAAGAATCAATGAAACAAATATCGTATTGTTCATGTGTTTATTAATGAAGAATCAAAAGAATATCAATAAATATTTGTCATGTGTTTATTAATGAAGAATCAAATGAATATCAGTAAATATTTGTTACATTGCATCTGTTCATGTGTTCATTAATGAAAAATCAAATGAATATCAATATTTACATTGCATATGTTCATGTGTTCATTAATGAAAAATCAAATGAATATCAATATTTACATTGTATCTGTTCATGTGTTCATTAATGAAGAATTAAACAAATATCAATATTTACATTGCATTTGTTCATTAAAAGTATGAAACAAGTATCAGTAAATGTATTAAAAGTATGAAACAAGTATCAATAAATGTATTATGTATTATAATGTATGTTAATTTAAACAGTGTCCGTACATATATAAAATGTTATTTAAACAGTGTCAATACATATAAATATCACACTTTCAAAAAAATCCATTATCGACCAACGATGCCTCTCAGCATCTCAGCAACTCCATAACTTAAAAAACCACAAGTAACCAGACATAGTAATAAACCAAATCAACGATGTCTCTCCGTGCCTTTCAAATATCAGATGTGATATCAGGTACAAATTTCAAATATCAGTAGAAGCTCTGGTATTAGGGTTCGGCTCCGAGGGGGTACTCTGGTTTCGAACTACGAACCTGTCCGAATAATTTGGATTCTTCTTCAGCGAAGGCATAGCTGCGGGCTTCTCCGCTGTTGGGCGGATACTCACCTCCTCCTGCTCGGATTTGGACGAGAACGTAGACGTAGAGGAAGAGTGCTGGCGTTGGGTAGGGTTTACATTTGTGTCGAATCTCTGCTCATCTGAAGCGCAGCACCTGCAGCTGTTGTCACCTGAGTGAGAGGATTCCCTATGTCCATTTGAAAAGGTCGCCATTGCTTCAGAAAATCGAGATCACTCACCTCAAAAGCACAACAACAAACCCTCATTATTTTTTGCATTAGTCTAACTAGACTGCTTTTTTTGCCCTGAAAATCATTCAAATTCAGGTAAGATTTTAAGAAAATCTGGCAAGGATTTTTGTAAATCCAGATTATAGATATCCAACTTTAATATTTTAAGTGCTCTAGAGGTTTTCGATGGTGCTGAATCCATTTCCACCATCCAAAACATGATTCAAACACTCTTATTACAAGATTTCTTAAAAAAAATTACCCAAATTCCATGGTTGTCCGGGAAATTCCTCTCGCTAGATAGACAACTCTGTTATTTTTAGTGATTATACAGTAATTATTTAAGACACTTCATCCATTTATATTTAACATTTAAAAACTCAAATTATATCTATCTAGGGGAGAGGCTTCTATTGTTGTGCAAGGACCAGTAGTAGTTATAGTACTGGTCTCACACATCCATCAAACATAAATTACAAACTCACTAAAATATGCACATAAATATTTGATAATATGCACATAAATATTTGATAATAAGTTATATAAGTTATATAAATATGTCCAAAATGGGCCTAGTTTTTTACTAGACCAACAACTGTCATACACCAAGTCTAACATCATAAGTTGACAAGACCTATTGTCTCAAGTACCTCCAGTTCTGAATTACCAAGAAAGGCAAAATGCACTACAAAACATTTACAATGCTACCCATCCTAAAGTACATTTATCCCATCAAACAGTCCCCCACTGATTTTGCATTGGGGCAATAGATCTCATTGCTGAATAACACCTGGACAAAGACTGGGTAACACCTGCACAAAGACTGAGTACCACCTGCACAAAAATAGGTGAAATGTCTGTCAGCCATATGTACATGTTTGTTTAACCATTCAGCCTATTGAGGACATTAAATGACACCATTCAATTCAGGAAATAGTTCGCCCAACCTTTCATTTCAATAATTAAACACAACAGCCCTGGAATTACAGGAATTAAATTCAGGAAAGCATTTCAATTCAGGAAAGCACAGGGATCAACCATGAAAGATTTTTAGCCATTGGATCATGTACAAATCAATCCACAACACACAGTTAAATTTGGGAGATGGAAATCCATGCCAATCTTCCCTACCAATTAAATTCTAGATCATAAAACTATAAGACATCAACTCTTACTGCATTTGAGGCATTCATTTTACTCTTAAACTACTGCTGACATACATTCAGAGTTTTCAGACAGTGTTCCATTCATTTTGTAGACATACAGTTTTCAGAAAGTGAGTTTTCAGACAGTGAGTTTCCATTTTGCAGACATACAATCCTTTTCAGAAAGTGTTCCAGACATACAGACAGAGGACAGAGTGTGCTCAGTGTTACATTCCAGACAGAGTGTGTGCAGAGTGTTACATTCCAGACAGTGTGAGTGTAGAGTGTTACATTCACTCTCTTCATCAGTTGTTGGAGCGTTGCTGGAGACATACAGGTATTTCTTTGTTCTTCAATAATGTTATTCAAGATATTGAGTACTTTATCATTATTTTAGTTGAGAAAATCACATAGATTAAAGAAGCTATGAGTGTTCAAACTAGCTTACTAATTAGCTACTCCAAAATTTCAAGTTGGAATTTTTCTAAACCTTTAAGTCCAGTATTGAGTAAAATCTTTCAGAAACACAGTCCCCTCATAACAGTACATCAATTTCTATGGAGCAAATGTAGCTGTCAGCGTTCAGGCTATTACAAGTCCACCATCTAACAGCGTTTAGGCTATTACAAGTCCCTGTATCTAACAGCGTTCAAGCCATTACAAGTCCATGTAGCTATTTCTAGTTTACTACAAATGACATGTAGTTGCCTCCTCCTTTTGTTGTGCTTATTAACTAGATTTGGATATTGACTTTATATTGAGTAAAATCTTTCAAAAATTATAAGAACAGCAACCTACTAACTACATAGGAATATTGCCAGCTAACTACATAAGAACAACAACCTACTAACTAGATAGGAATAGTGCTTTCTAACTACATAGGAACAACAACCTACTATCTAAATAGTTCTAACACACAATCCATGTCCAAATATAAGTCCATTTTAAGATATCTAAGATGAGAGATGAATTGTAATATATCTAAATGTCAAGTGATTCAAAAAATATCTAAATACAATAAACCAGTCCAAAAGAGCAATCGTGTAAAATAGAATTGCAACAATGACAAGAGTAAAGACTAATAGTATTATACAACTCTTCAAATCCTACGTTATAATGTTCAAGTGAAATCTAAACAAAAGCAACTAAATCGTTGCCCATATTTTATTGAATTGAAGTGATTCAATTAAGATGAGAGATGAATTGTAATATATCTAAATGTCAAGTGATTCAAAAAATATCTAAATACAATAAACCAGTCCAAAAGAGCAATCATGTAAAATAGAATTGCAACAATGACAACAAGAAGATAATAGTATTATACAACGCTTCAAAGCCTACGTTATAATGTTCACAAGTGCACAACAAAAAGCAACTAAATCGTTGCCTATCTTACCGAATCAAGTGAGCGGGCGTAGATGAGAGATGAATTGTAATATATCTAAATGTCAAGTGATTCAAAAAATATCTAAATACAATAAACCAGTCCAAAAGAGCAATCGTGTAAAATAGAATTGCAACAATGACAATAGTAAAGACTAATAGTATTATACAACTCTTCAAAGCCTACGTTATAATGTTCACAAGTGCAATGTAAACCAAAGCAACTAAATCGTTGCCCATCTTTTACTAAATTGAAGTGATTCAATTAAGATGAGAGATGAATTGTAATATATCTAAATGTCAAGTGATTCAAAAAATATCTAAATACAATAAACCAGTCCAAAAGAGCAATCGTGTAAAATAGAATTGCAACAATGACAACAGTAAAGACTAATAGTATTATACAACTCGTCAAATCCTACGTTATAATGTTCACAAGTGCAATGTAGACAAAAGCAACTAAATCGTTGCCCATCTTTTACTGAATTGAAGTGATTCCATTAAGATGAGAGATGAATTGTAATATATCTAAATGTCAAGTGATTCAAAAAATATCTAAATACAATAAAACAGTCCAAAAGAGAAATCGTGTAAAATAGAATTGCAACAATGACAACAGTAAAGACTAATAGTATTATACAACTCTTCAAATCCTACGTTATGATGTTCACAAGTGCAATGTAAACAAAAGCAACTAAATCGCTGCCCATCTTTTACCGAATTGAAGTGATTCAATTAAGATGAGAGATGAACTTGCAATATATCTAAATGTCAAGTAATTCAAAAAATATCTAAATACAATAAACCAGTCCAAAAGAGCAATCGTGTAAAATAGAATTGCAACAATGACAAGAGTAAAGACTAATAGTATTATACAACTCTTCAAAGCCTACGTTATAATGTTCACAAGTGCAATGTAAACAAAAGCAACTAAATCGTTGCCCATCTTTCACTGAATTGAAGTGATTCAATTAAGATGAGAGATGAATTGTAATATATCTAAATGTCAAGTGATTCGAAAAATATCTAAATACAATAAACCAGTCCAAAAGAGCAATCGTGTAAAATAGAATTGCAAAAATGACAAGAGTAAAGACTAATAGTATTATACAACTCTTCAAATCCTACGTTATAATGTTCACAAGTGCAATGTAAACAAAAGCAACTAAATCGTTGCCCATCTTTTACTGAATTGAAGTGATTCAATTAAGATTACAGTAATACTACCTGAAGATTCAATTGAAGTAATACTACCTGAAGATTACTCGGTGGCTTATTTGTAAAAGTTTTCATCTTTCAAACCACAGGGTCAAAGACCAATTCTAGGATTTGCAGAGGGTTTGTAAAAACACTTATCTGTTCAAAGATCAAATCTATTCGGGTTTTTCTAAGTAATACTACCTAAAGATTACTCAGTGGGTTATTTATAAAAGTTTTCATCTTTCAAACCACAGGGTCAAAGACCAATTCTAGGATTTGCAGAGGGTTTGTAAAAACACTTATCTGTTCAAAGATCAAATCTATTCGGGTTTTCTAAGTATACTACCTGAAGATTACTCGGTGGCTTATTTGTAGAAGTTTTCATCTTTCAAACCACAGGGTCAAAGACCAATTCTAATGAAGTTGTCCCGCCTGATAGTATTTGTTCAATTTATTTCACAATACCCCCCACACAGATAAATCATAAACATTTTATTAGAAAATATAACAAAGTTCACAGCTAACAGATTTCATAACTCCCACATATCGATCGCGAATATTTACAAAAATAAACAAGATCTCGAAGTTTTCAGCGCACAGGTTTCATAACTAATCAATGACCCCTAATCAAAATCCCAATTGGGTATCAGTGAAGTCCAATACTCCCGTTTTTCCAGCACAAAATTCCCCCATTGGGTATCAATAAAACACTGAATTGCATTGCTTTCACATGAAACAGAGAAGACTTAAAATTAATAAGAAGTAAAGATATTGTGATCAAATTCCCACACCAAAAGCCTAAAAGCTTTCATCAAATGCACAATCAATGACCCCTAATCAAAATCCCAACTGGGTATCAGTAAAGTCCAATACTCCCGTTTTTCCAGCACAGAATTTCCCCATTGGGTATCAATAAAACAATGAACTGCATTGCTTTCACATGAAACAGAGAAGACTTAAAATTCATAAGCAGTAAAGACACTGTGATCAAATTCCCACACCAAAAGCATAAAGGTTTCATCAAATGCACAATCAATGACCCCTAATCAAAATCCCAATTGGGTATCAGTAAAGCCTAATACTCGCGTTTTTCCAGCACAGAATTTCTCCATTGGGTATCAATAAAACACTGAATTGCATTGCTTTCACATGAAACAGAGAAGACTTAAAATTCATAAGCAGTAAAGATACTGTGATCAAATTTTCACACCAAAAGCCTAAAAGCTTTCATCAAATGCACAATATAGTTATTGGTAGCCTCCATAAAGGAAAGAATCCAATCCCCATTGAGTCAATAGAACCTATATCTCTGGAACACGTACTTGATTAAGGAACCAACCTCTTTTATCAGAACCGCAAGTAGTAATGGATCAAAATAAAACCCAAATCAGAATCACATGTAACTGAGAAGACTTAAAATTCATAAGCAGAGAAATACCCCTTATGACAAGTGAGAGAGGTAATACTGATTTTCCAATTAAAACCCTAAACCACAGTAAACCTAATTATGATTTTCCAACGAGAGAGACAACAGTGAACCTCTCGATTTTCCAATTAAAACCCTAAACCCTACAGACAGTAAAACCCTAAACCACAGTAAACCAGAGTAAAACACAGTGAAACCACAGTAAAACTGTAAAGAAGCTCAACAGAGAACATCTCCTTAAGGTTAAATGTGTTTACAAACACATACATATCACTGGTAGGACAGAGTCCTACCTTAAAACTCCTCTCATCCAATTCCTCTCCCTCCTGGCCTTCCTCCTTGCCTTGCCAGCCAACTGCATTGTCCTTGGCTTCTGCACTAACCTGCAAAAAATCAAAAACACAATCATTCACATAGCACCAACATTAAAAAAAATGCAAAAACACTTAAAACTAACAGACTAACGCACCTGAAAGCACAATTCACAGCATCCAAAGCTGAAAAACGCACCTGAAAACAAAATTCGCAGCATACAGACCTGTAAAACACGCAGCGCCGAACCACAGAGCCGAGGTATGTCCACCATGGAGCCGAGATATGATCACCACCACCATAGAGCCGATAAAAACCACCATAGAGCCTAGAAAAACCACCACAGAGCCGAACTAAAACCACCACTGGGCCGAGCCAAGTAAAACAACTATAGAGCCGAATAAAACTACGAAAGGGCGAAGGTAAAACAACCACAGGGCCGAGGTATGACAAAACAGAGCCAAGCATAAAGAGCAAAGAGCCGACCCTAAACCACATAGCGCCGAGGTAAAACCACCAAAGCGCCGAGGTTAAACCACCATAGAGGCGAGGTTGAACAAACAAACAACCCAGTGTGAACAGCCACAGAGTATAAACCACCCACAATTTGAATACCGCCGCGACCGAACTAGGACCAGGGGAGCTCGAGCAAGGGCGCCATAACGACGGATGGAGCGCGCGGACAGTGGTGGTGGAGGCGTCGGACATCGGACAAACGACGAGCAATGAACGGAGCGGAGAACACACAGCAACCAGACCCGGAGCAGGAAATGAGGCTTCGTCGAGAAGCCTCCACAATATGGCGGGAAATGACCGGCAAGACAGGTAAGAGACCGGAGGAACCCGCTGCACGTGCCCGCCACGTGAACGTCGTGCGAAAGGACAAGTGACGTACATGACGTGGCCCTCCCTACATGGCCCCTGGTCCAGTGAGCACTGAGGTGTTCGGGCACTGAACCCTCTCCCCTATATCTTTTAAAAAATTAAAATTAGATTATTATGACAGTACGCTTCGGGTTTCAAAATCTTTAAATGTCGGAGCAGCATTTATCACGAAGGGGATATCTGTAAAGGCAAGTGAATAACCAATCAATTCCTGAATATTAATTCATGGATTGCGCAGATCTGCCCGACCATCAAATATTTTTGCAGAACACATATTCATTTTTCGATAGCTGCAATTACGAACAGACACGCCGGCGCCGCCTCCAATACTCCCACTTCCAAACGCCATAATTGCAAAATCAGTTAAAGGACCACCATTCTTTATTTAAATGAAAGACGGTCATGCCATCATCCGCAATGATTACCTTAATAAGAGCGTACCATAAATATCGCCGATCGTGGTGGTGTCATGGAGCAGGTCCATACCTGCACGTTTCAAGAAACGCATGTGTTGATGAAATTAAATAGTTTTACCTCAGATTTTGGACGATGTTCCACGATTTTGTTATGGTTTTTAGTAAACAAGAGCGGATTCGGTCAGATTTGGACGATTGTCGAGCGTTTCAGTTCTAGTTTTTAGAAAGCTGGATTCCGGGTATGCAAATATACACTCTATGTATAATGTCATTCCAGCACTCACGGCACAGTTTATTTGGGGTGTTTTCCGATTCCAATGGAAAGGAAAAGGCCAAAAAAAACTCTATTTACTTTGGTTGATCTTTATGTTCTTAAAATTATCACCTCAATTCATAATACCCTGAGAATTTTTGAACATGAGAACATAGTTCATACAATTATCACCTTAATTCATAATACCCTAAGAATTTTTGAACATGAGAACATAGTTCTCCGGTAGAAATAATATATATATATATATATATATATATATATATCCATGGAAAGATTATTTTCCAAATTAATGTTTCAACTTCAATGGAATGATACCATGGAAGAACATTTTAAATTACATTGTATCATTGTTGTTTAAGAGTACCACTCTCTCATAGCAAGTGAACATAGTGGGGATTCATTGGCATTAATAGAAAAAAGTTGTGTGGGGTGGTCTATATTTTGAGACAATTTGCACCAAGCGATTAATTGGCATGATGGTTATTTGCAATGTTTTAGATCAACGAGATTAGTTTAATGAAAGGTGGTGGTGAGATGGCTACATAGGGTAAGTTGTGACAACATTATGCATCCTTCATTGCACTCATAGGAACAATACAAGTGGTGGATTTGCTCAAGGGCGGAGATATTTTGGCATTCTTTGATATTAGGGCTAAGATCCAGGAACCATGAATGTTGAGAGAAGAGGGGAGGGGCATATATATTTCCCAAGCAACTAATCACAGTAACATAAAAATACCCACATCGGATACAAAAGATAACTTTACTAATTGAGAAGCAGACCCTTTAACAACTACATTATGGAGGATCAATACGTCCTTTTGCAAGGTGAGGCTCATTATTTATAGTATTCTCGATGCCTTATTAAGTTACATCATTCAATGCCTTAGGTAAATACCATGGGTGGTATCCACTTTCCATTCGAATCAATTTCTCATTCATTGGTGCTTCTTCAATGTTTATATCACCTGCATCAAATGTGAGATGTGTTCCTCCTAAGTAGCACTACATAACAATATATCACTCATACAAACCTTGTTTGGTTTTGAACATGATATTTCAAGTATATATTTGAAAATCCAAAATTTATACTAAGAATGTTAAACTTTTTTTTATATTTTTGGATTCATTAATTATTGTGCTATGCTTATGTGTGCAATAAATAAAATAGGGAAAATAGATAACAATGAAATAAAAATTCACAAACCACAATAAACACAAGATATGGTCTAGGAAACCCTTACAATAGAAAATCTAGATGGCAGGTGATGCTACTCTACTCTCTCTTTCTTTCAATGGAAATGGATGCAAGTACAAAGAAATCAAACCCATGGCCTTTGGGATGCTACAGTACATGAACCCTCTATGTTTTCTCTCGCTCTCTCTAACCACTCTCTGCTACTCTGCTTGTCTATGGAACAAAATGCACTCCAATAGAATGGAACACCTTTCCTCCTAGTGGTCTAGTTATAAACCAACACAATAGTCTATTCATAGTTAACTTTTATTCCTTCAACTCCTAGCTAGATTCTCTAGAGTTTTCTTCATCATGACCATGTGGCTAGCCATTTTTCTATGAATAATGGGGGCTAATATAGCATCCTCTCGAATCATGGTGGTTAAAATAGGAAGGTTAACTTCCAAATGGAATAATGTTTGCATATGGAGTCCATTTTAGGTCTTTCTTGCATCATTGGTAAGGTATTCGAGTGTTGAATAGTGCTAGGAGGTGTGCATTTAAGTGGTAATTTTTTTCCTGCAAAATATTGTTTAATGCCTCAAACTACTTTCGAAAGGTTTCAAACTCCAATTCGTAAAATTTGACTTGCTAATAAAAATGGTCCTGTGAACTCCATTTTTTTCACTTTGAAAGCATAAAAAAGAATGAAAAATAATATAACGATATGATTTGGATCAAGTGGTATCATCCTATTTTATTGGGTTTAAGAGATTAACCTTTGTAATTGTTTCTAAATTCTCTCTCTACTTTGTATTGCCTTATTGTGTTGGGATTTTCTTATCTTTCCCAGGTCTGTTTATGTGAGCTCCTTCTACTTCGAATCAACATTTATTTAGTTTTTTGAAAGGATTATTCACTCTAAATTATACTAGCTCGTATACTCTACACTCTACTTGGCCACACTATTACAATTCCTCTCATCCTTGGTTTTGGATCCCTACTCTCTCGCCCCATTGAGTTGTCCCCTTCTTGTTGCTTGCTTGAGTTTATTTTCTCTTGGCCATCCTATAATCCCTTGGTTTGAGTCAAGGGACTTTTGACTACCTAAACTCACACCTCATCTTAGTTTGTGTCCATCTCCTAGTCCCCTATTCTCTATATGAAAAATTCCCCTCTTACCCATTTGTGTGTGGCTCCTACCTAATTACATGATTTTCTCCTTTCACAATGCAAGTTTTGAGTCATCCACATTACCCCATAGGCGTACTCACCCAAATCATTATATTTGATTTTGAGAGGATTGTTGCAACTACCACATGTGCTCAATAACTACTAAGATGAGACACTTCAAGCAACTAGATTTCAAATTTAATGTTGTAAGCAAGAGGGGAAAATGGGTGGAGCATTTTGAATTCAAATATCAGCCAAAATTATTTTTTAAAGGGTGACTTGGAATATTTACAAGGTGAAACCCCAAAGGTCCCTTTGTTATTCCTTTCTCATGGTATCATGAGCCCTCTAAGTGCCCGTGTCTTAGTTTATTGTTTGGTCGCTTCATTAATTTAAAATAAAGTACATATGCATTGCCTAAATTTTTCTAGCTCAAATTGGCATGATAATGAAATATGTGTGTCGAAATAAGACACCACTAATTATAATTAATTACAATTTATCAAGGGATGAAAATGGAGACATTACAATTTTATGCTCTCAAATTCCACTCCTAGATTCTCTAATCAACTATAGAACAAGTACAATACTAAAGAATGAAACCCACTCTCTTCCTATCATATAACCACCCTCCTCCCACATCTACCTAAGTAATCGACCAACCAGGGTAAACATGTGACGAGAGACTACTATGATCTTATTCAACTCCCCATGTATAGTTAAGGGAGTGGAATCGACACAACACAACCGATCTGACATTTCTACACATAGTACAGAACCTTAAGGAGTTAACCCACCCTTCTAGGTGACCAACCACTGAGGGAAATCAAAATTTCAATGAATTAAACCCCCAGTCACTCCCTTGTCAAGGCATCCATGTGACTGGGGGATCCAATCGCTCCCATGAGCCTGCCTAAGTGTGACTGTAACCTTTTTCTGCCAATGTTATGCCAGCGACTGCAATATTTAAAGCTAATTTCTAAGGCTAGGACCTATTCATTGTCCATAACTCCATGAAACTTCCAGAAATTAAAAGTAACATAGAAATGATACAAATGAAAATACTTGAACAAGGAATTCACTTGACCCCAACTAGCCATGACAAAAATTTCGTCAAACATGTCACAAATATGCATTCTACGAGTTAAAATAACATATTTAATTATAGGGGTCTCATACTTATCTGAAAATCGCTAAGAAACATTGATGTCTTATCACATTAGTTGTGATATAATCTATTAGGACAAATATTCATTATCCATTTATTTCAAATCAAAACGTGATGAGAGCCATACATCATCATTGTCATAAAACATACTTTTAACCAACATATAAACAACAGAAATAACATGGATATGATAGCCATAAATACCACATATAAACCAGTACATTTACACATGAAATACCAAGTAGAAGAAGCTCTTAATAAAGAATGCAAAGGCCAACCAGGTTCGGGACTTCCAAGTTCCACCTGACCATAGATTGGTTGAACCAAATATCTCTTCACCCAATCAACCTCGTGCCATATTCCAAGCATGAATGTGGGATCTCATGAAACAAATCCAACAAAACCGAACTATGCCTTCTAGAGGCTAAACCACCTCAACCCTCAACCAGTGATTCCACCTCACTGTCGAACATCACTAACCATCACTAGATTGGTATCTACCCAAGTTGTCCAGGGCTCCAGAGTGTTTGTTCCAACCAAGGCTCCAAGACTAGTAACTCAACCCATAGTTGTTGTCGGGATACAGAGCATTTGTCCAACCGAGGCTCCACAACTAGTAACCCAACCCTCTGAGGGCTCCAAAGTGTTTGTTTAACCAAAGCTCCAGGACTAGTAACTCAACCCAAGTTGTTATAGGGCTTTAGAGCATTTGTCGAACCAAGGCTCCAGGAACTAATTAATCAACCCACAACTAAATTAATATGAGAAACAACCAGAAAACAAAAGAAAAAGACTCCCACAACACCATGGCTATCCAAGAAATGGAAAGCCCAGGAAAAATCACTGTCAATCCGCGAAAGCCCCCATGCCAATGATAGATCATAACCAAGAAACCACATCATAAGCTACCACTGCCTAAGCTACTTTATTTTCATTATGTATGTAAGCATATTTCAATTCTTTGATATTAATGAAATGAAATTTTATTTCTGCTGCATCTATTTGTTTATGTTTATATATGTTTTCTATTGCGTTCATGCATAATTCGTGATCAGTGGTATCAGAGGTCTGCTCTTTCTTTGTTTTTCTTTGCATGTCCCCAACGAGGTCAGGGTACAAGGAGTTAGGGATCGAATTTCTTGAACCTTTGCAAGATCAACCTCGCAAACCACGACAACCTCCCATGGCAGAAGAAAAGAAAGACGAGGGAGAAGGAGATCCTTTCAAAATATTGCTCGAGAAGGCCCTCAAGAAACAAAGGAATGTGATGATGGATAACTTTTCCCATATCCTTCGTTGGCTACCCACAAGCGATGCATCTTCATATCGGAGCCACTATGGAGGCGCCACTCCTTTTAAGGTACAAGTTCACTTTGACGTTCTCATATTTGAAGGCCAAATAGATGCATATGTCCTAAATAGATGGTTAAATCTATTGGAAGGATATTTTTTGGTTTATGTTTTTTCCAATCAGGAAAATATTACTTTTTCACTCCTCAAAGCTACCCCTCATGTCAACTACTGGTGGTAAATTTATTGTGCGAAAAAGGACGAGAGGGAATCTTCACTGTTTTCAGTCAGACCCACTTGGAATTCTTTCTAAGATGCCATCAAGGAAAAATATTACCCTATCGGGAGCTATGAAGATAAATACATAAAGTGGACTACAATGTGGTAGGGAATGGACCAAGATGTGTTGGAGTTCACAAATGGTTTTCAGGCCCTTCGCAAAAATCTGGGTATCAAAGATTCTGAGTGGCATTTGGTACTCAAGTATTGCGGTTGTTAACATAAGTACATACAGGAAAAAATGGAGTTATTGGAAATCTCCTCGCTTGGTGTTGCCTATTAATATGCTGTCAAGATTAAGCATAAGTTTAAATAGAAGAAGTGAGATTTTGGTTTTTTGAATTCAAAGCAAGGGAAGGGTGCCCCAAAACCGCATAACAAAGGGCAAGTCCAAGGTAGGGAGATCCATGACAACCCGTTGAAGCTGCAAGCAACAAACAAGACCACAAAGACAAAGAAGGACACAAGAAAGTGGTGTGAGTTCCATAAGAGGCCCACTCACAAGGCGAGTGAGTGTTGAGCCAAGAAATCACTAGTGGCTAAGTTGAAGGCTTCTGAATCAAATACGCGCTCTGACTCTAATTTAGAACCCGACAAGAGGAATCACAAAGGGAATCTAATTATTGATGTGGATCCCAGTGCCACCGTTGACACCACCAAGATCCAGAAGGATGAGCCCAAATATCCAAAGGAGGGGGAGTGCCTCTTCGACTCACAGATGTGGGTGAATGGTTCTCTGCTGCAGTTCATTGTCGACAACAGGAGCCAAAAGAACCTCATTTCAACAGAGGTCGTGAAGCGGTTGGGCCTATCGACACAAAACACCTGGAGCCGTACACCATCGAGTGGATTCATCAAGGATGATATCTTTGCATCATCCAACAGTGCCGTCTCCGCTATAGCATCAAGCCCTTCACAACTGAGGTATTGTGTGATGTTTCTCCATTTGAAGTTTGTGATGTATTATTAGTCCAACCATACTTTTGGCAGAGACATGTTGTTTATGATTATAGGCCTTGGATTGTTATTATTAATTTGGGCAATAAATTGTATAGGATACCGGAGGTAGCACCGCCTATCGCCATCACTTTGATCACTGCGAAGCAATACAATAAGATCATTTCCTAGACCGAGAAATGTGTTTTCCTTATGATTCGCCCTCAGGGCAAGAAGAATATTGTAGCCACGGCCTCCAAACAGGGCTCCTCCGCGTGGCAGTAACTTATGGACAAGGTCATGGAGGACTACAGGGACATCTCCACCTCACACGTAGGGGTACCTCTACACTGTCAAGTCAAGCACCCTATCGATCCAACCTCGGGTGCGTTGCTACTGAATGGACCGATATATCGACGCTTTGTTCTAGAGAATGATGAAATTAAGAGGTAGATTCAGGATTTGCTGCAAAAAGAGCACATCAAGCCAAGCTCATCACCTTGCGGTGGCTCAATCGTGTTGGTACAGAAGAAGGACGAGACCTGGAGACTATGTATTGACTATCGGATGTTGAACAAGGTCACTGTCCATAATAGGTATCTGATACAACATATTGATGACCTTTTGGACCAGATCAAGGGGGGGAAATATTTTATCAAAATTGACTTGAAGTCCGGTTATCACCAGGTATCAATCAAACCATTCGATGTGTGGAAGACTTCCTTCAAATCAAAGGAGGGAATTTTCGATTTGAATAATGTCCCTGCAACCTTCATGAGGTCAATGGATGACATCTTGCGAACCTTCACCAACTCATTCGTGGTGGTATATTTGGATGATATCCTGGTCTTCAGCCAGATTTGGGAAGAGCACTACCACCACATTCGACAAGTCCTCCATACACTACGACAACATAAGTTGTGTTCCAATTTGGAGAAATTCACTTTTGGTATGACCCATGTTCGATATATGGGGTACATCATTGATGAGGGGGGCATGCATGTAGACCCAACCAAGATACAAGTCATCTGGGATTGGCCAACCCCAACCACTCTCACACAGCTTCACAGCTTTATAGGTCTTGCCATCTTCTAACACAGGTTCGTATTGTGGTTCTCTCATATCACTTGTTCTTTGAGTCAAGTCACCAAGGGCCTTTAGAAAATGAGAGTGGATTCTGTCATATTTAGACAATGGTCGAGTGTTTTAGTGATGGTTTTTAGAAAACGTGAGTCGATTCCGAGTATGCAAATATATAATGTCATTCAGTTCTCAACGCAATTTATTTTGGGTGCTTTATGAGTCCAATGCAAAGGAAAAAAGCCACCATGAAAACTCTATTTACTTTAGTTTATTTTTATGCCTTCTTTTCTTTTTCTTTTAAATTATCACCTCAATTCATAATACCCTAAGAGTTTCAAAACATGGGAACATAGTTCTCCCCTACATATAATTTATGAGAAGTCATTTAATTATATTGAATTTATAAATTCATTTAATTATATATTTTTCTATTAAATTCATGTTATATATATATATATATATATATATATATATAGGAGTTGTCTTTAGTGCAACTTTTTGGAGTTTCCAGTGTCGAAATCTAGTGAAAAAAATTGAGGTGAAATCTTGATTTATGTTATTTAAATTGGTTTTTTTACTGTGTATTGTATATATGGATTGAGCACCTTAAAAAACCCCTAGGGCACTTTGATTGTGCAAAGTAAGTTACCCATCAAACTTATATTTTCAATGAATTACTGCCGGATTTTAAAGAAATTAGTAGGAAAAACTAACTAATCGCACTAAAGACAACTTATATATATATATATATATATATATATATATATATATATATATATATATATATATATATATATATATATACCATCTACCATCTTCCAAATTAATCTTTCAGACTCAATGGAATGATAATATGAAAGAACATTTTAAATTGCATTGTATCATTGTTGTTTTAGAGGACCATTCAACTTCTAAACTATAGTATATTGGATCTCTCTCAATGCTTAGTGGGTGATATGTTTATGATGAAAATGGATTTATTCTCTCACATGCTAATTTTCATATTTTTTTGAACGTATTATTGGATTTAACAAGGTCTTGAAAATATCTCCTTGACACTTGGATTGTGTAATCTACACAGCTTAAACTTAGAATTCCAATAAATTGACCAAAAAAATATATCCAAAAAAAATTAAAATGTTAAACACTAAGATCATTTCAAATGTTTTAACTATAAAAAAAAATCAATGGTTTTATATAATATATACATAGATTTTAAGACTAACCTAGTCAAATAAGGGCTAGTCTTTAACGGCTAGTTTTAGCAGCTATGCCTAGGCAATGATGCAACCTTACTATTTATTCTTTGAGATTGATTTCCTTCTTCACCTTGTCCTGAGGATGAACCACATTAGATGGTTCGAAAAGTCGACCAAATCTTAATGATGTGATTAATCCGAAAGACATTTATCTACATTATGGATCACAAAAGTCTTAAATCTAACATATACATAGATTGTTTTATTACTATTATAATATATGCATAATTAATATTGAAATATTTTAGTTCCCAATTTTACTTAACATGGAAGTGATATTTTATTTATAAACTATAGTGTCTATAATAAAATGTTTTTATGTTATTAATATAGTTTTAAATGCATGTTAAATATTTTTTAAAGTTATATATTAAAAAAAATTATGTGTGATTTAATGAATAATAATTAATATTTTAAATGCAATATATTAATTTTATATTAAAAGTTTGAGTGAATTACACATCTCTCTTTATTATTCTGATGGGGAAGTAATTGAACTTTTCTAGTTTCAATTACTTAATATTTTATATTTTTAACTACTTTTTCTTTCTAAATTTATTATAAAATTAAATTAACATAGATATATCAACTAACCCAAAAGTTACATTGAGATAATTAAAATTCATCAAATATTGTATATTCATTATTATCTTTTATTATTGCAAACTTTCTATTTTTATTTTAAAAAGAAAAATATTTTACTTTTATTTTATAATTCATCTCTACCCTTTCTATATCCATATTCTAAATCAACACCTATTAAAAATTATATCTCATCTTGAGTCATCATCTATACTATATCTGCATATCATCCCACAATCAATAAATTAACTCCCTTCTACTCTTTCTGTATCCATATTCGAAATCAACACATTCAAAATTACATCTCATCTACTCTTTCTATATCCATATTCTAAATCAACACACATTAAAAATTACATGTCATCTTGAGTCATCATCTATACTACATCTATATATCATCCAACAATCAATAAATTAATTCCCTTCTACTCTTTCTATATCCATATTCTAAATCAACACATTCAAAATTAAATATCATCTTCAATCAACATCTATACTACATCTAATTGATTCCCTTCTACTCTTTCTATATCCATATTCTAAATCAACACATTCAAAATTACACCTCATCTTGAGTCATCATCTTTAGTACATCTACATCTCATCTTGAGTTGTCATCTCCACTACATCTACTTATTTTATCAACATAAGTAATTAATTTGAACCAAAATAATCCAAAATAAAAATCATTCTCCCCTTAAAAAAAAAACAAAAACAAAAACAAAAACATTTACTTATTATAAATTATAAATTAATTTTCATAAAAACATCTTGAGTCATCATCTATATTTCATTTACATATTCTATCAACATAAATCATTAATTTTAACAAAAAAATTTCCAAATACAAATCATTATTCCTTCTTTAAAAAAAAAAAACAAAACAAAACAAAAACTATTTACTTAATTATAAACTATAAATGTAATGTTAGAAATAAAAAATCTTGAACATAATTAAATTTATGAATTTAAAAAAAATAATAATAATAAATAAATAAATCTTTATAATTAATATATAAATACTATTTAGAACTATTTAGACGTTAAATATGTTCTAAAATTGCTTCTAAAAAATATTCTAAATTTGCTTCTTTTATTTTTAAGATCTCATGAAACAACAACTTAAAAATTTAACAGTTATCTAGATTGAACCGGTGATTCTAGATTGTGTAGTTAATATGAAAAATTAATACATACCAAACCAAAAAAAAAAAAAAATGTATATATATATATATATATATATATATATATATATATATATATATATATATATATATAACACCTTTTTAATGTTAAAGAAAAAAAACCATAAACATAATTAAATTTATAGATTTAAAAAATAATAATTAATTAATACATAAATACTATTTGGATAGAATATGTTCTAAAATTGCTTCTTCTATTTATAAGATCTCATGACAACAATTTAATTAAAAATTTAAGAATTTAATTAACAATTTAAGAATTTAATAAACTACTTATGAACTTAATCACAAAGTGAATATATATATTTTAAATTTTTAAAAATATATAATAATTAAAAATTGTTTATAGTTAATACATAAATACTATTTGGCCTTGGAATATGTTTTAAATTTGTTTTTTCTATTTCTAAGATCTCATGAAAACAACTAAAGAACTTATTCAACAACTTAAGAACTTAATCCTCTCAAAAAAAAAACTAAGATCTCATGAAAACAATTTAAAAACTTAATCAACAACTTAAGTACTTAATCCTAGCAAAAGTGAAAACCTAACCCCTTATAAACAACTTAAGAACTTAAGCTTGGCAAAAGCAAAAACCTAACCTCTTATCAATGACTTAAGAATTTAATCATGAAAACAACTAAAGAACTTAATCAACAACTTAAGAACTTAATCCTCCCAAAAAATAACTAAGATCTCATGAAAACAACTTAAAAACTTAATCTACAACTTTAATAAATTAATCCTGGCAAAAGTAAAAAACCTAACCCCTTATCAACAACTTAAGAACTTAATCCTAGCAAAAGTGAAAGCCTAACACCTTATTAACAACTTAAGAATTTAACCTTGGCAAAAGTGAAAGCCTAAACCCTTATACCACAGTTGCCTAATTAATATGACATTGAACCAACAAAAGTGAGAGTCTAACCCCTTACACCACAATTTCCTAGTTAATATGACATTGAACCACAACAATTCTATATTTATTATACCACAGTAGCCTAATTAATATGACATTGAACCACATAGTTCTAGATTGCGTAGTTAATATGACATCAAACCACATAATTTTAGATTGCGTAGTTAATATGGCATTGATTGTTTTCATTAATATGACATTGAATGTTTTCATTAGTGAAGTATCAAACGAATGAGTAACCAATAAGATCTCATGAAAACAACTTAAGAACTTAATCCTGGAAAAAGTGAAAGCCTAACCCCTTATACCACAGTTGCCAACTTAAGAACTTAATCTTGAAAAAGTGAAATCCTAACCCCTTATACCACAGTTTCCAACTTAATAAATTAATCCTGGCAAAAGTGAAAGCCTAACCCTTATACCACAATTGCCTAGTTAATATGACATTAAACCACAGTTGCCTAGTTAATACGACATTGAACCACGGTACTATGACATTGAATGTTTTCACTAGTGAAGTATCAAATGAATCAATGACCAACTAAGATCTCATGAAAACAAGTTAAGAACTTAATACTAAGATCTCGTGAAAATAACTTAAGATATTCATGGAAAAAGTGAAAGCCTAACCCCTTATACCATAGTTTCCTAGTTAACATGACATTGAACCACCGGAAAAAGTGAAAGCCTAAGATCTCATGAAAATAACTTAAGAAATTAATGGGAAAAGTGAAAGCCTAACCCCTTATACCACAGCTTCCTAGTTAATATAACATTGAACCACCGGCAAAAGTGAAAGCCTAACTGCATAACCCCTTATAACAGAGTTGCCTGGAAAAAATGAAAGCCTAGCCCCTTATACCACAGTTGCCCAGTTAATATTACATTGAATGTTTTCATTGGTGAAGTATCAAACGAATCAGTAACCAACTAATATCTCATGAAAACAACTTAAGAAATTAATCCTCACAAAAGTGAAATCCTAACCCCTTGTACCACAATTTCCTAGTTAATATTACATTTAAATACATGCAAAAGTGAAATCCTAACCCCTTATACCACAGTTTCCTATTAATATGACATTGAACCTAGCACAATTTCCTATTAATATGACATGGTAATTCTAGATTCCTTATACCACAGTTGCCTAGTTAATATGACATTTAACTACTAGCAAAAGTGAAAGCCTAACCCCTTATACCACAATTGCCTATTAGATTGCTTATACCATGGTTGAATGTTTTCATTAGTCAAGTATCAAACGAATCAGTAACCATCGATGTCACTCAGTCTCTCAACAACTCTAGTAACTTTAAAAAAACCACAACAACTCTGGTAACTTAGAAAACCATTAAATAGTTTCATAAATAAAGTATCAAATGATTATGAGTAATTTCATTAATCAATTATCAACCAATTATAATAGTAAATACGTTACATTGTAGTTTTTTTTCGTTTTTATTAAAAGTATGCTATTTAGAATCCCTCCCTTGAATACATTAAATGTTTTCATTAGTGAAGTATCAAACAAATCAATAAATAAATTGAATGTTTTCATTAGTGAAGTACCAAACAAATCACATTAGAGTGTGATATTTAAAATCCCTCACTTGAATACTACATTGAATGTTTTCACTTATTAGTGAAGTATTAAACAAATCAATGAAGTATCAAGAAAATCAATGTTTTCATTAGTGAACTATCAAAGAAATCAATAAATACATTACAGTGTGATATTTAAAATCCCTCACTTGAATACTGCATTGAATGTTTTCACTTATTAGTGAAGTATCAAACAAATCAGTAAATACATTACAGTGCATGAAAAGTATAATATTTAAAATCCCTCACTTGAATACATCATATAGACCAAAATGATGCTTTATCGATTCTGTTAGCCACCTATAATATTTTGTTATACCAAAAGGTGGCTAAATCTGTTTTGAGCCTTCAAGGAACAATTTTTCATTACTAAAATTTGTTGGCTCTTGAAGACTCCTTGTAGGCCTCATGCCTCTGTCCAAAATCTTCATTACTTTTCCTATTAATTCTGCTGATTTCCTGTAAGAAACTGCTGAAGAAACCATCATTTTTCCCCTTTCTCCCACTCATAACTAACCTTCAGTTACTCCCCCTTTTCTCCATATTATTTCCCTACTTTTCATAAGTTTCTCCTTCCATTCATGAAAATCCTCCTGACATGGTTTAAAACTTCTTTTTGAGCTGTGCCAAAACCCCCAAATCCATTTAAAACCTTGAAATTTTTCATAAAAAACGAAGTTTCATTGCTATGGACCTAAGCCCCTTGGGCTGAGCCCTAAACCACTTCCCCACCATACGCTTTGGGTCTGGAACCACTTGCTAATACGTTAAGGTGCTAATCGCATCGGAAAGAATCAAAGACGCAAGTCTTTGCCATACTCCAAAAGTTCCGATTGCGATTAGCCTTGCTGCTTAAGACCCCCGATCATATTATTTTCATATAACCCTAAGCCCACCCTCGGCGCTTAAACCTTGTGAATATTTCATTTCCGACCCATTTTTCCTTTGTAAAGTACAAAAACCCTCTTTTCTAAAGTTTTGATTTAATGAGCCAAAGTCACATGTTAAATATAAAATGGTTAGATTAAAAAGACCAATCGCGCAATCGCGATCGGAGAATTCACAATGGGTTGATCGGAAAGACCAGGCCCGCGATTCCGATTGCGATTGGCCTTTGATGTACTAAGCCCCGGGCCCTTTGCGTTCCATATATCCGAAGGCCCCGCAGGCGGGCGCCTATCCTTTGTATATATTTTATTTCCGCCCTGATCCATTAAACCTTCATTTTTATTAAAAACTTGGGGTTTTGATATATTATAAGGGTTTCTGCCGGTTCGTTCTAAAAACTAATCTCCACCGTTGATCGTAAGCCGATCAAACGGCCAACGCCCAATCGCATCGGGGTTTTCCATCGCATACACTTGTTTGCACCCGCCGATCGTCCATCCCCCGATTCACTCTCCGCCGTCGATCTGATCTGCAGATCGACAGACAACGCTTAATCGCATCGGAGTTTTCCATCGCATGCATTTATTTTTTCCCCCGATTGCTGTTCCTCCGATTTTCTCCCCACCGTTGATCTAATCCTCGGATCCAACGGCTATCGCTTAATCGCCTCTCCCCTCCCGATTGCGCAATCGCATTGGAGTTTTTTGTTTAAATCACACTCTTTTTCTCATCCTTCCGATTGCGACTACCCCGATTCATTTCCCACCGTTGATCTGAATCTTAGATCGACGGTCTGCGCTAAATCGCATCGCATGTTTCAAATCGGTGCATTTGCTCGCTACCCCCGATTGCGATCCTCCGATTGAATCTGGACCGTCCACGTGTCCAGATTGGACGGTCCAAAATCACTCCGACTTGTTCATCTCCCCGCTCTCCTTTTCGCCTCGTCTACGCAAATCTCCCACCGTTGGATGTTTTCATCTGATGGATATGCTCCTCCCCCGCCTTCTGAAGCAGTTTTTCCCCAAAAATGCAGGATTTCTTAAAAAATTGTTTGTGTTTTGCAGGTCCCAATGCTTTTTCCATTATAACAAAGGAAAATAAAAGCCGAGGGTGACGATCCTCTGGTCTTTTGTTTATCAAAGGAAAAGAGATATAGAGGGTTTGAAGACATGTTTCATCAACGCTTCATAGGCGTTGATGCCATACGAACCCAGCGCGGCCCTGCACATCGACAAGACACTGTTTTATTAAAAACACAGTTGAAAGAGTATCAGTGTTGAAGAACAGAGCACAGCAGAGCAAAAGATTGAAGACAAATTTAGGGATTACGGCTAAGATTGACTATCTAAATCCTAATCCCCAAATTAAACACAGTTAAAGAAAAATCATAAGCGTTTAAACAAATAGAAAGGCTTCCACCGTTTCAACTAAAGGCGAATTAATTCCTCAGCTACCGTAAAGGCCACCTGTTGCCTCAAACCATTCAAACCAAAGGCTGATTTATTGAAGAAAATTAGATATCCGCCTCCAGCACAGCCAGGGAGTTACGTCTACAAGGAAACCAATGAATAAATATCTGCAGAGTTACTCCAAAACATGCACAGAGCCTCAAAGTCAAACAAAGCTTCCATCGAGCTTTGATATTTATTGTGAAACAGTTAATGTAGTGATCCACCTGTAAATTTTTCCCTCGAGCCTCTCAAAGGGCCGAGAAGTCTTCACTCTGCATTAACTGTCCTTGAGATATTTTGTTAAAATCTCACCTCCTCATCTTCCTATAAGTACTTCTCCAGAAGATGAGAAATTGTTGGTTGCAGAACTTTGAAATACACTTGAGCTCGAGACTTCTATTTGTACATAGTGTTCACTGGCCCTTGAAGCTCTGTTTGTGCTAGAGTAGTTAGGTTGAATAGTGAAGATGATTGCTGAATTGAAACATTGGACTTGAAGATTGTAACTGGTTTGACATCAATATAAAAGTTGTTTCTTGGGATCTTGGTCTTTATCACTGGTGAAGTGCTTCTTTCTTTGTTAATCGTTTTCATTCTATGTATGCCATATTGTTCATTTTCCCTCTGTAAAGAACAGTTTAAACAGGGTTAGGATTTTCTGTATAGCAGTAACCTTCTCTGGCTGAGAAATCTTTATCTTAATGATTTCTTCAGATTTGTTTATTTAAGAATGATTCAATACAGTTTAAACAGTTAGGAATGTTGGTGTTCCCTCGTCCTTCTGTTTGCTCAAACATTGTTCTCGAATGTTATTTCCATTATTTGCTATTAAAGTTAGACTAGAGAAGATATGGTTTGCCCTGATTCCTAGATTCTTTTCTCCAAAGGCAGATTCTGAAAGTTTCCCTTGGTGTTGGCTGAAAGCAGACTAGGTTTAAAAGTACTTTATCTGATCTTAAGTTACACTCTGTTTTTCTTATGTGTTTTCATACTTTCTGAAGGTAATTATGTGGATTACTGGATTGTTTGTCAATTAAGCTGCTTTAATAAGAACTTGCCCAAGAAGTCTATGGTTATCCCTATCCTTGGTTGGTTTTAAAACAGTTACTTAAGAGGCTTTTCTTGTTTGGACTGACTATAAATCCTCTGAGAAATTATTATCAGTTTCCATCCCTCCAACATTTTAATGTTTCCATTTCATCATTTTAATCTCAATAATCTTGTGGTATAGATGACTTGCCCCTTGGATGACACTTGATGTTGTTGTTCAATTAAAGCCCAGATATGACTCCATAGCCCAATGGACTAAAAACCAGCGTTATATCTATCTATCTGCCAAAACTGTTCTATTTGCTTGCAACTTCTCACTTTTGAAACTTTTCACTTAGGACTTTCCCCTCAAGTAACATTTCATGCTCAACCATCCAAAACAAAACAAAACCCTTGGCCTTCATAACTAGCCTAATATCATTACCTTAAGCTTTTCAAAAACAATATCCATCTTTGTACATATTGGAGAGATCCCTCTCCGGATTCAGGAGGGCTAGATCCTAGAATCCCAAAGTTTGGTTGAAATGATGTTAACTCTGTGATTGGACTCTCCCAATCTTGCTAATAAAGTACAGAGACCTAACATTTCTGGCGACTCCGCTGGGGAAACTTTAACCCAGAATCTCTGGTTCCATGACAATTCTTCTATTTTGCAGCTGAGCCACCATAAGCTAACATTTCTGGCGACTCCGCTGGGGACATCGAACCCAGAATCATTTTCATTTAAAGATAATCATATGACGTCAGAGATTTGGTTCATAGAGCATTTGCTTTATTAACCAGAGTAAAAATTAGCCTTTTCAAGCACTGCCTATTATAGGTAATCATGATGGAACTTGTTTGAATCAGTGACAAACTAGGTAAACCCTAGGTTTCTCTTAAGACTTCATCTAAACCTTGAAAAATCAGCTGGCTTAGCCATAAGAGTAGACTGCCTTTGTCTCGCAACCTTAGCTAAGTTTTGAAACAAATTTAGGATATTCTTAACAACCAAAAAACTGAAAAATGACTTAGAAAAACCTAAAAATATTTCAGATTGGAATTAAATAAACATGGTGGTGGACCATAAGACCTTTTACCTCTGAAAGGAGCTAAAAATTTCCACTTGGCGACTCCAAAATCCTAGCAGACCTTAAGACTCCACTGGGAAGAATCCTTATCATTATAAAATCATTCAAACTCAGTTAGAGGACTGTGGGATTTAAAATTGTAAAAACAGATTGGTTAACCTCTCCAAGATTGTCATATCCGGTTGAACTTTTCTTGTTTTAGGTCTAAACAACATAGCATAGTGGCTTCTAAAAAGATTCACACTAGAGCCCACCCAGACCCTAACCCACCTGAGATAGTTGATAATCCAGAAAGTATCCTTTGGAAGTCTCCTAAGGTTAAATTATTAACTGTTTTCGGATCACCCTTGAGAGCTAATTCAGTCCCTGAAAATCTTTCAGCTCTGCAACAATCACAAACTGACTTAGTGAACCCATTTAGGACTAGGTCATTTGATGATATAATCCAGTTAGACTCTGAATCTTCACTTTCATCTCCTGAAATAAGTGAACATCCTGGTAGCAGGGAAACAACACCTCCTGATTTACATTTCCTTCACAATTTAGGTGTCTCTCATCCAAGATCATCTCAACAGTCTACTCCTGGTCCATCCACTTCTACTCACCCTACATCCATTGTTCAAACCACTTCACCTCAGCCCACTTTCCCTTCTGTAAATCCACCTCCACCTCCTGCCATGGCAACATGGTATGCTCCCTTAGTCCTTCCTGTACCATTAGGCAATCTTCCACAGGACTATCAGTCCAAAATTCCATTATATGATGCTAGTAATACTATAACAGCATCTCAACATGTGGACAAGATGAATGACTACTTTGACATAAACGAAATTGATGATGATTCTGTCAAGTTGAGACTATTTGCTCAAAGTTTGGGGGGAGAAGCAAGAAAATGGTTTAAAGGTTTAACCCCCCATAGTATTAACGATATCCAAGCCTTCCATCAAACATTCTTAAACAAATGGGAAGTGAGAAAGAATCCTCTCCAAGTCCTTGCTGACTATAATAATCTCCATAGGAACCCTGGGGAAAGTGTACAATCTTATTGTACCAGATTTAACAGCGTCTATAATGCACTTTCCCCTGAACTAAAACCTTCTCAGGGCTCAGCTTTAAACAAATTTCCTGAAGGGTTTGATCCAGACATGACATATTCACTTAGAGAAAGAGTTTTTGCAACTCTTGAAGACATGCAAAGGGGTGCTCTTTCTGTGGAAGTAAACTTGATGGAGAAAAGAGCAAGAATGAAGAGCGAGAAGAGAGTATCTTTTAGAGAGGAATCCACCCCTTCCACTTCAAGCTCAAAGATGGAGAGAATGATGGAAGAAATGATGAAAGAGATGAGCATAATTAAGAGAGCACAAGCAAATCAAAATCAAACTTCTCCTCAAAATAGGAACCAAAATCAGAATGTTAGAAGGAACCAACCTCCAAACAGACCCAGGGATGATGATCAACAGATCACCCCTCCCTTTCATCAAAACTATGGAAGTGAGGTTGAAGAAACAGAAGACATAGCAGAGGGAGAGGATATCAACATGTTTGGGGAAGAGGATGATGACTTTGAGGTTCATTATGATAATAAACAAGGTCTTTACACACCTTACGACGACAAAAGAGATGATAATGAAAATTATTATCAAGACATGGAAAATGTCATCATAGAACCTCAAAGAGAATATGACCTTAGAAGCAAGACCAGTCAACAAGCCCTCAACACCAAAACCTCTGACAAATCCTCTCAAAGCAGCACCGCAGCTAAACCCAAAACAGCCAAACAAAAAGACAAAACAGTGGCTGTTAATTCTGATAAGGATAAGGAAAAAAACACTCAAAATTCTGAAAAACAGAGTGAAGACATCAGCAGTACTAACACTTCAGCTAGTACTCCTTCTACAACAGTTGTGTCAAGTAAAACAAATCAGCAAGCTATAATTGTTGATAGAGTGACAGCTAATAAGGTTGAAACAAGTGCTTCAAAGAATCAAACCCCTTTCGGCCTTGAACAGGAAATCTTAAAGATCAAAATCTCTGTTCCATTAACTGAGTTAGCTGCCCAACATGTATATAGGAACCAAATTTTGAAGGCTTTAAATATAGAGGAAAATGGAGATACATTTAATCTTAGTGACGACCTACCAGAGTTGATTTTTGGCCCTTAGATTGAAGGGAAGTTTCAAAAAGGACCGGTTCCTCCCTTTTATGTGAGTTTGAACATTCATGACAAAATTCTACACAACGCTATGCATGATTCCGGGGCTTCTCATAATTTAATGCCTAAAGCTGTGATGGAGAGCCTTGGTTTAGAAATTACCAGACCCTACAAAGACCTATACTCCTTTGACTCAAATAGAGTAAAATGTCTAGGATTGATCAAAGACCTCTGTGTTAACCTAGCCCAGATCCCAACCAAATGTTTACTCATGGACATTGTTGTGGCTGATGTCCCCCCAAAGTATGGAATGCTATTATCAAGATCCTGGGGAGCTAAGTTACAGGGGAATATGCAGATGGACATGACATATGCGACCATCCCGGTTTTCAATCAGACCAGAATACTTTACAGGGAGTCTCATATGCAATACACGGTTACAAGTCAAGACAGACTATATTCTGTCAATACAGGCCTTGATTCTTTTATCATGTTTAACAATGAAACTCCTAGTGAGAAAGTCACTTTAACAGAATTAAAGGCCGACAGGGAAGAAGAGTATAATAACGCAGAAGTGTCCAAACAGTTTGCCACATGTGAAAACATTAGTAAACAAAGCATAGGTCTTGAGTTACCGGTTATGAGTCCATTGTTTTTAGGACTTAACAACCCAGAAAATACCCCTAACATTTCTGACATCATTCCTCAATCTATTGAAGAATTTGAGGAGTCAAAACAAATTCAATTGGGTGCTGCTAATCATGAACAGTCAGAGGGCACCATAGTTAAAAAGGATAATCACCAAACAGACGAAACCGAAGACAGTCCTTTATGGAGTATGTATTTTGATGGGTCATGCACTAGAAATAATGTTGGTGCAGGGGTTTGGATCATTAACACTGAAAACAACCACACAGAATGCATCTCATGCAAATTAAACTTTCAGTGTTCTAACAACATAGCAGAATATGAATCCCTTCTCTTAGGCTTGCATCTCTTGAAGAAATTAGGAGCCAGAAGAATTAATGTGTACGGGGATTCTGAGTTAATCATTAGGCAAGTCAATGGGGAGTATAATGAAAATCATCCCAAACTTAGAGCCTATCGGAATGATGTCATGGATCTGTTGACAACATTTGAGGAGTCAAACCTGAGTTTCATCCCAAGGAAAAAGAACATTATGGCCCACAATTTAGCTTTTGCGGCCAGAACATGTCTAACGCCATATGAGACTGGAGACAACACAACTCCGATAAAATTTAGACCGGCAGTGCCTGATAACGAAAAATATTGGCAAGTGTTTAACAATGAAAAACAAATAGAAGACTTCATGCAATTCAGAAATGAGTTCGAACTGCACAGTTCAGATTCAGATTATGATACAGACTGCGGTGAAGAAAACTTTCTTGGTGAAGAAGAATCGTCTCCTCAACCTACCAATATTAACCTATTGTCTAGCAAACTTAGGAGCAAAACAGAATTAAGTGCAGAGTTAGAAACGGAAGAATTACAAACTCTGCATTCTAAAGATGAAAATTTGCCAAGTGGTCTAACGCCTTTAGAGGAGTTGTTCGATTTTAATGATGTGGCCAATAAACCAAAACTGGAACCTGTAGAGATTGAAGTAGAGGAGTGCAATATAGGCAGTGAGGAAAAACCGAAAATGATCAAACTGTCCAAAACTTTGCCAGCTCACATTAAATTCAAATACATAGAGTTGTTCAAAGATTTTTCTGATGTTTTTGCATGGAGTTACGAAGATCTTAAATCCTATGACACTGAAATAATACAGCACAAAATCCCTCTTAAAGAAAACCAAAAACCATTCAAACAGAAACTGCGCAGAATAAACCCTGTCCAGTTACCATTGGTTAAGAAGGAAATCATGAAAATGTATGATGCTGGTATTATTGTCCCTATTAGATATTCTGAGTGGGTATCTAATCTGGTGTCTGTTAGGAAGAAGACTGGAGAAATCAGGCTTTGTATAGACTTTAGAGACTTAAACAAAGCTTCGTTAAAGGATAACTACCCTTTACCAAAAATGGATCACATTTTACAAAGGGTGGTGGGGTCTAAAAGGATTTTGTTGCTTGATGGCTATTCAGGGTATAATCAGATTTTAGTTCACCATGTTGATCAATTAAAGACAGCTTTCACTACTCCATGGGGCACTTTCATGTATGTGAAGATGCCTTTTGGTCTAATGAACGCTGGAGCAACCTTTCAGAGAGCCATGAACATAGCATTCTCGGAATAATTGGGCTTCTTCATCATTATCTATCTAGATGATGTCACTGTGTTTTCAAAAATAGATGAAGAACATTTAGAACATTTAAGAAAATTTTTCGAGAAGTGCAAAAGGTTTGGAATATTTTTAAACCCTAAGAAGACACTATTCGGTCTCCAAGAAGGTAAGCTTCTTGGACACATTATTTCAGAAGAGGGTATAAAGATAGATCCAAAGAGGATTGAGGCTATATTGCAAATCTCTCATCCTTGAAATATCAAAGAGTTGCAGTCTTTCATTGGAAAGATTAACTTTTTGAGAAGGTTCATCCCTAACTTGGCAGAGCTCCTTAGAAATATCACAAACATGTTCAAGAAGGAGCAAGGGATAAAATGGACCTTGGAAGCAAAGACATCCTTTGAGCTGGTGAAACAAGCATTAACCAAAACACCGGTTCTCATAAGCCCTGATTTTTCAAAAGATTTTTATATCTTCTCATTTTCATCAGAACATACTATTGCTGCTGTCCTTTTACAGAAAAATCCACAAGGACAAGAGCAGCCTATTGCATTCTTTAGCAAGGCATTGAGGGATGCCCCTTTGAAGTATAATATTATGGAAAAGCAAGCTTTTGCTTTGGTTAAAGCATTGAAAGACTTCAGAGTATACATTCTTCACTCACACATCATTGCCTTTGTCCCTAATTTGGTGGTTAAAGACATTCTAACACAGGACCCAGATGGTAAGAGAGGTAAGTGGATTGCTGTTATTCTCGAATATGATTTAGAGATAAAACCTACTAAACTCATCAAAGGCCAAGGTCTAGCTAGATTAATGGCTGAATCCAATTTTGAAGTTCTTGATATTAATATGATTAATGCTTTGGACAGCCAAGAAGAATTCTCAACTCCCATTATTGAAAACCATTTTATGAATTCTCCTTGGTATGTTGATATCGTTTATGTTTTGCTTAATTTAAATACACCTCCTGGTTTGTCGAAAACAAAGGCAAGGTTCTTAAAACTGAAAGCAGTAAACTATTGCATTGTAGATAGGTGTCTTTATTGGAAAAATACAAGTGGTATATTGCTTAAATGTTTGCCTGAGTTTGATGCAGAGAAGGTTAAGCAGGAATTTCATGAAGGAGAGTGTGGAGGCCATTTGTACTGGAAGTCAACAGCCAACAAAATTTTGAGGGTTGGTTTCTATTGGCCCACCCTTTTTCCTGATGTTCACAAAATGAAAACTACTTGCCATAAATGCCAATTTTTTGAGGGCAAAAGAAAATTATTACCCCTTCCTCTGCATCCAATCACTGTTGAAGCTCCTTTTCAACAATGGGGACTTGACTTCATAGGTGAAATCCATCCCTCATCTTCTGCCCAGCATAGATGAATCCTTACTGCCACAGACTATTTCACTAAGTGGATAGAATCCACTCCTTGTAGGCAAGCCAATGATTCAGTTATTATAAAGTTCATAGAAACCAATATCCTTTCCAGATTTGGCTGCCCTACCAAGATCATCACAGATAATGCAGCAGCATTTGGATCAAAGAAAATGGTGGAATTCTGTCGCAAATATCAGATAACGTTGGGGCACTCCACAACCTATTACCCTCAAGGTAATGGACTTGCAGAGTCTTCCAACAAAAGCTTAGTGAACATAATAAAGAAATTGTTGGAGGACAATAAAAATTCTTGGCACACAAAGCTAGTCCATGCACTTTGGGCTGACAGATTAACTTTGAAGAAATCTATTGGTATGTCACCTTTTCAACTTGTGTATGGTACATATGCAATCTTTCCTAATAGCCTTGGTGTACCAGTTATGAAGTTTATCCAAGAATTGCAGACTGAAGATAATGACATGATCAGAAGAATAAATCAGACCATTCATCTTCAGCAAATCAGAGAGGAAGTGTACAACAAAACATTGCAGAAACAGGACAGCATTAAGAAGCTTTTTGACAAAAGAACAAAGGCCATCAATTTCAAGATTGGGGACAAAGTTTTAAAGTGGGACTCAAAGAGAGAAGACAAGGGAAAGCATGGTAAATTTGACAATCTATGGCTTGGCCCTTACTCTATTCATTCAGTTGCTGGAAACAATGCATTCTTCTTACAAGAGCTGGATGGAACAGATTTTTTTGGGGGTCCTGTCAATGGTAGGATGCTCAAGCATTACTTCTCTTGATTCATGATATATTTTTAAGCCTTCTTTTTTCTTTTTCTTTCATTATAAATATTTCATCCACCATTGCATTCAAAGTTATGAAAAATCAAAAAATACAAAAACAAAGAAAGAAAGAAAAGAGGGCAGAAATGAAAAACAAGAAAGGCACAGCCCCATGCCAAAAAGAGAAATAAATCTGAAAATGTGCAAGCTTAAATGCCACTCCTGCAAAACACACTTCTAGTTAGTCAAACTGTTTAATCTTGACTAATTAGCTTTCAATTTTCTGCTGATAAGGCAGTGAATTTGATTTGCCAAACTGTTTAATCTTGGCTTATCAGTAGATAGATTCTGAACCAAAGTTTCCAAAGATAGATGACTCAAAAATGTTTTATTTTTCTGAGTCATAAAAGAGAAAAAATGGTTCTTATTTGCCCAAAATCTGAATCAGATATCAAGAAAGAGACAGCTCAAAACAAAATTAAAAACAGAGCTGTAAAGAAAAAGAAGGCCATAATGAGAAACTTTCAGATCTTAAGCCTTCCATTTTGATTTAATTTTCTACAAATAATAATCTATGTGCAGCTTGTTCTTATGCCATAGATCATAGCAAGTCAAACAACTCAATCTTGACTTGACTATTTTTAAATTTCTGTTGTAGAATTTAGAGAATAAAAGTTTGTTGGACTGTTTAATCCCAACAAACAGTAGACTAGGTAGAGAAATATATGAGCTCAACTGTTTAATCTGAGTTCAAGGAGAAATAAGGAGTAGAAGTAGATTAGATTTCCTGCTTTCAAAAGAATAAAATGTTGTGAATAGAGTTTGCCAATCCAAGTGCACTCTGATGAAGAAAAAATGCTAGATTTGTAGGATTGGGTAGGTAGCAAGCTGGTTGATAAAGGTCCATTGCTTTCATGGCTGCCAAATATGTTTTTAGAGAAGATCATTCAATCACAGAAGGACAACCCAATGGATGAGGCAACTAGTCAGCCTCCCAGAAGTCAAGTCTGAATTCTTGATGCCTTCAAGAAGGCACCATCCCCAAGTGGAGCCACTGTTAGCCACCTATAATATTTTGTTATACCAAAAGGTGGCTAAATCTGTTTTGAGCCTTCAAGGAACAATTTTTCATTACTAAATTTTTTTTGCTCTCGAAGACTCCTTCTAGGCCTCATGCCTCTGTCCAAAATCTTCATCACTTTCCCTATTAATTCTGCTGATTTCCTGTAAGAAACTGCTGAAGAAACCATCATTTTTCCCCTTTCTCCCACTCATAACTAACCTTCATTTACTCCCCCTTTTTCTCCATGTTATTTCCCTACTTCTCATAAGTTTCTCCTTCCATTCATGAAAATCCTCCTGACATGGTTTAAAACTTCTTTTTTTGAGTTGTGCCGAAACCCCCAAATCCATTTAAAACCTTGAAATTTTTCATAAAAAACAAAGTTTCATTGCTATGGACCTAAGCCCCTTGGGCTAAGCCCTAAACCACTTCCCCACCATACGCTTTGGGTCTGGAACCACTTGCTAATACGTTAAGGTGTTAATCGCATCGGAAAGAATCAAAGACGCAAGTCTTTGCCATACTCCAAAAGTTCCGATTGCGATTAGCCTTGCTGCTTAAAGACCCCCGATCATATTATTTTCATATAACCCTGAGCCCGCCCTCGGCGCTTAACCTTGTGAATATTTCATTTCCGACCCATTTTTCCTTTGTAAATTACAAAAACCCTCTTTTCTAAAGTTTTGATTTAATGAGCCAAAGTCACATGTTAAATATAAAATGGTTAGATTAAAAAGATCGATCGTGCAATCGCGATTGGAGAATTCACAATGGGTTGATCGGAAATACCAGGCCCGCGATTCCGATTGCGATTGGCCTTTGATGTACTAAGCCCCGGGCCCTTTGCGTTCCATATATCCGAAGGCCCCGCAGGCGGGCGCCTATGCTTTGTATATATTTTATTTCCGCCCTGATCCATTAAACCTTCGTTTATATTAAAAACTTGGGGTTTTGATATATTATCAGGGTTTCTGCTGGTTCGTTCTAAAAACTAATCTCCACCGTTGATCGTAAGCCGATCAAACGGCCAGCGCCCAATCGCATCGGGGTTTTCCATCGCATACACTTGTTTGCACCCGCCGATCGGCCATCCCCCGATTCACTCTCCGCCGTCGATCTGATCTGCAGATCGACGGACAGCGCTTAATCGCATCGGAGTTTTCCATCGCATGCATTTATTTTTTCCCCCGATTGCTGTTCCTCCGATTCGCTCCCCGTCGTTGATCTAATCCTCGGATCCAACGGTTATCGCTTAATCGCCTCTCCCCTCCCGATTGCGCAATCGCATTGGAGTTTTTTGTTTAAATCGCACTCTTTTCCTCATCCCTCCGATTGCGACTACCCCGATTCATTTCCCACCGTTGATCTAAATCTTAGATCGACGGTCTGCGCTAAATCGCATCGCATGTTTCAAATCGGTGCATTTGCTCACTACCACAGATCGCGATCCTCCAATTGAATCTGGACCGTCCATGTGTCCAGATCAGACGGTCCAAAACCACTCCGACTTGTTCATCTCCCCGCTCTCCTTTTCACCCCGTCTATGCAAATCTCCCACCGTTGGATGTTTTTGTCTGATGGATACGCTCCTCCCCCACCTTCTGAAGCAGGTTTTCCCCAAAAATGCAGGATTTCTTAAAAAATTGTTTGTGTTTTGCAGGTCCCAATGCTTTTTCCATTATAACAAAGGAAAATAAAAGTCGAGGGTGACGATCCTCTGGTCTTTCGTTTATCAAAGGGAAAGAGATATAGAGGGTTTGAAGACATGTTTCATCAACGCTTCATAGGCATTGATGCCATACGAGCCCAGCACGGCCCTGCACATCGACAAGACACTGTTTTATTAAAAACACAGTTGAAAGAGTATCAGTGTTGAAGAACAGAGCGCAGCAGAGCAGAAGATTGAAGACAAATTTAGGGATTACGGCTAAGATTGACTATCAAAAGCCTAATCCCCAAATTAAACACAGTTAAAGAAAAATCATAAGCGTTTAAACAGACATAAAGGCTTCCACCGTTTCAACTAAAGGCGAATTAATTCCTCAGCTACCGTAAAGGCCACCTGTTGCCTCAAACCATTCAAACCAAAGGCTGAGTTATTGAAGAAAATCAGATATCCACCTCCAGCACAGCCAGGGAGTTACTTCTGCAAGGAAACCAATGAATAAATATCTGCAGAGTTACTCCAAAACATGCATAGAGCCTCAAAGTCAAACAAAGCTTCCACAGAGCTTTGATATTTATTGTGAAACAGTTAATATAGTGATCCACCTGTAAATTTTTCCCTCGAGCCTCTCAAAGGGCCGAGAAGTCTTCACTCTGCATTAACTGTCCTTGAGATATTTTGTTAAAATCTCACCTCCTCATCTTCCTATAGTACTTCTGCAGAAGATGAGAAATTGTTGGTTGCAGAACTTTGAAATACACTTGAGCTCGAGACTTCTATTTGTACATAGTGTTCACTGGCCCTTGAAGCTCTGTTTGTGCTAGAGTAGTTAGGTTGAATAATGAAGATGATTGCTGAACTAAAACATTGGACTTGAAGATTGTAACTGGTTTGACATCAATATAAAAGTTGTTTCTTGGGATCCTGGTCTTTATCACTGGTGAAGTGCTTCTTTCTTTGTTAATCGTTTTCCTTCTATGTATGCCATATTGTTCATTTTCCCTCTGTAAAGAACAGTTTAAACAAGGTTAGGATTTTCTGTATAGCAGTAACCTTCTCTGGCTGAGAAATATTTATCTTAATGTTTTCTTCAGATTTGTTTATTTAAGAATGATTCAATACAGTTTAAACAGTTAGGAATGTTGGTGTTCCCTCATCATTCTGTTTGCTCAAACATTGTTCTCGAATGTTATTTCCATTATTTTCTATTAAAGTTAGACTAGAGAAGATATGGTTTGCCATGATTCCTAGATTCTTTTCTCCAAAGGCAGATTCTGAAAGTTTCCCTTGGTGTTGACTGAAAGCAGACTAGGTTTAAAAGTACTTTATCTGATCTTAAGTTACACTCTGTTTTTCTTATGTGTTTTCATACTTTCTAAAGGTAATTATGTGGATTACTGGATTGTTTGTCAATTAAGTTGCTTTAATAAGAACTTGCCCAAGAATTCTATGGTTAGCCCTGTCCTTGGTTGGTTTTAAAACAGTTACTTAAGAGGCTTTTCTTGTTTGGACTGACTATAAATCCTCTGAGAAATTATTATCAGTTTCCATCCCTCCAACATTTTAATGTTTCCATTTCATCATTTTAATCTCAATAATCTTGTGGTATAGATGACTTTCCCCTTGGATCACACTTGATGTTGTTGTTCAATTAAAACCCAGATATGACTCCATAGCCCAATGGACTAAAAACCAGCGTTATATCTATCTATCTGCCAAAACTGTTCTATTTGCTTGCAACTTCTCACTTTTGAAACTTTTGCACTTAGGACTTCCCCCTCAAGTAACATTTCATGCTCAACCATCAAAGACAATATCCATCTTTGTACATATTGGAGAGATCCCTCTCCGGATTCAGGAGGGCTAGATCCTAGAATCCCAAAGTTGGTTGAAATGATGTTAACTCTGTGATTGGACTCTCCCAATCTTGCTAATAAATTACAGAGACATAACAGATTCTATGGGACTTCAAAAAGAAATGGGAAAATCCAAATGCTATACATCATTAGAGTGAATATCACTGCCAAAATTTAAGAGGAAACCAATCTGAAGGCAAGAAACTTGCATTGCCAATAATCTTCCAAATTTCTATATGAATACCCCACCCAAACCCAATAGGACTCGTGTTCTCTTTCGAAGCCCTTCAAAATTTAGTTTAACAAAGTCGACCAAAGGGAAACACTAATGAACTAGGGAGGGAGAGGGAGCAATGTAGAGAGAATGAAGGGCCACGATGGCTTGCTAATGGAGCTACAAACGTTTCAAGAGTTGTGCTTCCAGTTATGAAGCTTTCCAGTTAGAGAAAGACCTGGGATGCATACGAATAACCTCAAATATTCTCTAAGAGATGGTTCCAAAGGGATTTAAAACAAGAGCAAGAGTCTCTAAAGGTTTTATGATTACATTCATTTCATAATAGCTAGAGAAGGAAGCTATGAAGTAAATATCGTGCTCCTTTGAGAATGGGGTTAGCAAAGAGAGTCAATCAACAAGGGGTGATTGTACTTAGATATTGTGTTATTGGAAAGCATCCCAAAACCTAGCCCAATCTATGTCATTCAAAAGCTAATGTTGTCACTCTTGTAGTCTCCATTTTCTCTATCAAGTCTCTTCGAATGCTCCATGTCAGTAGTCTGCCACAAGGAGATGTTTCCTTGATTTCATTAGGGTGAAAATATTCTGAAGCTCATTTTGATTTTCCAATTTAGGGAATTGATGCCATGAGCCATCCCAAAATAATGCATTTTTACCATTTACCTCTAAAAATTAATTTACACCCTAATAAGGTGCTTGCTACTGTAGGGAAAATTCCAAATCGACAATCCAAGTTGGAATCATGGCATTTATACTTGCATTTGCAATGGAATGTTTCTACAATACTTATTCCTCCATATTTGGTGACAAAGTTCATGACCCCCTTTAGTGATTACATGTTGAGATTGCAACAAAATGATGAGCTTAGTGGAAAGAAGTCGCCTTCACTAAGTGGGCCCGCAGGTTATTTTTGGCGCAAGTCTATTTTTAGACTATGTTGATAATATTCTATGAGTTGCAGGATGCTATTTGTGGATGGTTGGTCAAGTTGGAAAAATAGATGGACTTCTATTTTTAGACATATTGGGCGGAATCTATTTTTAGATTGCAGTCTAAAAATAGATATGTCGAATATTATTAGCTCTTAATAATATTTGGACTCTAAACATTATCTTATTCTCTTGGAGCACTTCAGTTAAGTGCACAGATGTGGCACAGGAGCTGACAGAAGGAATTACGCTATTCCTGAGGGTTGAGTGGAGCTATTGCATGGATACTTCAGTTAGAACTCATGTGACAAAGTTTGGTGGAGTTATTGAGGTAGTTGATGGAGTTGTGTTCAGTTTAACTGAGTTAAACATAGTTGAGCTAGTTGTATCTAGTCTAACTGATTGATACACTAGTGAGAGTGGTGTGAATTAATTATTAATTAATTCACTATTTATTAACTCATTAATCAACTAAAGAATACATCAGTTAACTACAGTGCATGGACAGTTTCAGTGGAGACCAGTGAAGAGGTAGGTGAAAGAGCAGTGTGACTATCAGTTGTGACTATACTGTTGCATGATTTGCAAAAACCAGTGATTGGAGATGCCAATGAGGATTGCGTGAGAAAGGCCAGAACAATTCTAGTTCATTCAGAGCCATTCTTCAGCAGTGATTGCGCAGTAGAGGCAGGCTATCAGGTGGTAGAGATTGGAGCATGTGATTTGCTAGATCGGGCTTGATTAGAGTGTAGCAACTGGAGATTGTACTGAGAGCTTTGTGAGGAAATTTGTATAATGATTGCTACATGATCTCTATGACGTATAATATACAAATAGTTGGGGTTTTTCAACTTTAAGCTTTCCCATAAAATATTGTGTTCATATGTGTGATTGTTTATGGTTTTAGTGTGCGCATGCGATTGTTTTTATTTCCGCAATTAATGATCAATGGTAGAAGAGATTCTGTATTGTGCATGAAGTTAAAATAGTGTGTGATCAGGAGAATATCGGTGTATAACATATCAGTTATCAAATTTCTACACGGTATCAGAGCGATATTGATCATTGGAGCAATTTCAAAACATTAAAGCAGTTTAGTTTTGAGCTGGTGGAATTCAAATTTGCAGCAGTGTTTTCTTGGTGTCGAAGTTGAGATGTCTTTCAACGGATTGCGATTGGAGTATGCCCTTGAGGGCAGCTCGAATTATATTGCATGGAAGGACAGGATGGAGGCGGTGTTGGATGACAATGGGTTGAAGGAGTTCATAGATTGAGAAATTCCAAAACCTGCTTCTAGCGATGCTGCTGCACTTGACGCATGGCAAAAGAAGATAGAAAAGTGTCGAAGAATTATGTTGGAAGGTGTAAAGGATCACATAGTGTCCAACCTTCATGGTAAGGCTTCTCCATTCTTGATGTGGAAAGCGTTGACAGACTTATTCCAAAGCAAGAGCGACCAGAGGAAGTTGGCGCTCAAGGATAAACTCAGGAACATAAAAATGGAGAAAGGCGACAGTATGCCCAAGTACCTCACGAAGTTCATCCAATGCAGGGATGAGCTGGGAAGTGTGGGGGTGACTGTAGATGACGAGGACTTGGTGAGATTGGCTCTCCTTGGGCTTCCGAAGAGTTGGCATTCCTATCAGGACTCTGTTAATGGTCAGGAGAAATTGCCAAGATGGGAGCGACTTTGGTCGAATCTTGTGCAAGAGGAGATAAGGCAAGTACCAGGGATGGATCTTCATCAAAAAATTCAGATGAAGATAATTGCGCTTTGGCTGCCAAAGCAAGGAAGGGGAAGAGCAAGAAGAATGCTTCTCAATCTGGTGCGAAAGGCAAGAAGCAGGACATGTCCAAGGTGAAGTGCTTTCACTGTCACCAACACGGACATTACGCCACTAATTGTCCACAGAAGAAGAAAAATAAGCAGGCTGCTAGATCTGTAGTTGGAGAGGCCTTAGCCTCGCAGTTTGAGCTATATTTTTCGCTGATCGCATGCTTGGTCTCAAGTATGATGGGTTCAGTGTGGTTTCTTGATAGTGGTGCGTCTTTTCACATGACAGGAGACAAAGATTTGTTTACTGATCTGGATGAGAAATATCTTGGAGTGCACATCGAGATGGGCGATGATGGTAGATACAGTGCGATTGGTATCGGTACCATTTCCTTTGAGAGGAAGTGTGGTAAACCCTTCATATTGAAGGAAGTGATGCATGTTCCAGGATTGAAGAAGAATCTTATCTCTGTGGCGATGTTAGAAGACAAGGGATATGATGTTGTCTTTAGCGAGGGAAAGGCTTTCCTGCGCAGTAAGGCAACTGGTGAAACTCAGAGGATAGGGGTTCGAGTAAAGAACCTTTATCAATTGCAGGTAGATGGCTACGCAAAAATGGTAGGCAAGGCAGAAGGAGTGGTGAGCCAGGATGAGGGTGAGCTTTGGCACAGGAGATTGGGCCACCTTCACCATGGAGCTTTGAAAACTTTGCAGCAAATTTCTACTAGGCTTCCTAAGGGTACTCTTGCACATTCAGATCAGTGCAAGGGATGTACCTTGGGAAAATTTGTGAAAGCCACCTTTCACGAGAAGGATAGTCGCGCCATGACGATCCTTGAGAGAATTCACACAGACGTGTGTGGACCTTTCCCAGTAGCTTCGACAACAAAGCATAGGTATTATGTGATATTTGTTGATGATTTTTCTCGGAAGTGATGGATCTTCTTCATGCAGAAGAAGAGCGAGACATACTCAAAGTTTTGTGAGTTCAAGGCACTAGTTGAGAAAGAATCGGGGAAGCAGGTGAAGGCTCTTAGGAGCGAAAATAGTGGTGAATTCATCTCTAGCGAATTCAATGACTTTTGCAGCATAGAAGGAATTCTAAGAGAGCTCATAGCACCTCATAACCCACAGAAGAATGGAGTCGCTGAGCGAAAGAATAGAACGATCGTGGGTGCTGCACGGGCGATGTTGCATGATCAGGACCTTCCCATACACTTGTGGGCTGAGGCATACAATACTGCTATTTATTTGAAAAACCGTTTTCCTCACAGGATACTTGGCATGAGTACACCTGAGGATGCGTTTTCTGGTAAGAAGCCTGATATTTCTCATTTGAGGATTTTTGGTTCACCTGTTTACATTCATGTGACAAAGGATGCCAGGAAGAAGCTGGAGCCGACTATAGAGGTTGGGATATTTGTGGTGTACACTGATACGCCCACAACTATCGTGTGTATTTTCCAAATAGTCGCAAGACTGTTGTGCGATGGGATATCAAATTTCATGAGGAGAAAGCCATGAAGTGTTCGCTTGAGAGGGAACCACACTTGCATGTAGATGAGGAGCTATCAGTTCCTAAGGATGAGCCTCAGGATGTGGATCAACCACAAGAGGAGGTTCATGAAGTGGAAGAGACCACTCATGCAGCGCCAACCATAAGAGGGCGGAAGCGCACTACAGAAGCTGAGCGACTGGCTCAAGATGCGGAGAAGGTTGTAGGAGCACCTACATCACAACGCAGACAGAGATAGTCACCTGACCGGTACATTGGATACATGGCTCTTATGAGCAAGTGTATCATGACAGATCCATCCTCTTTCAAGGAAGCTGTGGAGGATCCTGCATGGGTAGATGCCATGGTGGAAGAGTATGATTCGATTGTCAGAAACAGTGCATGGGAGATTGTCCCAAGGCCGGAAGGGAAATCAGTGGTGGGTTCGAGATGGATCTACAAAGTGAAGAAAGCAGCTGACGGGAGTGTGGAGAAGTACAAGGCAAGATTTGTTGCCTGAGGCTTCTCACAGATTGAGGGGATCGATTATGAGGAAACATTTACACCTGTCGCAAGGTATTCTTCCATACGGACGATTCTTTCTCTCTCAGCGTAGATGGGGTGGAACATTCATCATATGGATGGGAAGACTGTGTTCCTCAACGGAGTGATTGAGGAGGAGGTGTACATAGAGCAGCCCGAAGGTTTCGAGATCTTCAGCAGTGAGTCACATGTGTGCAGGCTCAAGAGAGCGTTGTATGGGTTGAAATAAGCACCTCGTGCTTGGTACACACGGATAGACAGTTATTTCACCAGACTTGGATTCTCCAAGAGTGAGGCGGATCCGAACCTATACCAGATTGTGGTGGAGGGTAATTTGTTGATCATTGTACTTTATGTAGATGATTTGATTTTGACAGGTGATGAACTGTTGATACACTCATGCAAGGCTCATCTTGCAAAGGAGTTTGAGATGAAGGACTTGGGCCTCCTTCATTATTTCCTGGGATTGGAAATTTGGCAGCGCAGTGATGGACTGTTTATGTCTCAAGGCAAGTATGCCCGGGAGATACTGGAGAAGTTCAACATGCATGGTTGCAAGCCTATCGACACTCCTCTTCCTGGTGGTTGGAGGAAAGAGGATGCTACATTGGCAGAGGTAGTGGATGCCACTGTTTACCGACAATTGGTGGGGTCTCTTATGTATCTGGTCAATACACGACCCGACATATGCTATGCTGTTAACCAACTTTCACAAGCTATGGTTAAGCCTACCTAGCTCTTTTGGAAGGCAGGCAAGCATGTATTGATATATCTTAAAGGCACATCGGGATATGGATTATGGTACAGACAGTCGGATGAGGTGAAGCTGTGTGGCTTCACGGATGCAGATTGGGCAGGGAGCCCAACGGACAGAAAGAGCACATATGGAGGGATTTTCAGTATCGAGTCAACAACAGTTTCTTGGTACAACAGGAAGCAGAGATCCGTGGCACTCAGTTCAGCAGAGGCCGAGTATATGGCAGCAAGTTTGGCTGCATGCGAGGCTATATGGATGAGGAAGATCCTGGTCGGGTTGTTCGGTTCACACTTAGATCCTACTGTGATATAATTTGATAATCAGAGTTGCATCAAACTCCCAGTTAATCTAGTATTTCATGATAGATCTAAATACATTGACATCTGGTATCATCATATCAGATATTGTGTGCAGCGAAAGATCGTGTTACTTTTATACATTCCCACGGAGGATCAGGATGCTGATATCTTGACGAAGGCGCTCACCAGGAGCAAATTCTAATACCATAGGGGCAGGATAGGGGTGGAAGATAATCCTTATCTTGTTGATAGGGAGTGTTGAGATTGCAACAAGATGATGAGTTTAGTGGAAAGAAGTCGCCTTCACTAAGTGGGCTTGCAGGCTATTTTTGGCGCAAGTCTATTTTTAGACATGTCGATCATATTTTATGAGTTGCAAGATGCTATTTGTGGATGGTTGGTCAAGTCGGAAAAAATAGATGGACTTCTATTTTTAGACATATTGGGCGAAATCTATTTTTAGATTTCCAGTCTAAAAATAGATATGTTGAATATTATTAGCTCTTAATAATATTTGGACTATAAACATTATCTTATTCTCTTGGAGCACTTCGGTTAAGTGCACGGATGTCACGAGGAGGGCGCGGAAAGGGACGTATTTATGAGGGTTAAGTGGAGCTATTGCATGGATACTTCAGTTAGAACTCATGTGACAGAGTTTGGTGGAGTTATTGAGACAGTTGATGGAGTTGTGTTCAGTTTAACTGAGTTAAACATAGTTGAGCTAGTTGTATCTAGTCTAACTGATTGATACACTAGTGAGAGTGGTGTAAATTAATTTTTAATTAATTCAATAATTATTAACTCATTAATCAACTAAAGAATATATTAGTTAACTACAGTGCATGGATAGTTTCAGTGGAGACTAGTGAAGAGGTAGGTGAAAGAGTAGTGTGACTATCAGTTGTGACTATACTGTTGCATGATTTGCAACAACTAGTGATTGGATATGCCAATGAGGATTGCGTGAGCAAGGCCGGACCAATTCAAGTTCATTCAAATCCATTCTTCAGTAGTGATTGCGAAGTAGAGGCAGGCTATCAGGTGGCAGAGATTGGAGCATGTGATTTGCCAGATCGGACTTGATTAGTGTGTAGCAATTGGAGATTGTACTGAGAGCTTTGTGAGGAGATTTGTATAATGATTGCTACATGATTTCTATGACATATAATATACAGATAGTTGGGGGTTTTAAACTTTAAGCTTTCCCATAAAATACTGTGTTCATATGTGTGATTGTTTATGGTTTTAGTGCGCGCATGCGATTGTTTTTATTTCCACAATTAATGATCAATGGTAGAAGAGATTATGTATTGTGCATGAAGTTAAAATAGTGTGTGATCAGGAGAAGCTCGGTGTATAACATATCAATTATCAAATTTCTACATTACACCCATATTTTAGCCCCCATGATTGTATTGGGAGTCTCGGATCTTGGAGGCCAAGTTCACCTTATGCCCGAGGGAGCCAAAAGTTTTCCCATGCAATGACGGCCCATGTCCTCTCTTTTTTCTCGTCCCCAAAGAAAATAATGCTCAAGACTACGAATATGATGGAGAATGTCTACCCAAATGAGAAATTTCAAGAGCACCAACTGCTTTATGATGTTAAGAGAATGGAATGCCCAACTATCTAGCCTCTTTGTTATCTTTTGGAGGAGGTTAGCCAGAAGCTTAATCTTGAGAGAGATAGCTAGAAGAGGAGCACCAAGGTATTTGGAAGGCATGGTCCAATGCCTATAACCAACTAGGCAAGAAATATGACCCTAAATAGTAGGAGGGGCGTTTGGAAAAAAAAATATTTTAAACTTTTAATGATTAATATTTGTCTTTTATGTTACCATAAAATCCTCTAGAACTCACTTAAATATTATAACTCCTTAGATAATTAGATATCCCATTAACATAGTGCCATCAACAAATGAATGATGCCAAATTAACCTTTTCATTGATTATTAACATTAAAATTCATCACAAAAATGTTTTTGTTAAACAATCATTTTATTCAAAAAAAAAAAATACTCCATTTTATTTTAAAAAGCTCTTAATATTTTAAAATTTTAATAAATATCAAATCTATGTTCCATTACCATTTCCATCACTTTTTCTGCTCTACATGAAATGAAAAATAATTTCCAAAAATATTCTTGAGATGTTTTGTGAAAGTATTTGGTATGTCTAAAGTAATGTGGAATCTCAAGTAATTTTAAATACAAAGCTTTTGTGAATCTAAAGAAATTCAAAATACAAAGTATTCTACACGAGAGACCTTAACCTGGGTTGGAAGTTAGCTTTTCGCTACAATGTGATTTCAAAATTTTAGTTTTGATTTTATTGTTGTATGTGTGTGTTTTTTAATTCTTTTCTCTTTTCTCCCGACTCAAGTTTGTTTGGTTGTTTGTAGTGAGTTTTTAAAATTGTGTGTGTATATATATTTAGGCCGATAGGCCTTTTTTTTTTAATGAGGGAAATTTTTTTTTAATCGAAATTTCTTGTCTCCTATTGACACTTGTGCAAAATGGATAATTAATTTAAAATTTTGGCACATCACCCGATGGCAGCGACGACCTTGGCTCACAGAAATGGCTACATAACAGAAACGACGTTTCCACTCTCATGAAATGCCTGCAACTACGGCTCCCACTATTCAATTTCCCATTATGCCTGCAACTGTGACTACCATTATTCAATTCCTAAGGCTCCCATAATTCAATTCCCCATTTACTTAGGACCTGCACGACCAATAGTTTCCGGAAATTATGGTCTACCAAAATTTTTTGGCTTATATTTACTCTTTGTGCTTATGCTCTTTTTTTGAGACTACCCAATTGAAATTTTCTACACAACAATTGGAGACCAGGGGCTTCCCGTACCTACTGAACTCAGGAGCAACTTGTGCAATAAATTGACCTCGATCAAACAACAGGTATTTTGTATTGTTGTAGCTAAGAATGATCTTGAAACTTATTTCATTGTCAGTGTAGCTTTTATTTGTTACATCATATACTAAGCCTGAAACTTTGATGCAAATTATCTTACAGAATACAACTCAATTACTTTTGCTTGCATATTTCCCATGACCTAAACTGAATTCCTTTGAAGAAATACCTAAATTTTAAAAATGTTGATAGAGGAATACCTGAGACGTGGCCCTTTTCTTGTGGCATATTTGGTGGTTTTGCATTAGGACCAGTCTTAAAAGGTGTTGCAGGGGAAATTTTTCCCAATAAATGGTTTTTGTGGAATTGGATAAGGAAAGGGAATTTATCCACCCCCCGGCAGCTTTCCCTGCCTCATTTAATATTTCCATGAAATGGGGTCCAAGGTTCCACATATGCTCTCATTAACTCTCCTATGATACTCTGAGGTAAGGCTGTGACTTCCTGGAGGAGAAACCTCGAACAATTTCAATGAGGATGATTCTTCTTTAGTGGAAAAACTACGGGGATCTACAAATTAAGAAGTTATTAGAGAAAATTATGTGACACCTTCGATTATGTCTTCATCTTTAGCATTATCTTCCCAATAAAAATACTTCTTGATGTGAAGATTATCTTCCTTGGTTAGATGAGATTTAGAATTTCCATTCAATGTTTTAAATAACTCTCTGCAAATGTTCAGGCACTTTTACACCTAAAGGAAAACCTGTAAGTGATAGAAACCTCAATAGATGAAACAAAGCCTTTCATGGATGCAGAAAGTGAAAATGAGCCAGGTTGCTCCAAATAATTATTTTTAGCTCAATTTGGAAAACAACTTTAGGAATCTGTATCTGTCAACTTCACTGATTGAGACCTTATCAGTCTTCTGGCATCCACCATTTTAGTGGGAACCTTTTCAAAAGGTATTGCAGTAATTTCTCATGCCTTATCAAAAATGGATTTATCCTTGTCGTCCACTCCCTTTTCCAAAGAAATATCAAATGACCTTTCATAAACCATTGGTGTTTGGAAAGAGTTGCATTGAGCAGATGCCAGAATTTTCACTTTATTTGTTTCCCCTGGGTGGCTCTTTGGTACACTGACAGATCTCTCTGTCCACTATATTTTTGTCATTTTGTTTGCATGTTTCTTCCATCTATCTTCATTTTGACCATTAGAAACCACTGCACTGCAAATACATGAGATATATTCAACAATTATTTACCTGCTCCAAAAAATATAAAAATATCTTTAGATAAATGAAAAACTAGACTAACCGAAGGCTGCATTTTTCTATAAATTAAGCAGGCTTGCATAATGACGAATCAATGCATATGTAATTGTCAAGGCACTAGTTAAAACAAATGCTTTAGCAGTATTAAATCTTCCACATCCAATGAAATTTATGTTGGACCCTAAAACTTCAGAGAGGAATTATGTGAAGAAAAAATCAGAGTGTTTCTGCACCAAGTCCTTGATGATTGAAATTGTGCATTCGACATGCAGGGGACGTTAAACATCCTTGATTGATAAATTATTTGCCTAAATTTGTTTTTCAAGTTTGATTCTAAGAGAAGAGGTCCTATAGACCAAGTAGGTCTCAACAGACCTCAAAGAACCAACCAATCAACCAAACAAACCAATAAACAAACATATTGTCAAATGTATATCCATAGTTATTCAAAGAGGGATATTCATAGTATATTTATGCTATTTTCAACAGTTTATAGCACACAATGATTACCAAATCAGTGGTGTGATGTTTAACCTCAAAAGTATGTGATTAGAAAACACAAGCTTCTGTAATAAATCAAGTTTAAAACAAACCTCACAACATACCCTCTGTTCTATCTAAGGTTGAGTAGCTACTGGATGATAAGCTAAAGATAATGCACCTCAACCTGAGAGCATGTTATTTGAAGAAGGTATAATTGAATATTAGCATTTTATATGGACAACATTCTAATCAGCATCCATGATGATATCAATGACTGGAAATATGAATAAGTGAAATATGTGTCGATTTAGGAGAACAATGCTTATTCAAATTTATGCCTGGAAATGAGATATTGCTCAGTGGACCATTCAAGAATGCTCAACTTCAATCAATGTAGATAAAACCAAATGGCACATTGATTTACAAAGATGAATTCACATATCATTATTCGTCACCATTTTTCATCATACTTATGCTAGCCTAATAGGAATGCTCTGTTTTATGATTGTAAAAATTAAGCAGGAGTGGCACTGTCACGAGTAGTAGCTTAGATCAGAATACTGAAATAACAAAATTAAAATTTTAAACAAGATCATGAATCTAATCACGTTTCAAGTTGTTACTCCATCTTAGGAGAGAAGAACTTAAGACATTCCAAATGTTGTAAATAATGCTCAGTTTAAAGGGCATTCATCAACATCACAAATAGCCAGACCTGACCATAGAACCATGAAGTGGGCAGTGATGGAAATTTCGGTACATATTTGAGGTGATGCTTATATGACAAAAAATGCTCAGAAAACCAGTTTTTTGATCTCATTTTCCATTTATGTAATATAGCAATCAAGAGGTGACATGTAAATTACTTTTTAATGATATGAAATTGGCCATATATAATACTCAGAAATGAGGAAATATCATTACATAACCACTAACTTTAGGTCACCTTTAATTGAAATATATCATTGCAAACATTCATCACTAAAACTTCACATTTACAGATGTGTGAAGCAATGTGAAAATTCTTAGTATTGTGTCCATAGTTTAGATGTGTGTATTCCATAGTTAACAAGTGGTTTTTAAGACTCACCAAGATAAGATAGCAAATGAGATGTAATTTCATGCTAGCCATTGAAATACATCATACAAAAGTATATGATACCAAAGATGATGTGAGTTAAAATGCACCAATCGGATCATGAGAAGGCCATTAATTCTATGTTCATATCAGTGTTAAGGCTTTAAGATATGGATATAGTGAGTATGACATTACACTTTAAAACCACAATGTTTCATTTGTTATTGCATCGTCTCACTTGAGGACGTGCTTAAAGATGTGTAATGTGTAAAAATGCCCAAGAAACTACTTCGGGAAGAGCATGGGGAGCCTAGTTGTCTTACCACTTAGACTAATGTAGTCAAGTGATATGTCATATATGTGTGGTTTTTGAACCAACGCAGTTTTATTTTTAGGCTAGCCCCTTGACATGTGGGTGGGTAACTATTTTGATTAACACTAAAATGTATGCAATGATGATATGATATTATGATATTTGTGAGTTTCTTATGCCTCTACATATATATGTGATGTTCTATTTCATTATAATGTGATGAACATGAGATGTTTGTAGAATTTTTTGTTTTTTATCTTATTTTTGTGGATTTTTATTTAGAACTTATCATTAAAGATACCATTAGGAGACAATATGGGAAAATTAAAATGTTATTTTCAGCTCTGTATAACAGGGGTAGGATTTCTCTACTTGGGCTATGAGGTTTTATTAGCTTCAATCATTCTTTACCCAATCAGTGGGGAATGTTCCCTAAAACAACTTTAGTTTTGTAAATATTTTAGGTCTTTTTTTTCTAAATATTTACCTTCAATGCAAATAATCCCATTGCAGCCATGCAAAAACCCTCAATATCCCATACATATATTGTCATTGCCAAACCTCTTGTATTAGTCCAAAAATCATTAAGTTATATAACAAGGGATTTGGTGGAACCAGTGTCTACTCGCATGTATGCTTTTCCTAAAACTTAAATATGATATTATGAGCAATGCCCTGGTCCCGTTTTCTCAAACTCACACCTAGGGGGGAGAGTCATAACCCTATCACGAGAGCCAATGAGAAACCATCAAGTAAGGCAAGCCACCCAGTTTCACCTTGATTTCCTTAACTCTTAATTTAAGACTAAGCAAGGGAATTCCTAACCTGATGGTTTTCTTGTGAGTCAAACTAAGCCAGATCATGATGTGGACAGTGGTGGAAGATCGGTACAGATTTGACGTGATGCTTATTTGACAAAATTAGCTCAGAAATCTAGGTTTTAAATCTCATTTGTCATTTATGTAATATGGCAATCAAGAGGTGACATGTAAATTACTTTAAAGATATGAAATTGGCCTTATAAAATACTCAGAAATGAGGACATATCATCACATAACCACTAACTTCATGTCATCTTTAATTGAAAGTTATCATTGCAAAAATTCATCACTTGAACTTCACATTTACAGATGTGTGAAGCAATGTGAAAATTCTTAGTTTTGTGTCCATAGTTCAGATGTGTGTATTCCACAGTTAACAAGTGGTTTTTAAGACTCACCAAGGGTGTGATAGCAAATGAGATGTAATATCAGGCTAGCTACTGAAAGACACCATACAAAATAGATGATACCAAACATGATGTGAATTAAAATGCACCATTCCGATCATGACAAGGCCATTAATTTTATGTTCATAACAGTGTTAAGGCTATAACATATGCATATAGTAAGTATGACATTACACTTTAGAACCACAATGTTTCAGTATTTATTGCATCGTGTCACTTGAGGACATGCTTAAAGATGTGTAATGTGTCAAAATGTTGCATCGAAGTGAAGGAAAGCGGTGATTTCAACTAGTATCAATGGAAAGTGAATAATTAAGTGCATCCATAGTTCTTCAAAGAGAGATATTCAGAGTATATTTACGGTGTTATTAGCAGTTTGTAGTGCACAATGATTACCAAATTAGTGGTGTGATGTTTAACCACAAAAGTGTGTGATTAGAAAACACAAGCTTCTGTAATAAATCAAGTTTAAAAAAAACCTCAAAACATACCCTCTATTCTATATAAGGCTGACTAGCTATTGGATGATAATCTAAAGGTGATGCACCTCAACCTAAGAGCAGATTATTTGAAGAAGGTACAACTGACTATTATCATTTTATATGGACAACATTCTAATCAGCAACCACGATGATATCAATGACAAGAATTTGATGGTTTCCTTATGACTATTCTAGACTATGCATATACCTGTCTCCAAAATAAATCTGTCAGCGACAAACCCAAATTCCAAATTGACTAGGAAGACACGCCTTCATTATGATTCCTATGTTTAATCTTGAAGTTGTATTTTACAATAAATATTAGAGACCTAGGTCAAATTTGCATGGACGTTTAATATTTTGTACTACCTCTAAAGTTTGAGCTTACATAATGTTCCTACCTCAAAAAAATGACAATATTCAAAGACAAGTTTTAACCTTTGTTTTTTTAACCTATGCCTTGTTCACATTCATATCCACAAAATTTTATTTCTCATTAGTTAATATTTGTACCCTCTTCTAGAGTTAGCTTCAGATTACCTAGCTATACCGACTGCAAGATCATATAATTACTTTATGCCACCTTTTATCTTCCTCTGATACTAACAACATCAATGTTTTCAATGCCCTGCCTTGTGGATCATATTTCACTTGTTATCGTTTATATGTGATGCAAATTATCTTACACTATACAACTCAAATTACTTTTTCTTGCATATTTCCATTGACCTGAACTGAATTCCTTTGAAGAGATACCTAAATTTTAAAATGTTGATAGAGAAAGACCTAAGATGTGGCCCTTTTCTTATGGCATATTTGGTGTTTTTGCATTAGGACCAGTCTTAAAAGGCGTTGCAGGGGAAATTTTTCCCAATAAATGGTTTTTGTGGAATTGGATGAGGAAAGGGAATTTCTGGTGGTTTTATGGAGATCTCTACAATTGGAAATCTAAGTGTTCACTACAAACAGATCTATTAGATAGGGATTAAAGAAGTGATCTTGCAGATCAGGAGAAAAGTTCATGACTCACTTACATATTATTTTATGCTTTAATATCTCTTCCAATGCATTAAAATGAATTACATGTATTACCATTACAAAAAGAAGCTTGTACTTTGCTAATATCATGGATCCAACCTTGACTGAGAATGCCATACCTCTATTTCTGAATGGTCCCATTGAGATTCAACCTCTCCTCCAAATAATCAACATCAGCTCTGTTACCTCATCAAAAATTGCAACCTCACACTTTCACATCACTCTCTCTGATGGGATGCATCAACACAGGACTTTGTTACCATATGTGTATAGCACACAAGTTGCATCTGAAGATATCCAAATCGGCTCAGTCATTTTTCTTAAAAAATCAGCTTGCATAGTATCTCAAAAATCTTCGTAAGATTTAATTATGAATTCATCATCTTCCATTTTTTGTATTTGCATTCTTCATGTTGCTACACGTTATTTTGTCACCATGACATTTGACTGTCTATATAGGTTCATCACTACCTATATTGTGCTCCCTTAGAGGTCAAAAACCCTAATTTTCCTAAACCAAGTCTTGGAATTGGAGAAAAGTTCATTAAAACCCTTAAAAGTATAACTTCGCACTTTTCCTAGTTCTTTCCTGCGGATCCACAGATATTTTTTCTATAGCCTGTGGCACATCCCGCACGTTCTGCTTATAAAACCTGCGGACCCCTGAAACAGACAAATAAAGGAAAATTTAAGTTCTAGAAGCCCAACTGGTCGAATATTCTCCCAACTGGAAGCTTCTAGAAGCGCGATCAATTTGAGCTTTATCCCTCCACTCATGGAGCTCTATCCCTCCATTCACGGAGTTTATCCCTTGGTATATGGAGCTCAAATCCCTTCATGATAAGAATCCATCCCCCTCTTCATGGAACTGAAACTACCTCCATTTCCCTATAAATTGAACTCATGTTTCAGTCTCAAGGGTAGACACACATGTGGTAATTGCTGAAGAAATTCTCAAGAGAGCATACTCTCTATACTAGTCATTTTTGGCATGAGAATGATCACACACTAATTTCCATAACGTCATGCTAGTTCAGAGAGAGGAAGGCTTGTCAATCTAAAGGAGGAATGATTGTTCAGGACCCCGCGAGGAACTTGTGCAACATCAAGGCGACAGGTTGTAAAGTTACTCTTTCATACAAGATAATACATAGGGATCTCCTTTTCTCATTGAGTTGTTCTTGTGTCTATTTGAATAATTCAATACTTGGATTCCTTGATCACTGAGTTAGATTAGTTTTTCTCAAATATTATATGTTGCAGGTGCTTTTAAATCTTTTGTCTGTCTTTGATTGCAGGTTCTCATTATTGAAGAAGCCTCTTTGGAGCGACGAGATAAATGGTTGCACCGAACATCAAGTTTCAAGGTAGGAGCATGTCCTCTTTCTTCGTTTATAATAATTTTGAATTGCAAAAGGTCTAGAGAAAATGATTTACAAATGGATGTTTGTTTCTAGCTATCCGTAGGATACCAGGGAGATCGCTCTTGTCCGCAAGAGGGATTTATCCGCATAACACCTGCATATCGAAGGATTCTACATTAATTTTTTTTCCTTCATTCACACTAGTTCTTTTTGAGTTCTTGAATTGGAGGTTGTGTGACGTAAAGCATCTTTGGTTAAGGAATCATCAACGCTATTACACACAAAGGCAGATGAATCCCAATCAAGCTCTTCATCAGCACAAGAGATTATGCCCTCTATTGTAACCCTGACGAATATAACCACAACTACAATTGTATCATTCAAGGCACTCAATCCCTATCGAAATTATTGTTCAATCTAAGGTAGAGCATCAGCAAAGACAACCTTGAAGAATTACAACATCGCGTGTGGCTCCAGAAAAGTCTTTGGCCTTGCCCTTATTGATCGTGATAGAGATGAGATTCACCTTTCTGCATTTTCTGAATTAGCCGAATCCCTTTATAATCTAATCCAAGTTGGGAAACTATATATTGTTTCTAATGGAAAAATTAAAAAAACAAACCCAAACTACAACCACCTAAACAACAAATGGGAGATTTACTTATTTTCTGCATCGATTGTCAAACCATGTTTGGAAGATGATCCAACCTTCCCTTATCAATGCTTCCATTTCAAAACAATCTTTGAAATCAATTCTACACTCCCAAATACCATTATAGATGTTATTGGTGTTGTTAGCTCCACCTAGCCTGCTTCAACAATTCGAAGAAGAGATGGAACCAAAACACTAAGAAAAACACTTACGTTAAAGGAAAAATTAGGTTTTATCATTGATGTAACAATATGGGGAGATCAACATGACTCTATAGGAAAGAACCTTGTTGAATTATGCTCTTCTGACAACCCGCCAATCCTTGGTATCAAGGGAGGTCGTGTAACTAAATTTAATGGAATCACCATAGGGAAGTCTCCACTACCACTCTTGTCATAAATCCAAACATTGAAGAAACTCAACAAATCCATAATTGGTTCCATGAAACAGGCTAAAAATCTTTGTCTCCATATTTGAGTAGAAACTATAATGTCGTCGAACTGATCTTTACCACAGAAGATGATTCAAGAAATTACTTGCATGGAAGCCTCTAAGAAATCAATATGGGTTTCAATTCGTGCCATCGTGACTTCTCTATAGATGGATGACTCCTATATTCTTGCATGTCCATTATATTTCAATGGAAAGCAATGCATGAAAATTAGTGCACCATTCAAACAATCTTTAGCATTGTACAAAGTGTAACGGTGAGTTCCTAGGATGTGATTATCGCTACAAACTTAAATTCGAGCTACATGACCATATGGGCACCTTCAAAATTTCACAAATTTCAATGAAGCAGGAAATGAGCTAATGGGAATCACAACAAAAGACGTGTTCCTTCTCTCTATCGAACCAGCTGATCTTCAAGAAATATGTGGTTGTATCTCAGGCCGTCGCTTCCTTTTGACACTTTCCATCAAGATAGATTACTACAATGGTGTCGAGCATTTGCAAACAATACTGATAAATTTAGATGAAATTCAATATGACACTGCATGCAAGGAGGTCCTTAAATAAATTGACGCATTGATCGTTTCACAACGATCTCCTATTCGTCGCCTTTGAGCTCCCTTCTTATATGCACAAAATGCTACTTTTATGTACATGAAATAACATCTATGTATAGATCATTGTTCCATACCATTGTAAAATACAACCATGTTGTTGTGCTAGACACTTTCTTTTACAAGACTCTTTTTCAATAATTGCAAATATGTATATTTACCCCTTTACAATTTACATAATATACACACCGATGTTTCACACTACAACAACATGTTTTTTTGTCAATACTCTTGTTCAACATCTTCGCCAAATTCAATTGAAACTTACTTGAACATGTATATGTTTATAAATCGAATGTTTATCCATTTTCCTTTTCTTTCTATCATTTTATGATAGTCAATTACAAAGTTGAAATTGTTAAAAAAATGTCGTACATTTCCTATGCATTCATAACTCAATTTTGTTTAAATCTAAATTTCTCATGTCTTCTGCCTAACATAAAATTATTTGTACTTTCTTAGATATGTCATCCAACGATCAAAATGTGGATAAAAAAGTACGAAGGCGCCTTCTTTATGCTCAAAATAAAGATACAATAAATGCATGCCTACGACTTCTTTATAAAAACCGGAATAAAACTACTACTCCTGCTACACCCCTTCCCTTCTCAAGTGCTCTCCCAAATATGCATACCAGTTCACCCCACCTTCATAAAAACCAATATAACACCCCCCCCAATGAAGAACATCGTCGCTTTCGACAAATATTAGATAAACTTTCTACAATGCATGTTTGCACACTATGCAAAGAATCATACCCATGTATGAAAACAAAGCTTTCACATGGTAACCTTTCTTGCTTTCGTTGTGCATCATCTAAATCTACAAATCGTTTCACTCATATGAAAAACATGGACCCTAGCGAACAACCATATGTCCTTCAAAATTTAACACAAGTTGAGGAAATGCTCATCGCACTTGTAAATCCCATTCTACAAGTAACCCATGCCCGTGGTGGTCAATAAAAATATAGCAGCCATACAATCAACTTCCCTCAAGACATCACTACTATTTCCAAATACCTACCTCGAATGGTTTCTGAATTGGACATCCTAATTGTGAAAAGGAAAAATCCTTGTGAAATAGTGTATGAATTTTTCGTTTGCAAATCACGTGTACTTGCAGCACTTGAATACACAATCACTAATGATCCCTACTACAAAGATGTTAAGCTCAACCAATATGCACTTTCTGTTCTACCAGATCAACCTACAGATATTTATTCTGTTCTTCATAATGTAACCACATCCTCTTTTATACCCCAAGAAACCATAGTCGATTCTACTTATGATCTTGATGCCATGCTAACTCCATTAGATATCCAACCTTCTTCGTTTGTTCCAATACTCCCAAAATCATGTAGTGAACTTGATCACATTCGTGCTTATTTGCACTCCACCCATCCAAAGTCAACAGATTCAATCGATTGGCCTTCAATATCTCTATCACCTATGAATGAATACACCACTATGGGCCTCTTTGATATGGCATTCCCCACACTCTTCCCTATAGGCATTTCCATGATCACACAGCCAAGAATTACAAAAATTGAGATGCACAAATATGATTTGCAGCTGTTACACTACCATGATAATTGATTTGGCCAAAATCCAAGATTCTACTACCTATATAACATCCTAATGCGGCACTGTAGCCAATCAACTGCCAATGATTTTGTTAGGAAATACATTGAGAACAACTTGCCAACAATTGTTTCAGATTTGCGACAATGTCTTCACGAGTTCCCAAATTCAAGAATACCCGAAAAAGTCATGCACTTTGGCTCATCCCGAGGTACACTTTTGACCATTATGTCACTACTTGGAACCTGTGACAACCCCAACATCGTGATTATGTACTTCACCATTCAATATAGCACAATCCATGTCTTCTAGACACAACATCAATATTTCCATCAACCCAAAGTGAATACTATGAATATCTTTTCAACTGTGTCCAAAAACATACAAAGTGTCATGAATCTTCTTGTCTTCACCAAAAAAACAATTTTCTCAGTTGTCGCTATGGAGTATTGTGGGAGTTAAACCCCACATCTTCACTTTTCATAGACATCAAAGGTCAGAAAATGTACCGGCCTGGTCGTAACAATGACAGATTGAACATCTGTAATGCTGATTTACTTTCCATCTGGAGAGGTGAATATTGACTACCAACCAATTCTATCATTCCATGCCGTGTTAAGCTACATTTCAAAATATGCAGCCAAAGCAAAAACAAAATTAGAAATCTACCGTCAAATGTTATCACGCCTCTCAAACAAAGTTGCTCCAGAAGCACCTACTGTTACTGTTGTCTGGAAACTCCTTACTGAAACCATAGCAGATAGAGACATTGGGGCATAAGAAATATGTCATATGTTGCATAAATTACCACTCTCATTTTTCAGTTGCACATTTGTTTCTCTAAATGTTAAGAGAATTATTTTTAGACATGTTTTACATGCTTCTGAAAATCCCCTCTCAGCACCACCCTTTATTCTTGCATACATGAATAGACTCGCTTCATTAGAATCGTTTCCCCTCATTGAAGCCGCACGCTCTTGGTCATTTTCTCCTCGTCGTAAACAAAACCAACGGAAACACATTTTCCCTCCGATGATTGTCCATATATTTCCACGGTACACCACAATCCCTTCCCCTAATGATCCTACTTATGCCACTTTCTATTGGGCATAATTAATATTGTATTTCCCTTTCCATACCCTCCCCAATGAAATTGGATCCACCAATGAGGAAATCATTACACACTGGGAAAAAAATAAAGGGACATATACAACATGTCATGTTCATCGCGAAATTGAAAACCCACAAACACCACAATCCGAAGATCAATCTACACCTGTGTCTACCCCTCCTGACCTCCCCCTTGACCCCATGCAAATGAATGAATGGGAAATATCTCATCTTCACCCATGCTACAACATTGAAATTAATAGCCTTGAAATCATTGGCCATCGTGACTTTGATGTTAATCATAATTGGTCTCATACTTCTCTACCTCTCCACTTGTAAGAAACTGCCATAAATTTCATTGAATTCAACTGCTCAAGTAGTCAAAACCAATATTTTCCTTCTTCAAACCTTCCCGAACATCACATATTATCTCCTACCCAACAAAAATCTTTCACACTTGTTATATCTCACTTCAAAAACCCTTCACCAAAACCCCAGCTCAAAATCATCATGCAAGGGATAGTTGGGACATGAAAATCTTCTTTAATTAAATGTTTAGAACGTGCATTTATGGAAAACACCTCAACAAGTAGAAGCCCATTGTTGCTACTTGCACCCACTAGCATTGCGGATTTCAACATAAATTCCCTTGCAATACACTATGCCCTTCACATCCCTATCCAAGCAATGCATCCTCTTGAAGGACAGTCGCTCCCACACTTTCAAGAACAGCTTCGCCATGTAGGGTACATCCTCATTAATGAAATATTTTTTATCGGACCAAAAATGTTGTCCCGCATTGATGATCGCCTATGCGGGGCATTTCCCCTTCACCAAAATACACCATTCGGCAATTGCTCCATTATCCTTGTCGGGGATTTAGGACAGCTACCACCCGTGAAAGACATTCCATTGTATGTTGGAACTTCATGTGGCACTGCACTTTGGCACAGCTTTGATACATGCGTAATGCTTACAACTATTTTTTGCCAACAAGGTGCTGACCCTTCCTAGTTTGCCTTCTGCCAAATTCTGACAAATCTCAGAAATGGAACACCTACACTTGAAGATTGGAACCTGCTAATGTCGAGGATAGATTACTCTATTACACATGAAGAGAAAAAAAAATTTGAACACTCCATGCACCTATATGCAACAAATAGATCAGTTGCCTTGCATAATAAAACAATGCTAAAAAAATTGAACATGCCAATAGCAATCTGCTCTGCAGAGAAACAACGGAAACAAACTTTTACTGTAACTGAAGAAGAACAACTAGACGCAAAGGTTATCTTATGCAATGAACAAAAATTTGTGCTTACCAGCAATTTGTGGGTACATGCAGGACTTGTAAATGGCGCATTTGGCAAATTCATTTCAATATTTTATGCACCTAACTCAAAGCCCCCAGAATTTCCATCCTTCGTGGTAGTCGACTTCAAACAATACATAGGAACACCCTGGGACATTTCACACCCAACATATGTACCCATTTCTCCTATCACAAGAGGTGCATGCCGACAAATACCACTTCGAATGGCATGGGCTTTAACAATACACAAGTCACAAGGAATGACATTAGAGAAAGAAACAATAAACATCGGCCCCAAAGAATGCCAAGGTTTAACATTCATCACCATTTCAAGAGTAAGGTCTTTGTCGGACCTCTGAATCAATCCAGCATTTCCATTCTCATGCATATCAAAAATAGAAGAGAATCCATATCTACAACGCAGAAATCAAGAAGATTCATTGCTCGCATCAAAATCTATGTAGAAAAGTACACTCTAACCAACACAAGACTCTTCCTTTCATATTTACCAATGGTAAACATCACTTAAGGCTTTTCGAAATTCCAATCACAATTACTTGCTTTTACGTTTGATCTCATATTGTTCTTGTTGTTATTTTTCAAAAAAAATTTATGCTTACTTTAAGTATTTTTTTACTTTAAAATTATTACATTTTCATCAATCACTTCCACTGACAATTACTATTTCTCTTTCTTCATGGCCAATAGATATGGATGCACACTACCTAAACATGATTTATGAATGCTATGGAGAAATTCAACAACAGGAACTTACGTTGCAGGATATACAAATGAGGTTCCTGCCTCCACAAATATTGCCTCTGTACCATTTGTGTACAACTATTGCCTTGTTACAGAAGATTCAGAGAATACTAAAAAAAACAACCCACATATATGAAAGAGATGCACATCGGAAAATTCATGTTGAATGGCAAGAACAACTTTCACATCGTGGAGTCACAATAGATATCAATTGGTGTTGCTGATGTTGTGCCTCGTTATGTATATATGCTTAGATATTCACTATCATTTATATTTACATGACATTACAAAATTTTATTGTACACATGTATATTTATTCACCTTCAAGTGCATTCATGTTTCATTGAACTACTAAGAAATTTTGTATATCTCTCTGTATATAAGTCATAATATGTTCAACTACTATGTCATTCAATGTAATTTCAAATGTTTCTCTAACAACGTTTATCTTCATTGTCGTGCTTCAAACCCATCTCCAAAAACTCCTTCTCAAGAGGAGCATAATATGATATCATAGCTTTCTTGAGTTTCATATTTTGTCTTCAGTGATGATTTGGTGTACAATTCCTTTTCCTTTGGTTCTAGAGAGTAGTTGAATATGAAAAAATTCATGTATTGCTTCGATCTCATTTTCTGTTTTTGCTTATTCCACTACTTTTTACTAGCTTAAAGGTGTTCAAATTTTTAAAATTTTATCCAGTAGGAATCAATTTTATGTATAAAAATTCACATAATATTCTTAGTCACGCTATTATGTTTTGTTCTGTGTTAATACCTCTATGTTTTTCAACAAATTGGAGTACTAATTTTTTTAAATGCTTATTTTCCTCTCTGGTTTATTGCCTTAACCACATCTGAAGATGTCATTTCTCTCCATCTGGTCAGTTTTTCATAACTGAAAAAATTATTATACGTAAAACTTCATAATGTCATTTGTTTTCCCATTGGTAATAAACATTTAATTTTGTTTTGAGCTCTGCTTTTCTTATTTTCTGTTGTTGTAAGGTTGGTACAACTGATTCAAAAATAGCACTAACAGAAAATATTCTAAGCATGTTCACTTTCTAGCCTTAAATTTTGTCCAAAATTTCAATTCTATCTTTTTACATTCTAGTACATGAGTTTCCAATAAACTAAGAACTGGACACCCACGTGTTGCATAGTTCTCAATCCATGCTACACTTTATATGTCAACCATTGAAGCTCTCGTGATAGGAGCTACTTTATTTTTTGTTTGAAATGTCAGGGGCTATGCTTATAACAACAAAGGAGAGGTAGTTGACTGTGTTTCAAGAATGATGTCGCTACTTGCATCCTCGGCCATTTTGGATGGCATCCAAGGTGTTCTATTAGGTAGAAAATATTTCCCATAGATTTCTTCAAATCTCGAATAGTATAGAATCACACTCACCCACACACACCTACCTCAAAGCTCATGTTTTCTAAAATTTCAACACCTTTGCAGGTATTGCTAGATTAGGAATGAGAGAATAAATGAAACACACTTTTTATTATGAGAGTATCGTTGTTTCATTTTTTCCTTGAACCAAATAAGTTTGTATATAATCTGACATATTTTTTATCCAACCTTCTACGATAATTAGAAATTGCATTGGAATTTTCCAACACGGCATAATAGCTATGAAAAGGAGATTCCTAAAATGGAATTTTTCAACACAACATAATAGCTATGAAAAGGAGATTCCTAAAAAATAAAAGAGGACAACAACAAGATTAACATAAAAAATCTCTTTCAAAGAGCAGTGGAACAGTAACAATGGCCATAATTTGAGCTTGGACCAGCATGCACCAGAACACCATAGAGGGTATATTTCAAATCCCCTTCCTAGAAGTGACACAAAAACAAGAATATGACACTTGGGTTGTAAATATTTCTATATAGGTCAAATAAAAGTACATATAGTCAAGGTATCAACTTACGTCTGGACCACTCAGAAAAGGTTTCATTTCTAATGCAGGCCCAAACTCAACTTTCTTATTAATTTTTCCCCCAAATCCTCTTGGGCTGAAGCGTTTTAGATAAATGGCAAGGATGTATGGAGAATTATCCACTATGAGTTGTATTAGAGCTTGAAATTTTATTTTACATCGTTCGCATTGATATACTCTCTCTCCTCCATCTAGTTGCTCAACTTCAAAGTACTAGGAAAGTGCCTTCAACAATGAGTCCGCCTGTATAATCTGTAGATTCAAATCTAGGAAAGGGTCATATTTATTGGAACCATTTGTAAAAGAAAAAACTAACTTACGAAGAGAATTAATTTGAAGATAACCAGAATCCTTCCAACATATTGAAAAATCCCTAAATAAAGAAAATCCTATGCACTGCACTCTACAGACTCATTTGTGATTCCTAAGACGACCACCAAAAAAATTGTGTACAAAGCTTTTTTCATATGCACTTGGAGTTTCACTAGCTATCCTTGAAGGCAGACAACATTTGTTCATTGACTCCATCAGATTTACAATATATTAATGAGCATCTTCTTTTCTTCAAATGCGGAAATTACGAGAAATGTCTGATACCAGGTCTAGAATCACACCGTCTGACAAAAACTCAAGATTCATTCTCAAAAACAACAAGAGCTAACTTGGATGAAAGTGATTCAAAATTAGACATACTGACTTATGTTTTCCAAATAAATATTCTATCAAACTTCAGGATACAACACAAGTTCTTCACTAGATGCGAAGGTGCCAAAATCTTGCCACTTGAAGCCAAAGCATTCATGACATGCTTTTGTATTGCACACATTGCACAGAATCCAGATGCATGACCTTCATATTTGCAAAAATATGCCAGTAGTAACAATATATGGCATTAGCAACAAGGAAACAAAGTTATTTATGTAGAAAAAATGAACATAAAATAACAAACAGTCCCACATGGTTGTAATTAGTTAACAGTTAGAATTCTTAGTAACTAGAATGCATGGCATGCTATGACAACTAAATTGAAATCTAACATAACATTCCTAGGAATAATATTATGCTTTTAAAGAATCCGACACTCAAGATATTTGGTCAAACATAATTTTGGCAAAGTAGCATTTATATTCCCAGTGTGATATATCATAAAGAAATGCCTCAGATATTGGAGCCATAAAATCCCTTTAAGTTTAATATTCTCATTGGAAAGAAAAAATGTCTTCACACATGTTCAAGTTGGACATCACTGACCTATGTAGCCTAGATTTCCCCACGTTTTTTCTTGTGAGGCTTTAGTAATCCAAATATTTCTTATAGTTTTTTTAATTCTTTTTTTCGGGTTTCTTCTCCAAAATGCAGAAAAGAGGTTGGTGGATAATCTTTACATAAGTTCTGGACCTATTCAATATCAAGGGCTTAAGTAAAAAATATTCACAATTAATTTTAAATATTTTAATTAATTCTAATGCTTGAGTTCAGTCATACCAACATTATGTGCATAACATAAGATTTCAGTTTTTTTTTTTTTTTTGCATTATCTTTTAGAATTATGAGAATCAAAGTGCTGAAAAATGTGCATAAATATCCTAACTTAATGCACATGGTGTTAGAGCAACAGTAAGCACATATAGTGTTAGAGCAACAGTAAGTGCATATGGTGTTAGAGCATCAAGAAGTTGTAGCTTATGCCCGTGTGGTAGAACACGGGTAGAGTTCTACAAGATGTTAAATAAAATAATAGTTGCCTTTAGTTTACATATTGTGTGTGCTCAACAATTTTTAAACATCAATATGAAGTTTATGGACAATTGCATCATCCAAAAATTTAATCTTCTACTTCTTCTCCATTACTGTATCACCATTTACTTTCATGCTGGTTGTGTAAAAAAATAAATAAATAAATAAATAAACTAACAAGCTTCTATCAAAATATATCAATTATTATTTACTTGATTATGGAAACCAAAGAACATTTTTTCCAATTCAACAATTATATCGGCCTCTCTTTTCACCTTTTTGGGGCAATTGGTAGTATCATAATTCTAGAATGTAACGTCATTTGAAGTACGTTATTCGAAGTTTGTACCAAAACAGACTTTGTCATCAATCATTCAATTTAAATTTTTAAGTAAGAAAATTATTTTTGTTTTAATCTAAACACTTCACATAGTAAAAGCATAGTCAATAAATGGAAAATGTTATTTCAATCAAAGTAATAACAACTAAACTAAAAAAGGGTGAAGCTAATAATAGCTAAACTAAAAAAACCATGGAAGTGAGATCTTGTTCACTCACGCAGGAACACATCCCCATTCTTCAAGGCCATACAGTGTTTAACCGCACATGGAAAAAATAAAATACTAGAAAGTAAGAGGTCAGATGTAAATTTCCATAAATTTTATCTTAGATGGAAGATCCATGGAACTTGCATAATTAAAATGACAGGTAGCCATTATAATTAATAGATCACATATTTAAATTTTACAGTCTATAAAAATCAGGCCAAAGAAATCCTTCATCCAATTTCTGCTCCTCAACATCTACTTCTTTGGTAATGTATAGAGGAGGGGGCAGGAGCATAAGAGCTTCTACCAAATATAAATTGAGGGAGTCGAACGAGTCATCCATGGATGCCCACTCACCAATGCCTTGTGTTGCTCTACAAACTGGTGAGGAATTATAAAAATAACATGTTTTCCCTGACACCTCGACACTCGATGTCTCCAATTCTAAACTAATTACTCCACAAAACTCATCTCAGGAAGAGGTGGCTACACTCTTATTTCATACCGAAATATTTCTCGGGCTTCTCCTTGCTACTTTATACTTTTCATTCAATCTTCCAGAATTTCCTGCGCTTCTGCAATGGAATGCAATGGTTTCTTCTGTAGCAACAACCTGAATGTCGTGCGGAGACAAAGAAATGGGGCATGGAAGGTGATCAATCGGCTCTGGGAAATTGAGAAACGTGTGCTTCTTTCCCTTCATGTAGAATGCAGCGACGTCGTGAGCTCCAGCAGCCATCTTTGGGGTTTCGAAGGAGTCGAGCTAGATTCGATTTTTCCTTTTCGGTTCTCGAATTTCAGACACCCATTTCCCTAGTTACGATGACGCACACCTTTATACAGTGGAATTTGCAGATTCAAACGTCTCCATAAAAAAATGACTGAAAAACGAAAGAGCACACAAGATCCACCAACAAATAGCTGCCAATACATTGGAGAGGAGCTCACGAGAACGATCTTCTATGCCTGTTGCTCAAGGTGCCAATACGGGTGTGTGAGAGGTCAATTTCATCAATTAATCCTAGGAAGAAAATGAAATAAAGAGCCATCGCGTCCCTATTCAAAAATCTGTTGCAGAAATTTAGCAGGAAAATTTTAAATTTGAAATTATAACATCATGGGGCATAGGTAGCATTGAATGTGTTTCACAATGTATGTATGCTTCTAAATGTATGTATACATAGCCATGTTTAATGACCCGTCAACTTGTCACATTGACAGATTCCCCATAACATGCCTATGTATGGTGAATGGCCGCTATCGGGTGCATTAAAGGTCTGATAGCAGGCTGGTTATTTGTTGCCCCTCCAATACTCCCTCTTCGAAACGCCGTAAATGAAAAATATGTTAAATCAGTTAAAGAACACCATTCTTTATTTCAATGAAAGGTGTCATGCCATCATCTGTAATGATTACCATAACTAGGAATTTCCCTAAAAGTTGCAAAGAGAGGCCGATAGGTTTCTTAAATTGGAAATTTTGTAAGAGTAATTGATGTAGTCACAAACATTCAAAACTTGAGTCATTAACTTGATGACAATAACTTGTGTGTAAAGAGATTTAATTGAAACTAGCAATGTTAAGAAGTATTTATGCAATGGCTTTGTTTGAAATTATTCTGAATGACATAGTAGATCAACAGAACACGAGTTATATACATAGAGATATATTAGAAGGTGAATAATTAAACATGTGTACAATAAAAGTATGTATTGTCATGTAAATCTAAATGAAAGTGAGTATCTAATCATATATACATTATGAGGCATGACATCGGCAACACCAATTAATGTCTATTGTGATTCCAAGATGTGAAATTCGTTCTTGCCAGTAAACCCACATTTTCCGATGTGCATATATTTCATGGATGTGGATTGTTTTTTCAATATTTTCCGTACTTTATGTAGCAAGGTAATAGTTGGCCGCAAACGGTAAAGAGGTAATGATTGTAGCGGCATGAGCCTCATTTGTATATCTTGTAAGGTAACTTCTTGTCATTGAATTTATCGACAACATTCATAAATCCTTTTTAGGTAGTTCGCATCCATATCTGTTGGTCATTGAAATATTAATTGTTACTGGAAGTGTGTGATGAAAGCATAATATTTATAGTAAAAAAAATCAAAGTAAACATGAACATTTTTTCTAAATACAAGTAAAATAGTATGAGGTTAAATGTATTAGCAAACAATTGTATCTGAAATTTGGATAAGTCTTAAATGATGTTTATCATTGGTAAATTTGAAAGGAAGAGCGTATTGTTGGTTAGAGTGTACTCTTCTACATATATTTTGATGTGAGCAATGATTCTTCTTGCTTTCTGTGTTGTAGATATGGATTCTCTTCCATCCGTGATATGCGTGAGAATGGAAATGATGGATTGATTCAAAGGTATGACAATGACCTTACTCCGGAAATGACGATGAATGTGTAAACCTTGGTGTGGCAAATGTCTACTATTTCTTTCTCTAATGTCATTCCTTATGACTTGTGTAATGTTAAAGCCCGTGCCATTCGAAGTGGTATATGTCAAGGTGCACCTCTTGTGATAGGGGAAATGGGTACATATGTTGGTTTTGAAATGTCCCATGGTGTTCCTTTGTATTGGTTGAAGTCGAATACCACGAAGGATGGAAATTCTTGAGGCTTTGAGTCAGGTGCATAAAATATTTAAATTACTTTGTCGAGTGTGCCATTAACAAGGCCTGCATGTACCCACAAGTTGCTGGTGAGCATAAGTTTTTGTTCATTGCATAAGAGTACCTTTGAGTCTAGTTGTTCATCTTTTGTTGTAGTATAAGTTTGTTGCCTTTGTTTCTATGCACAAAAAAGTGCTACTAACATGTTCAAATTTTTATGCATTGTTTTATTATGCAAAACAACTAAGTTGTTTGTTGCATATAGGTGCATGGAGTCTTGAAATTTGTGTTGCTCTTCATGCGTAAGAGAGGAATTTTTCCTTGACATTAGGAGAGTCCAATCTTCAAGTGTAGGTGTTCCATTTCTAAGGTTTGTGAGAATCTGACATAAAGTAACCTGGGAAGGGTTAGCACCTTACTGGTGGAAAATAGTTGAAAGTGTTATGAATGTGTCGAAGTTGTGCCATAGTTCACTGCCACGTGATGTGCTAGCATATAGAGGAATGTCCTTCATAGGTGGTAGCTGGCCTAAATCCCCAACAAGGATAATGGAGAAATTTCTGAATGGTTCATTTCGATAAATGGGGAATGCTTCTCTTAGGTGATCGTCAATGCGGGAAATATTTTTTGGACCGATGAAGCTCATTTGATTAATGAGGATGTACTCTAAATGGAGGTGTTGCTCTTCCAAGTGTAGGAGAGAATGTCCTTCAAGAGGATGCATTGATTGGATAGGGATGTGAAGGGCAGAGTGGATTGTAAGGGCATTTATGTTGAAAGATGCAACGCCAGTGGGTGAAAGTAACAATGTTGGGTATGTGTTATATTATTTCCACGATTAGTCGCACGAGGGGGGGGGGGGGGGGGGGTCACAGGGGGGGTGACAACCTCCCTTGTACGTTGCGTCAGGAGCAGCGGGGGGGAGGAGCGAGGCGCCCTGTCAAGGGGTTTGTAGGGGGCGGGTAGCCCCCTACGCGGGGTCCGAGGCAGCACCCCAGGAAAAAAAAATTGGACCCTATTTTTCGGTCGACAGACTCGCACATGGTTTTGGGGCATGATGGTTTTCGGCCCCTGATGTTTTTTAGATCCGGTCAAGGGAACTAAAATAATGTTCTAATCAAGGGTTAATGGATTGGGGTTTGTGAATGCTTCAACATGTATATATTTGTGTTGTAACACTAAAAGGAAAATAATGAAAAATCAAGCTGGTAGTCCCGATTTGGGATGCAGGGGAAAATCTATGTGTATATATTTTTTATGTTTTATTCTCTCGCTATTATTTATTCTTTGTTTTTAAGATTCATTTGCAGATAATTTTCATACAAGGTTAAAACCTACATTTGGTATCAGAGTTGTTTCAGCTTCAAGGGGACGCCTTTACTGCTAAGGGGTTTTTTGTTCAAGCCTGTGGTAGACCCTATTCAATGGGAGATTTGCGGGATCAATTATTGCGGTGATAGAAGATGACGAGCAATGGAAAGATAGAGATCAACAAATTTAATGGTCAGAGTTTTGAGTTGTGGAAGCTCAATATGGAGGATCTGCTGGTGGATAAATATCAGTGGATCATGGTAGATCTGGGTACTAAGCCAACGACAATGTTAGATGAAGACTAGAAGAAGTTGGATCGAAAGGCAAAGAGCACAATACAATTGTTTATCTCATATTCGATATTGTTGAATGTATTTTTGGAAGCTATGATGAAGACTTTGTGGGACAATCTAGGGACTTTGTACCAATCTAAGTCTCTGGTGAAAAAAATTGTTCCTGCAGAAAAAGTTGTAAAACCCGAGGATGAAGGATGGAGACTCGGTGACAGAGCATCTGAACACCTTCAATATTTTTGTAAGTCAGTTGTCATATGTTGATATTAAAATCTCAGATGAAGATAAGTGCATCATTTTTTTGTGTTCTCTACCATATTCGTGGGACATTTCGGTTATTGCAATAGTTAGCAATGCAACTACCTTTAATTTTGATGAAATTGTCTCAGCCTTGTTGTCGGAGGAAATGAGATAGAGAAATATGGAGGGCCAGAATGGAGATGCCTTATTTGTACCAGGAAGATCCCAAAAAAAAAAAAAAAAAAAAGTTATTGAGTCAGAGATCTAAATCTCCAGGAAAGTTTGTAAAGGTGTGCTGGAAAAGCATAAAGGAAGGGCACTACAAAAAGGACTGAAGGTCTAAAGCTCCTGAGAAAGGAAAGGGATCTGATGATGCTCCTTCTACAGAGGAAAAAAACCACCTGAGATGAAGGTGGGGATGTGTATTTGGATTCTTCTTCAAATACACATGTAGATCATGAGGCATGGTTGATTCACTCAGGTGCATCCTTTCACTTCACTCCCCATAGTGAGTGGTTCTGTGAGTATGAGAGTTATGATGGTGGTGATGTCCTCTTAGGGGATGATAGGAATGAAAAAATTGTTGGACATGGAAAATTCAAGTTGAAGCTGCAAGGTGGAAGGATTAGAACACTTCCTGGTGTTCTGCATATTCCTGCATTGGCCAGACATCTAATTTCTATAAGCAAGATGGATGATGAAGGGGTAAAAATAGTGTTCAAGAAAGATGCATGCAAAATGGTTCGGGGAGACTAATATTAATGCCGAGAGTTCGGATTGGAAATTTGTACAAGCTTCAAGGTAGCACTGTTATTGATGGGTGCAACAGTTCTATGGTTCCTCAAAGTGGAGTGAAAATCCTAGCGGTCTCTGGAGAAAATACCATGTTATGACATCAAAGGCTTGGACATATTGGAGAGAATGGCCTTCAGATACTGCATGGAAATGGTATGGTAGAAGGTATGTCTAAATGCTCTCTGGATTTCGATTTCTATGAACATTTTGTATATGGGAAGCAGAATCAGGCGAGTTTTCCTTCTGGTGCTAAGAGGGCGAACAAGATATTAGAGCTTGTGCACAATGATGTGTTTGGACCTGTGTCGGTTCCATCACTGGGTAAATATGTGTACTATGTTTCATTCATAGATGACTTCTCAAGGAATTCATGGATATATTTCTTGAGGAAGAAATCTGAAGTCTTTGATAGATTTAGATAATTTAAGGCTCTAGTGGAAAACCAGATAGAGAAGAAAATAAAGGTGCTAAGGACAGATAATGGTGGAGAGTTCTACAAGAAGGAATTTGAAGAGTTCTATAAGAAATGTGTTATATCAAGATAGAAGACTACTCCATACACACCTCAACAAAATGGAGTTGCAGAAAGAATGAACAAAACGTTGATGGAAAAGGCAAGAAGCATGCTCAGTGGTACCAGGTTAGCACGGGAATTCTGGGTAGAGGCAGTGGAGACTACATGTTACCTGGTTAACAGATCACCTTCATCAGCGTTGGAGGATAAGACTCCACATGAGGTATGGACTAGTAAGAAACCCTCTATTTCACAACTGAGGGTATTTGGATGTGATGCATATGTACATGTTCGAAAGGAGAAAAGGACCAAGTTGGATAATAAATCTTAAAGGTGCGTCTTTATTTGGTATAAGGATGGTTTAAAATGTTACAAGCTTTGGAACCCAGAAACAAGGAAGGTAGTGTACAGTCGAGATGTGGTGTTTAAAGAGGTGAAATATGTTTTTAAAAATGAAGTCCTACTGAAGGAACCTGAGAAGATATAGGTTGAGCTAGAGGATGGATCAAACTTTGCAACAAAAGAAGATTCAGGAGAGGAAGAGCCACAAACTCCACTTACGAGAAGATCAGTTTGGGAAAGAAGACAACCAGAAAGGTATAGTCCATTTTCTTTTTGTTCAAATTTTTCTTTAACGATCACTAATGATGATCCTAGAACTATCAAGGAGGCAGTGGATTCAGAGGATGAAAAACTTTGGAAGGAGGCCATGGTTGATGAAATGGCATCCTTGTACAAAAATGAGGCATGAGATTTGGTGGAGTTGCAGGCTGGAAGGAATCCCATCGGGAGAAAATGGGTCTTTAAGAATAAGATAAATGTAGAAGGAAAGGTGGAGAAATACAAAGCTCAATAGGTAGAAAAAGGTTATTCCCGGGTGTCGAGAATTGATTTTGGTGATATTTTTTCTCTTGTTGCCAAGGTTACTTCTATTATATTACTTTTATCTGTTGTTGTTGCATTTGATTTTGAGGTAGAATAGATGGATGTGAAGACAACATTTCTTCACGGGGATCTGGAAGAGGATTTCTACATGAAGCAACCTGAAGGCTTTATGGTGAAGGGTAATAAATAACTTGTATGCATGTTAAAAAAAGTCTAGGTATGGGTTAAAATAGTCACCAAGGATGTGGTATCAGAAATTTGATACATATATACGAGGACTTGGCTTCACCAGAAGCAAAGAGGATCAGTGTGTTTATTTTAAATTAATTGGTGATCTGTTACACTAAAAATTGTCATCCTGACATTCTTCTATGTGTATGAGCTCCTTATAACTAATACTTCTTCCTTTGCAAGTCTAAACATATTAGTTCCTCATGTCAAGCCTTGAAAATCAGAAAATTTTCCTAAAAGTCTCCTAAACTTTGGTATCACACTTTCTGGCTATCTTGCCTACAGTCCCGCACCCAATGTTCAGCTATCCTGCGTACCTAAACGCACTTTATCTTTTTTATAGGTGCTTACCCCTGTAAGATTAAAAAGGCGCAAGTAAATTCCAAAAAGCTCAATTAAAGTAAATTCTAGAAGCTTCTAGAATGGATTTTGCGGTGGCAGAACCGCTCTTGTGAGGTGCATGAATCCCTTACCTTATGGAGCTAACCCCTTGATGTGGGGAGCTTATCCCTTTGAAGGAGGATTCTATCCCTTCATACTTGGAACATAAAACCTCTTCTTTTCCACTATAAAAAGAGGCATTGGGTAGCCTCAAAGGGAGTTGAAGCTTTAGAATATTTGAAGTTAAGTGTTGTTGAGATTCAGACTTAGTTGATTAAGACTTTTGTGAGGAGATATTACATACCTCTATTAGTCTTGGTTGGAGGAATGCAGAGCTTATCAAAGTAAAGGAGATTCCTGCTTCGGACCCCAGAAAGTCCTGTGCAACATCAAGGCTCAGGTTGTAAGGATTTTCTTCTTTTGAAATTAATACAAATATACTCATTTTTCTCAATAAGCTTTCAATCAATAGTTTATTTCATATATTCCTTGATCACTATGATAAGCATGGTTTATGATGATTTCTATACAGGTGCTATGTAATATTTTGCTTGTTTGTGACTGCAGGTTTACGAGGAAAACTCCTTCAAGCGCGCGAAGGACAACAACGACTTCAAACAAGCACTGGACAAATGGTAAGTCCTTAACACCTCTATAGAGATTTTTATAGATCGTATATGCTTAGAGAAAGATTAGTCTATTTGGTTGTTTGTTGATATACACTTTTAGTACTAGGGAGATCGGTCTTGTCTACAAGACGGATTAATCCTCCAACAAATTGGCGACTCCATTGGGGAAAGAACTTGTTGTTTTTGGTTCTCTTTTATTTTGATTTGAGGAAACGTTTTTCCTAGTTTTCGATTGATAGACATCTGCCTGGGTAGCTTAGGTTTTCTCTGTTCTTGAAAATTTTTATGTTTTTATTTAATTTTTCTTGGGACCGCACTTTGTCTTCTTTGCACAGTGAGGGCAGTTTCGCATTTTTTCTTTAGTAAACAGTGCGGTACCGCACCTGTTCCTTCTGTAAGACTGCGGACCCTGTTAAAATTTTAAAAAACCTTCAGATTTCTTTCTTTAGTTTATCTTTATTTTAATTTAGATTTTTTGGTTTCTGCCCAGATTGATGATTGTTTCTGTCAAAAGCTTTCTGTGAATGAATCTTAGCAGTATTGGTGTTTTGATGATTTTCTAGAAGTTTTGTGTTTTGGATTGTCTTTCACTTGGTCTTTGTAGCGATTCGAAGCATTGACTGTTTAAAATACCTGAGATTACATTGGTCTTTTATCTTTCGTTGAATCTGGCCTGATTGTGAAGTCATCCTCTATTAAGAAATAGAGTTACCTGTTTCTTTGCAAATCTTCGAAAAGAAACTTTGTTATTGGTTTTTGAATTTCAGTTTTTATAAAAACATAATTGAGTGTTTTTGATCTATTTGTTATTCTGAACGAATAGATCCTTAGTTTGCTGAATAACTAAGTAAAAAATTCTTCAAAAAAAAATTTAAAGCTTTTATTCAAATAGGTTATTAAAATTTGTAGGTCTCAGAATTAGTTTAATAGTTTTGAGTGTTTTTCATAGAATTTTGTAGATCTCTTTTGAAGAAAACTTGTTTTGTAGCTTCAAGTTTTTGAAAGTGAAAGGATTTTCTTATGAGCTTTAATAGTTTGTTTCATTTTTGAGTTATTGCTGAAAAGACAAAAATATTTTCTTTCAATTGCTCTTAATGTTTAAAGAAGGATTTGTTCATTAAAAGGATTGCATTCTCCAACTTTTCCTTAATTAGAATTTCATTGAAAGGAAACGATCTGATTATAATTTTTAGGTGCATTTTTAGTGTTTTTGGAAGTCGAGTTTTCACACCATCAGAGTTTCACTTCCGCACCCATTGACTTAAGAAACAACTTTTAAAAGTAACGCTTAATTAAAAACCATCTAGCAATCTTTTTATTTTCTAGGGCTCTTATCACCAACATAGCTTAGGCTAGTATCTTGGAGTAGGGAGTAATTAACTCTCCAAGGTAGTAAAACAAACAAGTAGACAAATATTGCGGTAGGAAATAAACCCAATCATAATTTGTATAATCTGGGAAGCTTCTCTTAAAGAAGTCAATCATGAGATCATGTCCAAACCTTTGAGACAATCAATTCTGTCTCATTGGGGAAGATAGAAGATTTTGCGCGTATTACAAACGGTAAACCTCGGATTAACCATTGTCGAGGAGCCTGGGGTCACTTGTCGGTAAACCTCAGATTAACCATGTCGAGGAGCCTTCAAGGGGATTGAGCTTGCTACTCTGCCCTTGCGCGTGAGATCGGATCGTAGACTGTTCCCCCAGTTATATTTGTTATTGTTGGTAACCTTAGTGTCCATTATCTTAATATTATTTCCTAAGGTGATGGTGAAGGAAAGATCTCACTGTACCTGGAGCAGACGTCGACGAGACTCACTTGGACTCTTTGGGGGGTTCCCTTCACACGAGATGGTTTTGTGAGGAAACTTGTGCCAGTCTGTTTCATTAAGCAGGTTGTCGAGGTAACTGTTCCAACCGCCCTTTCTGTATTAAATTTCTACTAAGTTGGATTTCATCACCAACTAGTGTTTTTAGTACAGGGAATTACTGTTTTTGTGTGGTTTGAACTCGTAGATTTTTAAGTGTGTGATTCAATCGTTTGTTTCTTTAAATAATTTAGGTGTTTTCTTTGAAATTTTCTTTGTTTGCATGTGATTAGTTAAATAATTAATCGTGGCGGAATTGTCGAGACAATCCCGGAGACTACAAGGGAAACCCCCTGAATATTCACCAAGTCAGCTTGAAGGGCTTCGTGCTCTGGTATCTTCTAGTAGCGGTAGGATTAAATCAACAGAAGTTGGAACTTCATCCATAGTGGTTCATCTTGATTATCAAACACCCATAACAGAACACATTCAAGAGCCGATTTCAGTTTCTGAAGTTACTGGTAGTATTTCTCCTGCCAATGAATGGGCTGACGAACCTGAAATCTCTGAACCTGAAACTGAACCTTCTGTTTTGGAAACATCTTCGGGATTTATTTCACCAACTTCCAGCGATCTTGGTTCACCTAGGGTAAGAAATATTGTCACTGACGATCTTCCATCTGGACTAATTTCTATTGAAGAACTCACTAATCCAGACGAAGAGTTATCTCTTCCCAATTCCCCTCAATCGTTAAATCTTGGGGAGCGTGAATCAATTTTCTACAGCCCTATTTGAACTACTGCTTGGTACTTATCTTTAACCAATTTTTTAGAGAATCCGGGTCTTGCTTTTTCTCCACCTCGAGTTCCATTTCATCCAACACCCAGAGGTTATTATCCGTCATCCATTATGGCAGGAGAATCATCCATGTTTTCCCAGATACCAGAATCATTTTTACATGGTGGTCCTTCTGTTCCTTTGGGATATCAGGCTCTGTCTGGTACTTTCTCGGGGGCAGCTTCTTAACCGATTGAAAGCGTGTGATCATCTGATTTAAGTGGAATTAAAACGGAAACGTCGAACGAAGGGAAAATTTTTATGATGTTCGGTAATATTCCGAATTCGCAACCTCAAGGTAGTCAGGTACCGCCTGGAGGGCAATCTCAGGGAACTCAGTTACCGCCTGGGGGGCAACCTCAAGGTAGTCAGTTACCGCCTGGGGGGCAACCTTCAGGAAGTCAGTTACCGCCTGGGGGTCAACCTCAAGGTAGCTTTTTCCCAGGACAAACTGTGGAATCATATTATTTTGGGGGACAACCTCAATGGCAGTACATACCTCAGGGTTATCAACCTTCAGGACAGTACACACCCTAGGGTCAACCCCAAGCTCAATATGCTCCTCAGGGTCCTTATCAACCCCAGCTTCAGTACGCACCTCAGGGTTATCAACCTCAACGTCAGTACCCAATTCAAGGTTACCAACAGCTTTCTGGTGAGTCATCTTTTCAAGGAGCCAAAAATTTACCACTTACTTATCAACCCTGCGTTCAACCAGGTTATGGTCCTTATGTTCAACCTTCTACGGGAAAATATCCCGGAATGAATATGGTGTGGGATCCGTCCCAATATCAACAGCCTATGCGGCCTAATGTGCAGTTACCTTTTCAACCTGGACAACCTTTGGTTTCTGGTCCAACCCAGCAACCTGTCTAGCCTACTATTCAAACTCCTGCACCTAGTTATGTTCAGCAGGCTGGGCCTAGTTCACCTCAGACTCCACCTCAAACTGCTGCAACTGTTACTACGTCTGTCCAACCTGTAACACCTATTTCTGGAGTATCTGTAACGCCAAGTTCGTCTATCCCTGCATCCGTGCAAATCCCTCAAGTCTCTGTACCCCAGTCAGGGCCTTTCGTTCAGACTTCGGTTCAGATGCTGGAGGACAAGCCAGTACAAGTACAGTTGTCACAAGTCAACCGCAATTCACGTACCAATCGTACCAGGAATATCCTCAATTCGGTCCCGGTTCACAAAATCCAAATTATCAGTATCAACCGTACCCTGGCTACACTTATTAGCAACCTCAACAACCCCAGTTTGGTCCGGTTAATCCTGGTTTTCCAAGAGGTTACATGATTCCTAACGCAAATCCAATTCCCAGTTATCTTGGGTATCCACCTCCTGGAATTGCTTTGGCTACTCAAGGTTTTCGTGACCCTAACTGTCAGTTACCATTTATTGCAACTTTGGATTTACCTGATTTGACGCGCCTTACGAATGATCCGATTTTCTATTATCCGTATTGGCCGCCAATGCTGCATAAGTTTCCCACTGATATACCGAAGTTTGAAGGTAAGTCAGGAGAGGATCCATCCAATCATGTCATGACTTATCACCTTTGGTGTGCGTCTAATTCAATTATTGATGATTCGATTCGCTTACGTCTTTTCCAAAGAACTCTTATTGGTCTTGCAGCCAAATGGTACATTGAGTTACCACGAGGCTTGTTTCATAATTTCAGTCAGTTAGCAGCTTCCTTCTTGACTCACTTTCAGTTGCCTCTCAGATACGACAATGGCACGGAATTATTAACTTCACTTAAGCAATCTACGTCTACGTATATTTCTGATCATATTCATGAATGGTGACGTAGAAGGCGTTTGGTGAAAGTTTATATTCCAGATCAAATTTTGGCAGAATGGTTTGTTAAATCATTGTTACCCAAGATCACTGAAGATGTAGCTAAGGCCGATGTTGTTACTGAAGAGAAAGTGATTGCTCAAGCTCACTACCTTGATCTCGTTTACACACAGTCAGGTACTTTACACGAAAAAATCCTTGACCTTCCAAAACAAGGTCAGATAGTTGCTGCTCCTTCAGGGTCTCATGCTGTTGATGGCATGATTGGTACAGTCAATACGAAAAGTAAGAAGAAATCGTCAAAGAATTCTTCTCCTATTATAACCTTACTAGATTCCCCGAAAGTAGAATCTTCCCCCGAAATTTCTGCCGACATTCATGTCGTAGAGACATCTACGGCTAAATCTAAATCTGGTGGTAAAAAGAAAGGGAAGAGTAAAAACAAGAAAAATTCGAAAGAGAAAACTGATAAAAATGAATCCAATGAAGAAAAGTGAAAGCCTCGTTACCCTTGTTACATTTGTGACAAGGATCACTTCACTAAGGAATGCCCACATTGTGCAGAGGTTGCAAAATTCGTTAAAGGTTCACAACAACCTGTTGTCTTGAAGGATCCTTTTCCAACTCAAGATAGCAAAATGGTTGGTTCTACTTCGATTGCTTCAGAAGAACCTATTTTGATGATGTCTCATGTAAGGATTGCAACGCGATCACAAGATTATGGTACTAAGAGTCCTGTTGATGGTAAAGAAGCAGAATCTTCTAATACAAATGCATCAACTACACCTCCTCCTATTTCTGGTCCGCTACAGATCGAGAAACAAAATCCAGACTTAATAATCAAACTGCCTACTAAAGGTGTCCTTCGTAAATCAGCTTTCAATCCACATGCGAGAGCTGCTCAAAATTACAACATTGTTGAAGACTTAGCTATTTCCCCTTCAGCAATGTCAGCTTTGGAAGTGCTGCAATCATGCCCAGCACAGCGTAAATTTCTTTTGTCTGCTATAGGAGCTGTAGATGTTCGGGATTCTAATCTTATAATCTTCGATTTAGAAAATAGTACACTTCGTCTACCTCATCAAATGGCTTTCCAGATACCAATGTTAGTAAAAAACAGACCCATCTATCGGACTGTGATTGATGAGGGGGCTTCAACGTGTATTATGTCGATTCAGTGTTAGAAATCGCTTGGTTCTCCTACACTTAACCAATCTTCGATGATTCTTAAGGCTTTTGATGGTCGAGGTTTTCACCCTTTTGGTATTTTGCAGGATTTGCCCATAGGGGTCGAAGGTAAAACCTTCAATCTAGATGTGGAAGTGGTTGATGCCCCTCTAAATTACAACCTTCTTCTAGGTCACAGTTGGTCTTATGTGATGACTGTTGTTGTTTCTTCGGTCTTTCGACTCATAAAATTTCCATATCAAGGAAAGATCGTCACAATAGATCAGTTAACTTATTTCTCTTCCGACCCAACCTCTACAGAAACAATCCAGCACATTGGTAAAGCGACTATCCTTTATAAGGATGTTGGAGTAGGATTAGTTAAAGATTCTGGTTTAATAGGAACTTTTGCCTTTCCTCCTAATGTATTGCCTGTTGTTGCAACTATTCACATGATTTCGTCAAATACTATTATGTTTGATGATCCTTGGATCATACCTTCTGATTCCGAGTTAGATTCAATTGAGGGCATGATGCCTTTGAGTCCATTTGAACTTGCATACCAGGCCATACAGTCACTTTCCGACACCTCTTCAACCGGAATCGATCAAATGAATGGGATTCGTGAGGAATCACTTTCTATATCCAGTTCAGCCACAACGACATTTCCGGATGTTGTTCATACTGATGAGCAGATTCGTGAATTTTTGTCTATTGATGATTTACCATGGGAAGATTTGCATCACCGATCTTCATTTTTACCTGAACCAGATCATTTTGAAGATGATTTCACTTCAATTTTTACTGTTGAATATGTCAAAGAACCCCAGAATCCATTGCAAAATCCTGATTCAGAATTAAATTTGGAAAATATTTCTCGAACGGTTCCAATTGACATTTCAGTAAAACCAGGAATAATTGAAAACATTCATATAGGTGCTTGCTGTACTGAAGATGAAATTAAAGCTTATAAAGCCCTATTTCAAGAATTCTGTGATGTGTTTGCCTGGTCTTATGAATAAATGCCAGGAATTGATCTGTCAATCGTCGTACATGAAATCAAGACTTACTCGGATGCCAAACCTGTTCGTCAACGTTTACATCAAATACATCCTAGAAAAGCTACTGCTATCAAAGTAGAAGTTGAAAAACTGCTGCATGCAGGTTTCATCTATACAATTCCCTTAACGGATTGGGTATCAAATATTGTTCCTGTGACTAAAAAACAAGGAACGATACGAGTATGTATCGATTATAGGGATATGTTGTAGCTCCTACAACACCCTCCAAAAATACATAAAATCATAACACACACTTCAAAATTTTTGGCCGGCATTTTCACCCTGTTCTGGAAGAACAGAGCGTCTCACTCGAGGCGTGCCGCGACCACGTGGGAAAGGGGAAGAAATCACAGACGAGGAATAAACCCGCAACCACAGAAAGAAAGAGAATCCATTACATATACCAGGATATTCATGCAAGATCACCAATCAAGTATACACACAGTCGCAACTTAAAATTTTTAAAGTAGTGTAAACACATCATAACCCATAACCCAAAACATAGAGACAGCAATCCTTCTTTATATTAATCTTCAGCCAAGTACATAGCTTCCTTCTCTGATAACTCATAAATCAGATACAGATGGGTCTAATAACAGAGAATACAAAACATAGAGAGTAGAGACCAATGGAGAGAACAAGTCTGATTCCTCCGTGGCTGCTTCCGCATTCAATCATTCCGCAACAGCAACCGATCAACCAGCCTCTTTCTTCAGCCGGGTGATTGCCTTTTATTCACCCGCTCGTCGCGACTGGCGGCTTCTCTGCGTCTTTTCTCTGGCTTTTCCCGACTTCTCTTCTGATGTCTGCATGTTCTACTTCCTGTTTGCTGCTGTATCTCTTTCATCTGTACTTCTCTCTGTTCCATCTTCAGTTATCAAGTGCTTCCGCACCGCCTTGGTAGCTCCACAACTCCTGGTCGCATGGTGCGGTCGCGTTAGCTATGTGTATTCCCTCCGCAACTCAAAAAGAGTCCAAGTTCAAAATTCAAACCTTAAACAAAAACAAGGGCCCCAACAGGCCCCGACCACAATCCTTTGACTCGTCCGCGAGTCAATCGCAAATGACAGTCTCTACCTCCATACCTTCGCCGGCCTGTGTGCCCTGCTCTGCTGCTCTTTCTTCTGCTGCCCTTTCCTGTTGTACTCCGCCACCTGCTGATTCAAACAAGGGCCCCAACTCCGGGACCCGGCGGAGTGCTGCATCTCGAAGCTCCGTGAAAGTTGCTACTGCTTGCTGCCATTCCTGCATAAGCAGGTCAGCATCTTGAGCAATTCGGTTGGCCGTAGCTTCATCGATGGGCGTCGGTGCATCCCCGAACAGCGTGGCGAGTTGGGACTCGGCCGTGGCATCCAGCTGATGCATTGCCTCGGCATGGCGGCGAAGGGGCGGCCGCATCTCCCGGATGGTGTGCTTAGTTGCTGCTGAGGCGGCCTCGGTCGTCTGCATTTGAAGTTCCAGCTCGTCCGTCTGAGCGTAGAACTGGTCTAATCTGGCCTGGTCTGTGGTCGCCCGAATTTGGGTGGCGAGTTGTTGCAGTTGAGCCGCAATGGGCTGCGTTTTGACTGTCAGTGCAAGGGAGCACTCCTGCAAGCTGCGTAAAAGGGCCGAAGCCGCTGCTGTCGTGGAATGGAGAGTCTCTTGTAAATTGACTGCCTGTGCCTGCTTGGCAGTGACCGGTCCTGAATAATCAACGGGCGGATCTGGGAGGGTAGGCTGTGCGGCCAACGCCGCTTGTAATTCCTGGTTCTCTCTGCAAATGGTGGTGAAGATGTCCCCGAGCTGGCGAGCCTGTAAGGCTATGCTGTCCTCTTCGATGCGAGCAGGGAGTGGGGCATGGTGAGCCTGTGCCTCCGGCCATACGCTGGAAAGTGCCTGATTAACAATGTTGGCCTGTTCCTGGAGGTAGGCCTTCTCCTGCAGTAGCTGATTGCGCTGTTCAGTAAGCGCCGTGATCTGGTTCCCCTGCTCGGTGCATCGCCGCTGTAGCTCTGTATGAATCTGCTCGGCCTTGCCGGCCGCCCGCTGAATGAGCAGAAATAACTGTGCTGGACTCAGTTGTTCTGCAGTCGTTGTGCGCGGGGCACCCTGCTGAGGCGTCTGTTCCTGTAAAGACGGTCCTACGGCCGCTGCTCGGCCTGCAGTCTCTGGAAGGTGGACCAGCGTCTGTTGTTGTACCGAGATGGCCATATCAGGCTCTGGCCGGTCCTGCTGCGTGGTTGGCGCTGTGGAAGGGCTGATTGAATCAACCCCAACTCTGTCTGGCTGAACAAATATAGTGGCAATGGGCTCCTGGGACGTGGCCACGGGGTCAACAGGGGGTACCACCGCGGCAGTACTGGAGGTGACCTCCGCCCCGTGGTCACCGCCGAAGAGGTCCCGGATCAAGGAATCGGACACAGTGGCTGATGAAGTGGACGGATTGGGGGAAGTGGCATGTGGTCTGCTGGTGGATGGGGCGGTGGATGGAGTGACCGAGGAGGGAGGGAAACGAAGGTTGAGGAAATCGGCTGGGTCAATCAGCGGTTCCTCCGGGATCAAGGTAGCTGTGGGCGGCGTGACTGGTGGATCATCCTCTGTAAGGTCCACCACGGGATCTGCAGTACGGGCCCGCTTGGATGGGGGCGGCCCAGAGGAATCGGGTTCTGGGCCCGGTTCACCCATTGTCGTGATGATGGGGGTGGCAGAAGTGAACAGGGAAGTGGGAATTGGGGAAGTGAGGGAAGCAGTGTTGGAGAGACCAAGGGACCGGTTAAGAAGAAATTCATTAAAGGAAGGAAATATAGGGGCGCTGCTAGAAACAACCTGGGTGGCCACATTGAGCCTCCGGAATTGGTCGTTCATATGCTCCACAATGGGGACCAGTGCTTCGGGCAGGGTCGCTGCGCTCCCGGCTGCCTCTGTGGCTATCGCTACCGCGACTGGGGAAGATTCCCCGGCACTGGTTGCGGCAGGCTGCTGGGCAGCCCTCATCCCATCAAAGTTAAATCGGATGACTCCATCCTGAACGTGCCGAACGACCCCCGGCCATGTTAAAACCTCTCTGTGGAAGATACTGTCGGTCAACTGGAACCGCAAGGGCGCCATGTGAAATGTGTGGTGCGGGACACAAGCCGGCCGGATGAAAGTGTGATTATGGCTGACGCCAAACCACACTTGTTCGCTGTATTCATCCAGCAGGTTCCGGGGTACCCGCTGCTGAGAGGCCACCACATCGACCATCCTCCCGTACCATTCGCGGAACGCCTCTGCGTTCACCTGCTTGCTGCTGGGGGCCGTGGCCACCTGCCAGGGGGAGTATCGCATCGCGAACGGTTGGCTCCCGGTGAGTTCCGCTGGTGTCCGTATCGGAGGAACATGCCATTTCCACATGGCGAAGGCTAGAAGCAAGTATCCGTAGATAAAACCGGTGGTCCGTCTGTAATTGTCTTCGCAGGCCGCGAAGAGTTCCTTCAGCACGAACGCGCTCCAATTCAATCGGGCCCCTTTGACGCAGTGCTCAGCAATCGAAATTGTGTCCAAGGTGCACTCGCCCTTGGTGTAATGACGCATGGTCTTGCTCGCTATCAGATAGCAAGCAAACCGGATTTCTGGGACATTGATCAAATCGATCTTGGCACCCTTGCCACCTCGGCGAATACCATATTTGGTGTATAGGTCCGCCTCGGCCGATTTCCGGGCGCGCTTGGAGGCCGTCTGCCCCGCAGAGGAAACATCTGCCCCAGATTGACATAACCCTGTAAGCCGGCTAATATCTGCTGCATGGATTGGAATCTCCTCGTTCAACCACAGGGACCCGTTCTGCACCCGACTGAGGAGGAACCGGGTGCATTGCAGAACTGGTCCGGTGGTGCCGAAGACAGGGAGACTGCGTAAATTCATCAACGTCGACTGCTGAAGACCCCGGAATTCGTCCTTCATCCGACTGTTAGAGATGCTCCCCGGCGTGTAGCGGTGTTCCATGAACGTCTGCCAATGCAGATGGGGAAACTCAGCCGGGTCGGACAAGTTAGCGTCCATGCAGGGCGCATTGTCGTACTTGCCGACCAGTGATAATTCGAGCCGGTGAATTCTGTGATCCAGCACCGGTTCCGGGACGGAGAGAACAGCTCTCGGCATCTTGGCGCGTCTCTGATAGACCTGGATGATTCGTCTGGAGCTTCCTGCTAAGTTCTGAGTGCTCTGAGGCTGCAAGTGCTCGGGAGTCGCTGAAATTTCCAAACTGAATTGGTCCGTCATCCCGGCACCGATAGCCTTCATGCAAATTGGGCCATCCGCTGGCACGCGCGGGGTTGATGAGACTCCATAACGGCATTTAATTCTTGCTATCATGCTTGCCTGCGATAATCGTGTGATCCATCGCAGGCCTGTGTGTAATCTGACAGTTGCTGACGGCGGCATTGGAAGATGGGCGGACCCGACGGCGGAGAGAACTGCGGCTGATGGGGAATGATTACGGTATGATTACTGTCCATTAAGGGAATTTATGACCAAAATCTGAGCTATCCTACGGACTGACAAAAGGACTGACGGTTATGACCTGGACTGACGCTGGCACGAGGACAGATCCTTCGTGCAGGACACGCTGGATTGGGGCCGGCGTCCTACTGGGTTGGCGCGCCGCCACGCTGGACTGGCGTTGCGACACGCTGGACTGGCCCGCTCCGACCCTGGTCGGTTGCGGTATGGATGCCGCAACTGACGGTTTATTTGACTGACTGCAAGGAACTGGAAACGACTAACTATGCTCATCCCGGTTGCGGGAGAGTTATTCAACTACGCTACTCTACGGGTGCTCTCGGTTGCGAGAGTTATTAATGGAAAATGAGAAGAGCCTACTCCTGGTAGGGCTTCAGGCGTGCGCCATTCACCCATCCAGGAAGAACTGTGCCGTCCAACTGTGCCAATCGAACGGCTCTGGAGTCGCGGATTTCAATGACAAAGTACGGTCCCAACCAATGCATCTGGAGCTTGCCTGGAAACTTCTGGAACCGGCTGTCATATAAAAGAACCTTGCCGCCAACCTGAAAAGTTTTAGTTTTAATGTGGCGGCCGTGCCATGCTTTCTGTCTGGCCTTCTCCACCTTCTGGTGGAATTCCGCAAGAAACCGAGCTTCATCAAGCTCCTGCAGCTCCTGGAGTCGTGCCTTTAGTGACGCATCTTCTGAAAAGCGAAGGGATGTTGCGATCAGAAGGCTGGATACGGTGAACTCGGCGGGGATCACAGCCTCCCGGCCGTACACTAGCTGAAATGGCGTCTGGTTTGTTAAACGCTTTACCGTTGTTCGATAAGCCCACAACGTTGCCGGTAGCCGCTCGTCCCAATCATCCCGCTGAGCGTTGCAGATTTTCGTCAAGCCCTTCTCCAGAATCTTATTGAAGGCTTCCACCGTGCCGTTAGCCTGCGGGTGGTATGGACTGCTCTTATGATGCTGTACCATAAATGTCTCTAGGAGCGATTTGACCGTGGCATTAATGAAATGCGTGCCTTGATCACTGGTCAGGCTGCGTGGGCAGCCAAAACGGCTGATGATGTTTTCAAAGATGAACCGAGCAGCGGTCTCGGCGGAGCAGTCGCGTACCGCCGCTGCTTCAGCCCATCGCGTGAGATAATCAGTCGCCGTAATGATGTACCGAGCTTTGGAATGGCGAGCAACTGGCGCAATGGGCCCTACAAAATCGACAGCCCACTTCTCAAATGGCCGCAACACATGCACGGGGTGTAGCGGAAGCTCATCTCTGTGCGAAGGCCGTCCCGTCCTCTGACAAATATCGCAACGTTTCACATAGGCCTTACAATCTGCATGCACCGTCGGCCACCATAGACCAGCTTGAAGTACCTTCCTTGCGGTGGGTTTAGCCCCTACGTGTCCGCCCGCAACTCCGCTGTGACATTCCCACATCACCGCTTCCCGTTCATGGTCAAGAACACACCTGCGCAACACCTCATCCAGGCCCAGCTTGTACAGCTGCCCTGCGATCAATTGATAATCGGCCGCCCGGACAACCAAGTGGCGTTTCTGAAGCGGCGTGTAATCCTCGGAGCACTGTCCTGTGGTCAGATACGTGGCAATGTCAGCCAGGTAGTCTGGGACCGCTTCAACGCGAAACAGATCAGCATCCGGAAGCTGATCATCTAACGGACCATCGTTTTCCCCCGACTCCAATCTGGATAAATGATCAGGCCCGACATTTAGCCGGCCCGGTTTAACAATTACATCGAACGTAAACTCCTGAAAGAGGAGAATCCATCGGCAGATCCTTCCTTCCAACACAGGCTTATTGACCAGATATTTTAAAGCCGAATGGTCCGTGAAAAATGTAAACTTACCGCCCAGAAGGTAGTGGCGGAACTTCTGGAGAGAGTACACCATTGCCAGCGCCTCCCGCTCGGTCGTGGTGTAATTCTTCTCCGCATTAGATAGGCGTCGGCTCGCGAAGTATACCGGGTGGTCAACTGTCGTTTCCCCAGGTTGCGCTAAGACAGCGCCAAGTGCAATCCCGGACGCATCAATGTGCACATGGAACTGCTTATCCCAGTTTGGATGAACGAGAATGGGTGCCGTCGCCAATTTCTCCTTCAATGTGTCCAGTGCCTTCCTACACTCTGCTGTCCAGTCAAAAGCTTCTGACTTCCGCAACAGTTTCTCCAAGGGGGCAGTGATTTTGGCGTAGTTGCGGATAAAACGCCTGTAGTATTCAGTGTGCCCGAGTAATGCCCGCAATTGCTTTACGTTCTCGGGGGCCTCCATGTGGACAATTACCGCGACCTTGGCAGGATCAACGCAGACCCCTTGCTTACACACCACGTGACCCAAGAGTGTGCCGAATGGTACTGCAAAAATACATTTCTTCAAATTCAAGGAAATCTGCAGCTGGCGACACCGATCGAACATAACACGCAACAGGGAGGCGTGTTTCTTCAGCAGGCTGTAAACGGTCCAATCATCCATATAGACTTCCAGAAATTTGTGAATATACTCCCAGAAAGCAGCAATAACAATCCGGGAAAACACGGCTGGCGCGTTCTTCAGCCCAAACGGCATGACATGGTATGCGAATGATCCCCACTCGGTGGTGAATGTCGTCTTTGCCTTGTCCTCTTCAGCGATGCGCACCTGATGGTAGCCCGAAAACCCATCCGTGAAAGAGTAAGCTTCGTTTCCCGCGACATGATCTAGTACTTCGTCGCTGAAGGGAGTGGGAAACGGATCGTGAATACAAGCATTATTCAAACTCCGATAATCTACGCAGACCCGAATTTCCGCTTTATCCTTCTTGTTCTGGATGACAATGGGACTTACCCACTCAGCTTCCTCTACAGGAAAGATGAGACCTGCAGCCAGCATTTTATCGATCTCCATCTTTACCTTCTCTTTGATGCGTGGATTTAACCGGTAGGGTCGGTGCTTGACCGGCCTGGCTCTTGGTTTCAGTGTGATGCGCATCTCACCCAAATCCCCTTTGATCCCCTTCAGGTCCGCAACTGAAGACGGGAATAGATCTTCATACTCCCGAAGGAGGCTGAAAATTTCTCGGGTCGTCTCTGCGTCCCAGTAATCTCCCACCGTTGCCAGTTTCGGTTTCCCCTCCGTTCCTATGTTCAGCTTCTTTGTCTTTAGGGGCTGCAAATGGACTCCTTCTGTTGTGGGCTCGTCGCGGACGCTCCGCTCGCCCTCCTTCTCGTCAAAATGGAGATGCCTCAGGTCCTCCAAACTGTCGTCCCCTGGGTCGCTGTCAACCCGTTGGCAAACCAACTCGCTCTTCACCCCTGAACGTGACGCCACCGGTCCCTCATTGGGCTCGGGATGGCAGAAAAACAGAACCTCCTTGACGGCTTGTAGGGCCTGAGATTCTTGTGCCGTCTCTCCTTCGAATGAGAAACTCTGGACGAACTTCTCCGCAACTGCTTGCCAAGAGCGGGTTCCCCGTTTCTGCTCTTCCGCTAGGTACCAGGCCTGGGGGATTGTACCTAGGGAGTGTATAAATCTGTGGACCCACAACTCCTCAGGGTACCTGGCGCTGCGCCACTGTTCCTCGCACGCCCGTAAGTGCTGTCGCGGGTCTGAGTCTCCATGGTGTTTAAGTGTAATGCAGGGCCCTTCATCCTCTTTGAAGCGTGCCCGTAGTGCATCCGCCACCAGCTCCCATCGCAACAGAGTGTTGCGGTGATTGTTCCACCATCGTCCTGATGTTGACTTCAGAGCCACATCCAACAGGGGTATCCGGCGTTCTTCTGGGACCCGGTCTTCCACCTTGAGGATAAAAGTATTTACTGCTTGCATGTTTGACAACGTGGGGTACCCGTGGATCTCGGTCCCCACCCACCGGACCTGCGCGATGGCGGCACATCGCCGCGTGGTGGTCTCGTATCCCCCTTGCTGCCAATCTTCCCATGCAAGCTCGGATCCGATTTCCGAGCTCTGCACACTCCGCCAACTGATAGATCCTGTTGCGGTCGGGTTGATATAATCGTCCCGCCTCCCGGCGGTCATCTGATAGAGGTGGTCCATTATCTGAGCGTCCTCCCGACTATCCACCGGTTCTGTGTATTGCGGTCCCTGGTACGGGTCGAGAGGCTGAGTCACCCATACCTCCCCATCCTCAAAAATCATCAGCTCCTTCTTGAGATCGATGATCGCATAATTCTCAAAAGCCCAATCAATGCCAAGTAAAGCAGGACAGGGGTCCTTATCGCCCATGATATCAATAAATTCAAAGTCGGCATATGTCTTTACCCCCGCAACATCAACCTCGACACCCTCGAGTCGGCCGATTGGAAAAATACAGTACTGGTTCGCCATCCTAAGTTGGATCGGGGAATAGGCGAGCCGGGGCTTTCCAAGAGCCTCCCATGTCTTTCGTGGCAATATGTTGACGTCGGACCCCAGGTCCAACATCGTGTCGCTGATTTGGAATCCTGCGATCTGTGTGTTAAGTCGAAATTCTTTGCCCGTTCGTTGCTTGTTTCGCTTGACACGCTGCACGTACTGAGGCGTAGTGTCTACCAAGTCTCTGGGTTCTGCGCGCCCCTGCAGCGCTCCGTCCAACACCTGTCTGAGCTGCTGCCGCAGCACGGTGTCATCAACAATCCTGAGAAACAGCCGGAGCCAGTCCGCAACTACAGCATCTGCGGCGTTCTGATCCTCGGTTTCCGGCAGCTGGGGCTCCCCCAGCCCTCATTCTTTTCGCAGCTGGGCGAAGGCCTCAACCGCCTCCTGAAAGTACTTCTTCTGCACCTCGGGCTGAATCAACTTCTTTGGGGAGGCCGGACGCACCACTCGTACCGGCTCCTTCTCGTGGGCATCCTCACCAGTCTTCTTTCCGCCTCTCGTTATTATTGCAACATTCTGCATGTCAGGGGTTGCGACCCCTCGCGGTTCTGAGCCTATCAGATTCGTGGCCCTCTGCCGCGCCCGCTCTTCCCACTTTTTGATGAGTTCTGGGCAGTCTTCAGTGGCGTGGGCGTTAACCCGGCACTAGGAGCACCAGGGTCGTCGCGGAAGGGGACATTCTCGAGCCACATGACCCTCCTGGTCACAGTTGTAGCATTTTACCGGCCCGCGTCTTCCTGTTCGGCCTCCCCGCATGCCGCCACCTCTTCCCCTGGCGGCCTCGTTGACCCGATACGAGGGCCGATCCAGTCGATCCGCAAGTGCGTCTAGCGCCCTGCACTGCTCCGTGTTGTGCGTCGTGGACACACAGAATTCACAGTATACATTATTCGGCACCGTGGAGTACTTTTGTAATATCGGGCACATCCGAGGAGGATGCCCTATCGTTCGGAAAATTTCACAGTATTCTGGGGTGGAGGACCCCGGTTGCGGTGGAAACCCCGCAAAGGCCTGTTGCGTCTGGTATACCCCCTGCGGGTTCATTGCCGTGCCACCCCCTGGTGGTGGCCCCCCCTGGATAGCCGCAACTGAGGGTCCAGCTCCCGCGCCGCGCAACCGAGGACATTCGGTTGCGACGTGCCCCTCGACCAAGCAATGAGTACACCAAACATTCGGTCGCGCCGGTCTTGCTGGCTGAATTTCCTTGAGCTTTTCCGTCAAACTGGCGATCTGGTGTTGCAACCCTATCAACGAAGGGTCTTGCGGAGCCAGCCCCCCCCTATATTCCTGGGGGTATCCCGCCATGGCTTCAATCTTCATGGCCTGCTCCAAAGCATCCTGCAGATTATCAATCTTCTGCTGAGTGAGAGGGGTGCGCGTCAAGGGAAGTAGAGCCTTGATGAACCAGTCCCTCTGGTGGTTTGGATCGATCGGGTAGCTCAGTTTCCCGATCGCGTCCTTGAATCGCCGCATCAACTCCCATGCGGTTTCGCCTTCCTTCTGCTTAATTTCCCATAGCTCAGACAGACCCTGCTGGTCCGTCTGGGGGAGCTTAAATTCGCGGACAAAATCCCTCTTTACGTCCGCAATTACAGGATTAGGGTGCGCCTCAGACCACTTGATGAACCACCGCAGAGCTCTCTCTCTGAGCGTGGTTTGAAACTCTATCAACTTCCCTGCATCCGGTGTCTGTCGAGCCCTCCAGATGGCTTCGCACAGATACCAGTGTTGTTCTACATCGTCGTTTCCCCGGCCAGAGAACTCTGGGTACCGGGTGAAAGATCCCGCCATGTATACTGACGGCGAATTAACCAAGATAAAACCTCCGGGTCCTGGTTGCGTAACGGTCCCGCTAGGAAAAAAACTACTACTCGTAACGCTGCTGCTACTGGGCATTACCGGCGCCGCTGAACTACTAGATAACTGACTTAATGCTTGTAACTGAACAAAAATATTTCTTAAAGGTTGATAAAGTACCAGGGGAAGGTCGGGATCCTGGCCATGCAGACGGTGTGACGTAGGGCTGCCTGGAGGGGTGGGTGCCGTCTGATCCTGAAACATCTGCTGCATTACGTCGTACCATTCATCATCGGAACTTTCTTCGGGCTGCATCTTTCCCTTATCCTTGCTAGTCGTTTCTGCTCTTTCTCGCATCATCGGGCTCCCATGCACCCACTGTACGTCTGCTGCTGTCCCGTCTCCTGTCCGGGAATCCAAACCCATGGTTCTTGTCTTCTGAGGCGCCTCCTTCTGATTCTTCTTCTCGATCTCCCTTCTCTTCAAATCTCGCATTACCCTTCTTCGCCACCTATCGGCGATCTGTGCCCGCCGATGTGCACGTAACTCCCGCAACTTGCATGCGGCCTCAACGTCCATCCCCCGTTCCCCACTTTTACAGTCTACACGGCATCGGTCCCCTCGACCCTTCCCCCAGTACGGGTGGTTTACGCTTCCATACTTATTTTGTGGAAATCAATCAATCCCTCGTCCACCATCAGGGCTTTGATCCACAGCGGAATCTCCTTCAACAGCTTTCCCCTCGGCCCCGAGTGAAAAACAGCCTCGGCTTTCGAGAAGGACTGGTAGCACTCGGCGGAAAATTCGACAACGTAGCCTTCTAACGTGGTCCTTACCCAAAAATCCACTGCGCGGGTTAGTTCAGTCTCTACCCGATGCAGCGCTACCAGATCTTCGTGCGCCCACCTGCGGTTTATCTTCCGCAAGCCGTCCTGGGGCGCCTTCGCTCGTAACCTCCGCAACCAGTTGCAAAGATCTGTGGGAAACTTTCCCCAGAAAATTTCGTACGTATCGCTAGCTGTGTCAGAGAAAAGAACAAGCTCCCTGACCGCCGCCTCCTTTTTCTTGATCAGCTCCGCCTGCTGAGTAATGAAATGGTCAAGATGATCATCCCACCATCGCCGTATTGCTCCTTAAAAGATCCTCGAGACCATGATCTAGATCCCCTCAGAACATGCAGGTCCCGGCAACGGAACCATTTGTTGGCGAAAAATAAGGTCTCGCGGGCAAGACCCAGGTTCACAGGGTTGTGGCCAACAAGGGTCCGGTGTAGTCTAGTAACACGCCGGAATTTTCACCCTGCTCTGGAAGAACAGAGCGTCTCACCCGAGGCGTGCCGCGACCACATGGGAAAGGGGAAGAAATCACAGACGAGGAATAAACCCGCAACCACAGAAAGAAAGAGAATCCATTACATATACCAGGATATTCATGCAAGATCACCAATCAAGTATACACACAGTCGCAACTTAAAAATTTTAAAGTAGTGTAAACACATCATAACCCATAACCCAAAACATAGAGACAGCAATCCTTCTTTATATTAATCTTCAGCCAAGTACATAGCTTCCTTCTCTGATAACTCATAAATCAGATACAGATGGGTCTAATAACATAGAATACAAAACATAGAGAGTAGAGACCAATGGAGAGAACAAGTCTGATTCCTCCGCGGCTGCTTCCACATTCAATCATTCCGCAACAGCAACCGATCAACCAGCCTCTTTCTTCAGCCGGGTGATTGCCTTTTATTCACCCGCTCGTCGCGACTGGCGGCTTCTCTGCGTCTTTGCTCTGGCTTTTCCCGACTTCTCTCTGATGTCTGCATGTTCTACTTCATGTTTGCTGCTGTATCTCTTTCATCTGTACTTCTCTCTGTTCCATCTTCAGTTATCAAGTGCTTCCGCACCGCCTTGGTAGCTCCGCAACTCCTGGTCGCGCGGTGCGGTCGCGTTAGCTATGTGTATTCCCTCCGCAACTCAAAAAGAGTCCAAGTTCAAAATTCAAAACTTAAACAAAAACAAGGGCCCCAACATGGGATACCTGAGGAATCACTTTCTATATCTAGTTCAACTACAACGACATTTCCGGATGTTGTTCATACTGATGAACAGATTCGTGAATTTTTGTCTGTTGATGATTTACCATGGGAAGATCTGCATCACCAATCTTTGTTTTTACCTGAACTAGATCATTTTGAAGATGATTTCGCTTCAATTTTTACTGCTGAATATGTCAAAGAACCCCAAAATCCATTGCAAAATCCTGATTCTGAATTAAATTTGGAAAATATTTCTCGAACGGTTCCAATTGACATTTCAGTTAAACTAGGAATAATTGAAAACATTCATATAGGTTCTTGTTGTAATGAAGATGAAATTAAAGCTTATAAAGCCCTATTTCAAGAATTCCGTGATGTGTTTGCCTGGTATTATGAATAAATGCCAGGAATTGATCCGTCAATCATCGTACATGAAATCAAGACTTACCCAGATGCCAAACCTGTTCGTCAATGTTTACGTCAAATACATCCTAGAAAAGCTGTTGCTATCAAAGCAAAAGTTGAAAAACTGCTGCGTGCAGGTTTCATTTATCCAATTCCCTTAATGGATTGGGTATCAAATATTGTTACTGTGACTAAAAAACAAGGAACGATACAAGTATGTATCGATTATAGGGATATCAATCGAGCCTATCCCAAAGACAATTATCCAACTCCCTATATCAATCAGATAATTGATGATTGTGCCGGTAGCGAAATGTTTTCCTTTATGGATGGCTTTTCTGGGTATAATCAAATAAACATACTCCCTGCTGATCAGCCAAAAACAAATTTTATTTTTCCATGGGGGACATTTGCTTATCGCAAACTACCCTTTGGATTGAAGAACGCTGGAGAAACTTTTCAAAGGGAAATGTCTTATGCATTTTATGACATTAAGCACATTGTGCAGCCATATCTTGATGATTTACCTGCTCATTCATCACGCAGGGCCGACCATCTCACACACTTACGAGCTATCTTTATGAGGTGTCGACATTATAAGATTAGGTTGAATCCACACAAATGTGTTTTTTGTGTTGATTCGGGTCATTTACTGGGCTTTGTTGTCTCGAAATCAGGCATTCGCGTCGATCCGTCGAAGGTCAAAGCTATTGTTAAATTACCTCCTCCTTTGAATTTACGCCAACTCCAAAGTTTGCAGGGGAAATCAAACTTTTTACGTCGGTTCATTCCTTACTATGCTGAGTTTACAAAGGGTTTCACCCGGTTGTTGAAACAGAATATTCAATTCTTTTGGGACGAGATCGCTGATCGATCTTTTGATGCACTTAAACACGCGTTGACCCATCCACCGTTATTGCATCCTCCCAACTACAACCAGGATTACATTTTGTATCTTGCTGCTTCTCATTCCACCATTGGGATGGTGTTAGTTCAGGAAGGCAAACCTCATACTGAACATGTGATTTACTATCTTAGTTAGAATATGCATCCGACCGAGATCAAGTATACACATGTGGAGAAATTTGCATTGGCAGCTGTCCAAGCTGTCCAAAGATTTAGGCACTACATCTTGTTACGTAAAACCACATTCATTTCTGATTGCAACCCTATGATGTATATTTTAACCAAACAATTGCTAGGGGGAAAGTATTCCAAATGGATAGTTATCCTGCAGGAATTTGACTTGGAGTTTGAGAAATCCAAGGCAAAGAAATATTTGGTATTTGCGGAACTGATGTGTGATTTTCCCTCTATTGATACTGAAACTGTGGTAGAAGAGCCCATTGCAGATGAATCTTTGTTTCTTATCAGTACTCTCGATCCATGGTATGGAGATATTATTGTTTATCTCCAAACCCAATCTTTTCGGCCCAAAATTTCACAATCTTAGCGATGGAAAATACGCTTCCAATCCCAACAGTATAATATCATTGGTGATACACTCTATCGTCTGGAGCGGATTCTATTTTCAGACGCTGTCTTGTTCATGAAGAAGCTGAAAAGGTATTAAATGAATGCCATTCTAGAGCATGTGGCGGTCATATGTCTGGGTATGCCACAGCCCAAAAGATATTGTGCGCTGGCTATTTCTAGCCATCGTTATTCAAAGATTGTATTTATGCAGTCCGGAAATGCCACAATTGTCAAATTGGAGATATTATTGTTTATCTCCAAACCCAATCTTTTCGGCCCGAAATTTCACAATCTCAGCGACGGAAAATACGCTTCCAATCCCAACATTATAATATCATTGGTGATACACTCTATCGTCGTGGAGCGGATTCTGTTTTCAGACGTTGTCTTGTTCATGAAGAAGCTGAAAGGGTATTAAATGACTGCCATTCTGGAGCATGTGGCGGTCATATGTCTAGGTATGCCACAGCCCAAAAGATATTGCGCGCTGGCTATTTCTGGCCATCGTTATTCAAAGATTGTATTTATGCAGTTCGAAAATGCCACAATTGTCAACTTTTTTATCGTAAAATGCACGCGCCACCAGCTCCTCTTCATCCCATAATTGTTGTTGGTCCTTTCGCGAAATGGGGTATTGATTTTATTACATGTAACCCTCATTCGGCCGGGGGGCATGCATATTTTTTTTTTCCAAGGAATAAACTCGCGGAGAACCCGGGCGCACTTCCCCAGAATATCTGGATGGTACGCGCGATAAACCATCGGCGCTGATTACGGCGCCTGACCCCAAGGGACTCAAATTCAGAATCGAACTCGTGACCTCCCTGATTACGGAGAGGACCCACGTCTGGCTCAGACCAGTTGAGCTATCCCTTGGGGCTAGCATGCATATATTATCTTAGCAGTGGATTATTTTACTAAATGGGCCGAGGCGATGCCTACATTTTCGGCTGACGGCAAGACTGCTGCAACTTTCGTATTTAATCACATAATTGCTAGGTTCAGAGTTCCTCAAGCCATTGTTACAGATCATGGAAGTCATTTTCAAAATGTCATGATGACTGAGCTGACAGATCAACTTGGCCTGCACGACGATAGTTCCACTCCATATTATCCACAAGCTAATGGTCTGGTCGAAGCTATAAATAAAGTTTTAGTCATCATGATTAGACGAATTATTGGTATTCACAAAACGAATTGGCATTCCATGTTGTTTTCAACACTTTGGGCATATCGAACCTCAGTAAAAACATCAACTGGTTTCACTCCCTTTCAACTCGTTTATGGTCTGGAAGCTGTGTTGCCGATTGAATGTGAAATTCTGTCACTGAAATTAGCCATAGAATTACTCCCAGCTACATCTGAAGAGGATAAATGTTTCCTGTACTTAGCTCAGTTGGACGAGAATCGACGAAATGCCGTAATAGCAAACGAGGCTCGTGTTAAACGAATAAAAGCTCAGTATGATAGAAGTGTTACCCCTCGAACTTTTTCAGAAGGAGACCTAGTCTTAGTTTATGATCAAGCCAATGATAAGCTAGGAGCTCGGAAATTCGTGCCCATGTGGCATGGTCCTTTCATTGTTAAGCGAAAGCTGGCAAAACGGGCCTCTGAGCTAATAGATTTTGACGGTGTCCCTTTAGATAAACCCAGAAATGGGCTTTATCTGAAGCGATACTATGCTTAACTTGGTATGGAGATTTTTTATTAGATTAGATTTCTTTACTGCTGGTGTGTTTTAGATTAGAAAAGTGTGCTTAGTTTAGAAGTTTGTTTATCACTATTCCTGCTTATCTGAGTTTTACTCTTGATATTGCAGATGTCGACGTCTCTTCAAACCTACATTGGTTTTGCTGATGGTGCTTGTCGTAGTACACGGAACATCTCTTCCGCAGCTTGGGTTATCTATTCTCCCTCTGACGAGTTAGTCTCCATGCATGGGGTAAGCCTTGGTCAAACAACGAATAACATTGCCGAGTATAGTGCAGTGATTGAGTTATTATCTGAATCCATATCATTTGGAATTCAAAGTTTGATTGTTAGGTTGGATTCTGAACTTGTTGTATTATAGCTTAACAGGGTTTATGCCATTAGAAATCCGGTGTTATTATGGTTATTTTTAAGAGTTCGTCTCTTGGAATGTGAATTTGACTACATTGAATATCAACATATTCCAAGACATTTAAATACATTAGCAAACGCAGTTGCTTCTAGTATGATAAATCAACATTTGCAATGATCAAAAAACAGTAAAACAAAACAACATTCATAACATGAACACAGATAGCTGGTAAATAGTGATATATCATATTATAGAAGTGTTTTCAAAAAATATACATCGTCTTCGATCATAGGTTGGAAACACCTTATGATCGGAAAAATAGTAACACAAAAGGTCAAAAATATGAGTCTACAACACGATCATCCCATCACTGATGGTGATCACGATAAGAAACCACTGCCCGAGCCACCCTGCACAGGAACCTCCTAAAAGGTCCTGGAACACCAATCACGTATCTCTGCAATCTGAGTGGAATGTCATCTATGTCTGTCTCCGGAATATCTAGAGTCAAACGCTCTAGATGATGCTCTAAATCAGTCAAGATTTTTGCTGATTGGCCTACTGGGGCTGGTGCGGCTGCAATTGGTTGTCTTCTTTCATAAGGCTGGAGATGGGCTGGTCGCCGTGGGCCCACATCTGTATTCAAAAAAAATTTGGTTACTAATTGACAAGACGATCAAAAATAAAAAAAATTAGAATTTAAAATTCGTTGAAAATGGTTTTACCTGATTCATCCCACTGTTCCCCTACTTGGAGACTCATCTCTCAATCGCCGCAAGAATCTATCCCGGCGTATGGAAAGTCCTCTATGACAAAAATTTGGCGGTCCAGCCAACGAAAATATGAAGAAGGAAATCGAACAATCTCAGCGCCCTCAATACCATGACGGGCCATCAGTGCGACCCAACGAACCATCCTAGGTTCTCGAAGACGACCGGCATCAACAGGAATACTCTGTGGAGCTAGCATAGGGATCCTCTCTAGAGCAAAGGTGACAACTATGGATCCATATCCAAAGTTATTTAGTTTTCCATTCTTCGCTCTAGTTAGTTGGCCTTTTATATTAGCCAACACAGCTTCGCACCCGTTGAAAATGGTGCCGCGAAAACAATCCACATCAATGCGCATTTGGGAACCGGTAGCCACATGCAGTGCGACACTCCCACACAGTCCGGTAACAGTAAATGCAATCAATTTCAGCTCGGGACGGATCATAGTTTTTATATCAATCCGTTTGTCCCTAGGGTCTGCTTCATCATTACAGAACTCTTGTTGAAGGCTAGCGACAGTTTGGCCACCTGGCCTAGTCCCAAACAAGGAAAGTTGTTCGCCCCTCTTGGACAAACCAGTCAGAAAATAAATATCCTCCAGCTCAATTTCGAGCCGGTGGCCGCCAATAATGAAACACTGGTCCTGCACGTTCCACCTGTTTACCAGCCATGTCAGGAGGTCTACCTGTGCCCCCATGCCTTGGATGGCCCAAAATTTATACAGACCGCATGCTCTTAATGCTTGCATTGTGGGAAAATGGAGCATTGCGGCTTCGTCCACGTCCTCATGCTCACATTCTCTCCAAATCAACATCTTTTTAATCCTACAATGCATAAAAAGATAGATTAGAACAATCTAATTTGAAAATTTTTGGGCGGCAAAAGAGAAATTTGATTTTTAAATTCAAACACGTGGGGACCGCACTTTACCTTTGTACACAGTGCATAGGAACACACGTGCTCTGTGGGGAAAGTGCGGACCCACGACTTTTTTCTTTGTAGAAAAAAGTCGGGGTCCACAGGTACCATGTGTGTCACCTGCGGACCCCCGCAGGCGATTTTCAAACTATTTTTCTCCCTTAAAAATAAAATCTAAAGCCTAAAAACGAATTGTAAATGGATGAAATACAAGATTACGAGGTCGTGGATTACCTGGGACTGACGGTTCTCGATTTTGACGGACAGATTTTCCAGAATCTTCACAGGAACTTTTTTACCCAAAAGCTTCTACTTTTCACTCTGAACTTGAACGGTAAAAATGAAATTGAAAAAGTCCTTTTTATAAGTTTTTTTGAATAGATGAATTTTTAATTTATTTATTTTTCACTTTAAAAGGGTATTGCTGAAGCATTTTTACTCATCTTAAACAGGTATGTGTAATGTCTCAAGTTTTTGTGCAGAAATTGGATTTTTCAGGAGAATTGATCATTTTTCAACAAAGAGCATACTTTTATCACTTTTTCGGACTCTTTCAAAAAATTCACGAAAAGCGAAACATTGGAGTTCTCTTTTAAGCCCTTTTTAGACTCTCTAAACATGAAAAGATTGCAGAGTACTTGATTGTTCGAACTCGTTAAAGTAAATGAATAATCGTCCCTTCAGTATAAGTTTACCCATTTTATGGACTGAAATGGACTACTTACGAAAAAGGTATACGTTGACTAAATACGGTCAATAGAGTTCTCTCCCGCATGATTTTATCCTTTTTCGGGTTCGAGAGACTAAATTTACGAAAAAGTACACCCATGGAGTTTTCTTAAGTTTTTTCTTCTGACTCCCTAAAATTTAAAAACACCGAGTTTCTCCTATACTGGACTCGTTAAAATTTAACAGTAAAGGACCTGTTTAATTTTCAAACAGGAGCAGACCACTCCTTCTTAGGGTTCGAATTTTAAACTAAGTTGGACTCATCCGAAGGATGAGCTTATAAACAAACAAATGTTATCCTCCTCAAGCTTGTCAAAAATAAAGAGGTACTTGCCAGAAATGGTGGGGGAAAAAAGAGAAAAATGGACTTGTTTGTTGTATTTTGATTTTTCGAAAATCTAGTTAACCACTCTTGAACAAGACACTCTCAATCACCTGGGTTGGGAAATCCTTTGCCTAACAGTTAATCAAACCTCATTTGAAAGTCTTCATCCGGTTCCTGGGTATTAGCTTTGGGTCAACTGTCACCAAGCCATCTGCAGTGTCGTTATGTGTTCAAGAGGACAGTTCAAATAAACCATTCATCTGCAAAATATCTGTCATCCATTTTGACCATCCTTGAGTCAGTCCTTGCCAATATATTTTCAAAACTTGATCTATGATTTCGTGTTGTGGGCTTGCCTACGACGGATCACTTTCTATCGACGACAGCTCATTATCTAGGAAGTTGATCCAGAAATCGTCAGTACCTTGAAATATGCATGCCTCAATGGCAGGTTTCTCGCCTTCGACGACAGGTTGCATCATTGACCTTCGATCGAATGATTCTGTGACATGTTCGACTTCAGCTCATTCATTCACATTTCATGGATTATACTGAGTACTTTGAGAGCCATTGACATTACTGGTGGTTACTCTCACACTTGTTAACAGTTTACATCATTGACTGGTAATCAAGTGGTTTCTACCATGTTCGACTCTGACACATTTATTCACATGGATAGAATCGTACTAGTTCGAGATGCGGAAATCAAGACCCTGGATCTAGTTTCTACCATCCAGGCTGCGAGGAATTTTGTTATCTTACAGTAGACTATTTACAAACAGATGGTTGCGTCCATATTGTGTCTACACATGTATATACTGTGATGTACTCAAAATCATTCCTGTATCAGAACAATTTGAATTAGTTAGTTTTGATCTGAGTATGGGAATACCTACCTTAGCGATGATATATATATATTTTGCATTGAATGTTTTTACAGGTTCCGACTGGGGTGACCACAGGATGATCCTTGAAATGATAAAGTACTGCACTCTTCATATATGACAGACTTCAGCATCATCTATTCCAGACTTTGCACTTTAGGGGGCAATTTGTTACACTAAAAATTGTCATCCTGACATTCTGCTATGTGTATGAGCTCATTATAACTCATACTTCTCCCTTTGCAAGTCTAAACATATTAGTTCCTCATGTCAAGCCTTGAAAATCAGAAAAAGTTCCTAAAAGTCTCCTAAACTTTGGTATCGCAATTTCTGGCTATCTTGCCTGCGGTCCCGCACCCAATGTTCAGCTATCCTGCGTACCTAAATGCACTTTATCTTTGTTATAGGTGCGGACCCCTGTAAGATTAAAAATGCGCAAGTAAATTCCAAAAAGCTCAATTAAAGTAAATTCTGGAAGCTTCCAGAATAGATTTTGCGGTGGCAGAACCGCTCTTGTGAGGTGCATGAATCCCTTACCTTATGGAGCTAAACCCTTGATGTGAGGAGCTTATCCCTTTGAAGGAGGATTCTATCCCTTCATACTTGGAACAGAAAACCTCTTCTTTTCCACTATAAAAAGAGGCATTGGGTAGCCTCAAAGGGAGTTGAAGCTTTAGAATATTTGAAGTTAAGTGCTATTGAGATTCAGACTCAGTTGATTAAGACTTTTGTGAGGAGAGATTACATACCTCTATTAGTCTTGGTTGGAGGAGGGCAGAGCTTATCAAAGTAAAGGAGATTCCTGCTTCGGACCCCGGAAAGTCCTGTGCAACATCAAGGCTCAGGTTGTAAGGATTTTCTTCTTTTGAAATTAATACAAATATACTCATTTTTCTCAATAAGCTTTCAATCAATGGTTTATTTCATAGATTCCTTGATCACTATGATAAGCATGGTTTATAATGATTTCTATACAGGTGCTATGTAATATTTTGCTTGTTTGTGACCGCAGGTTTCCGAGGAAAACTCCTTCAAGTGCGCGAGGGACAACAACGACTTCAAACAAGCACTGGACAAATGGTAAGTCCTTAACACCTCTATAGAGATTTTCGTAGATCGTATATGCTTAGAGAAAGATTAGTCTATTTGGTTGTTTGTTGCTAGATACTTTTAGTACTAGGGAGATTGGTCTTGTCCGCAAGACGGATTAATCCTCCAACATGTCCCACAATGGCCCTGCTCCTGAAGTGCTTTACCAACATACTGTTGTGTGTTCCAATTCCTTTTGCTGACGTTGCTAATTCTTGCAGTCAATTTTCAACCATATCAAACAAGGAATTACATGCTTTCATGTACTAAGCACTTAATTTCCATTAGATCCAAAATCAATTGAAATAAATTCAAATCATACCTCATTGGTAGCTCGTCAATAAGGTACACTTGAAATCCTGTTCACTTCCTATTACACAAGTCAAACTAATTGTTTGATCAAATCATCATGTATAAACATATCACATCTGCTTAGCTCAAAACACAAGCATCATAGGTCAGAATCATGAATACATGTAATCATCATAAACCATAATCATAAATCACATGTAACCAACATAAGTTGTAATCATAGATCACATGCATAATAAAACTAAAATCAAATATCGATACTTATCCTTCATTGGTCCTTACTTATGCCTTTTTTCTTTCTATACACACATCGGATTAGTTTCCACACTCGGCGAGCACCCAATGCCTTTGCTAATCTTCAATAATGTACACATACACACGTTGTACATCACAACACGTACACCCACATACGACATACAACACCATATAATACACGCACCCACACTGACATACAACACATACACCTACACTTGGTGTACAATACAACACAATACATATGCTTACATCAGCATACAACACATACACCTACACCTGGTGTACAATACAACACAATACATATGCTTACACTAGCATACAACACACACACACACACACACACACACATATACATACACATAGTATAACACAACGAATACATGTCACGATGCCACGACTACACCATGCACATACATAGTACCACATGTCCGCAACACAACACGTGTGACATGCACACAATACCATATGTATACCAGTACCATATGCACAACATGTAAACAGTACCACCAATACACAACACTACCTGCACAATGTGTGCACAACATCACATGTGCACGACACCACCTGCACAACGTGTACACAATGCCAAATGTACACCGCATGACATGTACAATGTGTACATAATACCACATGTACACAACACCACACGCACGACATGTATACGACACCACATGTACACAACACCACATGCATGACATGCACACGACACCACCTACACATAGCACCATATCTATAAAATGTACATAGCACCACATGCACGCATCACCACATGTATAATCATGCACACAACACCATATGTACAACATGCACACAACATCATATGTACATAGCACCATACGTACAAAGCACCGCATATCTAACATGCACACAACACCATATCCACACAACTCCGCATATCCAACATGTGCATAATACAATAAGTACACAACACCGCGTACCCAACATGTACATAACACCATCTATACCCAACACTGCATATGCAATATACACTCAACACCATATATACAATAGACATATGTTACTACATATGTTACATGCACACATCACCATAGGTACAATCATTGGATATACAACATGCGCAACATATACACAACAATAGCATTGCACATACATAGACCACACACTGACTCCACAAAGAAACCTTGCTTCTAGTGTCTTTCCACTATCCATGCTTATCCTAGCATGTCGCAGATCACATTATTTTCATTTCTTTGATGTACTCCTCAGCATTACTTGTCCATAGCATAAACATAGGCATAGTACAAGCATATAACATTAAATCATATTCACATGATATTGATCTCATAGATCTGTCAAAGTTACTCATCCCACTTGATTCCTCATTGCCAGGAACCTCTTCATTCCATTCACTTGCATAAGCAGTCATTCCTCAACAAGATTAATTCTTGAAAACCCTGTCATATAATGACACAGAGACATACATACATACATATGCATAATCATTGGCATAAAAGAATCATGATCCTATCAGACAATGACATACATACACACATATATACATACACATAGTATAACACAACGAATACATGTCACGATGCCACGACTACACCATGCACATACATAGTACCGCATGTCCGCAACACAACACGTGTGACATGCACACAATACCATATGTATACCAGTACCATATGCACAACATGTAAACAGTACCACCAATACACAACACTACCTGCACAATGTGTGCACAACATCACATGTGCACGACACCACCTGCACAACGTGTACACAATGCCAAATGTACACCGCATGACATGTACAATGTGTACATAATACCACATGTACACAACACCACACGCACGACATGTATACGACACCACATGTACACAACACCACATGCATGACATGCACACGACACCACCTACACATAGCACCATATCTATAAAATGTACATAGCACCACATGCACGCATCACCACATGTATAATCATGCACACAACACCATATGTACAACATGCACACAACATCATATGTACATAGCACCATACGTACATAGCACCGCATATCTAACATGCACACAACACCATATCCACACAACTCCGCATATCCAACATGTGCATAATACAATAAGTACACAACACCGCGTACCCAACATGTACATAACACCATCTATACCCAACACTGCATATGCAATATACACTCAACACCATATATACAATAGACATATGTTACTACATATGTTACATGCACACATCACCATAGGTACAATCATTGGATATACAACATGCGCAACATATACACAACAATAGCATTGCACATACATAGACCACACACTGACTCCACAAAGAAACCTTGCTTCTAGTGTCTTTCCACTATCCATGCTTATCCTAGCATGTCGCAGATCACATTATTTTCATTTCGTTGATGTACTCCTCAACATTACTTGTCCATAGCATAAACATAGGCATAGTACAAGCATATAACATTAAATCATATCCACATGATATTGATCTCATAGATCTGTCAAAGTTACTCATCCCACTTGATTCCTCATTGCCAGGAACCTCTTCATTCCATTCACTTGCATAAGCAGTCATTCCTCAACAAGATTAATTCTTGAAAACCCTGTCATATAATGACACAGAGACATACATACATACATATGCATAATCATTGGCATAAAAGAATCATGATCCTATCAGACAATGACATACATACACACATATATACATATAAACATTAGCATCATGATCGATGATGACCCTGTCAGACACGACAAATATATATATATATATATATATATATATATATATATATATATATATATATATATATATATATATATATATATATATATATATATATATATATATATCAGCATAATCATGAACGCAACACAATTTCTAGATATCATAAGGTCTAGGTTAAGAGAACTTCCTTTATCTGTGCACACCATGCACAACATTGAGAACAACAGTTCCCAACATAGCCAAGGCTTGTGACACCTCAGATCCACTTTCTTTACCTTTTTTGTTGCCTTTCTCATGTCTATACTGACACCATCCATTTACCACAATGGACCCAACTAGTCCAACTGACTGTCATATTCTTACCTTCTGTTGCGCTTACTCATGCATCGAGCTTCATTTGTGTTTTTCATTACCCGTTGGGTTTCATCCAGCTCTCCTTGAGCTCCATTACTTTCCTCTTTCCCCAACCAATCCCCAAGGCTATAAAAACATAAAAATCAAGAACAAGAGCAAGCAAGAAGAACACCATGAAAGCCAAGGTAATATGACACTGCAACAAAGTGGCATAGCTCTGCACCATACATAACAAGACCGCAAACCAAGCTCATAAATCACAAAATACCAAAAGCACAATACTAGCAACAAACACCATGACTTAATCCCCATGGTTCTCAATGCTTCCAAAGGAAAGAAAAACCCAAGCCTTTTCAAAGATTTCATGGCAGTCTCTTTTTCCATGCAATCCCCTACATCATACTGCCATAAACACATAATTGTCAACACTTAACTAAATATAAAAATATACCAGTTATCTTACCTTATCGTGCTAAGCACGCTGACCTGTAAGTGAACGCACATGTCATCCATACATACCAAATATCAAGACAACATATCTATCCATTTGGAATCAACATTTACCAAGTCTAAAACCATGTCATAATAAACAATCAACTCACAATCATCACTCATAATACATAATGCTACAAATATCACCTACTTGCACTCAATTACATATCAACTATCTCAACACATGTGTGTTAGTACAATCATCTTAAAATATAATCATTACTTCGTGCAATATTATAGACACATACTCATATCATGCGATTAATCAGACATTCAACAATAAGTAGACGTCATAATAGACACCAACGCTCAAACACCAAACAGATGACATAATCAACATTCAAGTACTAAGTAGATGACATAAGCAAGCTCATACGTTAACGTATCTCAGGGGAGGCTATCTTGTCTACACAAGCAATCTATATTAGCACGATATAAAATAACAGCACATCAACCCAATCATAAATAAGGTCATGATATCCATAACAACATCTAGCTAACATGTTCACACCCTAAACTCATAAACAATTCTCATTCATGCATACAATCACATATTCATAGTCAGTCTAGACACAATGCAACACACTGTCATAATTAGGTCGACTCATTCCTGAATGTCATAACCCTAACCATCAAGTCACTAGCATGTAAAAACAAGTTATATATCATGCTCATCAACAACATGTAACCTAATCATCAAGCTAACTATCATACATCAACAACAAGTTAACCCATAACATGATCATCAACAACATATAAGTTATCTAACATAAAACAACAATAAAAATGCATACCACCACAGGTTTCTATCATTCATGACTATCTGACACATGATCATCAACAACATATAAGTTATCTAACATAAAACAATAATAACAATGCATACCACCACAGGTTGCTATCATTCATGACTATATGACACATGTACATATAATCACACTAATAAACTAGCATCTATAATGTATGTAACCATAACATCAATAGAATGAAAGGAATACTCATAACCATAATTCATATAGCAATCATTAACCCACATACCTACATGTCCAACATCCAAACCTGTATGATGGCATGCTCTTGCCTCGAGGTACAATGTTGTAACTTCACTTTGATGGTATGCATCTCCTACTCTATCTTAGCCAACACATCAACATCATAACATACCAATATCATCATCATGACCTAATTTCATACAATTACCTTATCCACAACAACCTTTACCAAACCAATTCAAACTTGACCATATGCACCCACTTGACATGTATAACCAATCATGAGCGACCAATACAAGTCCCACATATAGCATCACATAACCAAGCATACACAGACAACACACAAGCATGGCCAATATGTAACCCTAGCATAATCAAGCAATGCATGTAAAATATGTAACAATATGTAAGAAAGTGTGCATGAATGATACACAAGCATGAGCAACACATTACCAGTCATACACTCATGAAAATTTGTTGAAAACAACACCATCGATCTTCCCATGGCGACACCACTGCCACCATGGCCAACACAACACAGATGCAACAAGCACATACACCATAGGTATGAGAAACAATTATGCATCCAACAGAAAAACATAACCAACACACTGCCCATCCAGTCCAAGGGTTGAACCATGCTCTAATACCACTCTGTAACACCCTCTTCCCACATCTACCCAAGTAACCGACCAACCGAGGTAAACATGCGATGAGAGGATACTAATATGAGATTCAACCTCATATATGACCTTAAGGAAGTGGAACTGACGGAAACAAGACAAACACACCTTACACAACGTCAAAAACATTCTTAGGAGGTAACCCAACCTTCTAGGCCCCTGAACCCTGAAGGAGACTAACTTTTTAATTAATTTGAGCCTTAGTTGCAGGCATGCCAAGGCAAGGTAGCAACTAAAAGCCTATAGTCGCAGGCATGCCAAGGCAAGGTACTAGCTAAAAGGCTATAGTCGCAAGCATGTCAAGGCAAGGTAGCGGCCAAGGCACGGTTTCGTTAGTTCTATGCCTGTAACTCAAGGATTTGTGCCACCTTTTTAGCCCCAGAGCCCAGGTCACTGCCCAAAACTTCAAGAAATTGTAGGGGGGTGATAAATAACATTAAAACAAAGGTATGGAAGCAATCACGTCATCAGGAACTCATATGGACTCCTCCTAGCCATGACAAGCATTTCGTCAAATGTCACAAACATTGCATCTACATGTATAAACATCATATTTAAACATGGGGGTCTCTTACTTATCTAAGAATCGCTAAGACACATTTCTCCCCTACATCATAAGCTACAATACAATTTATTTGACTATAGATACATTGTGTATCATTTACAAGTAAAAACATGGATAGATCCATACATCATCACTAATCGAATACATGCTTATAACCAACACAATAACAACATATATACAATGGATATAACAACAATAAAATACATACATAAACTAGTACATTTGCATACCAAATAATAGAGGAATGAACTCTTCATTACTGAGTGTAAAAACCAATCGAAGATGGGACTTCCATGTTCCACCCAACCATATATTGGATGATCCAAGTCTCACTTCAGCCAATCACCCTCATGCCATATTCAAAGCATGAGTGTGGGATCTCATCAAACACATCAATCACAATCAATCTAGGGCTTCTGGATGCCAAAACGCCTCAACCCTCAACTAGTGATTCCACCTCACGGCCGGACATCATAACCATCATAGATTGGTCTCTATCCAAGCTGCTCCAGGGCTCTAGAGTTTTTTTTCCAACCAAGGCTCTAGGACAACCCCAGTTGTTTCCAGGCTCCAGAGCATTTGTCCAACCAAGGCTCCAAGACTAGTAACTCAACCCACCCAGGGTTTCAGAGAATTTGTCCAACCAAGGCTCCAAGACTAGTAACTCAACCCAACAACTGTTTGCTGAGCTCCAAAGCATTTGTCTAACCAAGGCTCCAAGAACTAATAACTCAACTCAACAACCAACCAGACCAAAAAAAAAAAAAAAAACCAATGGAAATAAACCTACAACACCATGCCTATCCAAGAAATGGCAAGGCTAGGAAAATCCACATGCACACACAACACCATGCCTATCCAGGAAATGGCAAGGCTAGGAAAATCCACATGCACACACTATGCATGCCAAAACTTGTGAGGAAAACATACATGCAACTCGGTACCTGCAATCAAATCTCGCTATAGCTGTTGATCTCTATGTCCACTTGTGCTTTCCTTCTCTTCTTTTGCCTTCTTCCTCCAAATCACCAAGTATCCACACTCTCCAAGAGTGCTCCAATATAACTTTAAGAATCCAAGAGTATGAGAGAGAGAGAGAGAATAATGAGAGAGCTCCAAAAAATCATTGACAAAAGCTTACCAACTGATCCTCATAAACATTTTTATTAATGAGGCCTCTATTTTCTTCATTTTCCATTATTTTCCTTCATTTTCCTCCTCACATGCAACCTGTGACCTTTCACCTTCCTTTTCTCCTTTTTTCTATTATTTTCATAGATAAATGCCAATAAATGCCTCATGCCTTTCCAAATCCTTTTCCTTTGCCTTTGCCAATTTCCTTTAGCCATATTAACTGAAATGAACACCTGCTAGGATGTTTTTCCCACCGTTCAACTTGGAATATGTGTCTCGTCAACCACAATATTATATGTTTTTTAACAGGGTCGTTACACCAGTGTTTCCCCTACTACCAACTCAATAGAAAATTCTACTTCTTTACGCAAAGGAAGCTCTGGAATCTCTGCTGGAAACACATCCTGAAACTATTGCAATATAGGGTACCTCTTGAAGATTTCTTCATCCTCAACATCCTTACCCTTATCACTGGAAATATGAACGAAAAAAATCACACACACTTTCTTGCAAACGTGCTTAGCTTGCATAGCTGTGACAATCCTCAATGATGTTGGGTTCTTCTTTCCCTGAAAATTATCTTCTCTCCATTATCATCCAAGCACTCAATAGCCTTGTCATAGAAAACTACTTTGGTTATGTGAAGATACAACCAATCCATACCCAAAAGCATATTATACGATCCCAATGGTAGTACATCTGAATGCATTATTGTAGGAATACCATTCAACTCAAATGCACAAGCTATTACCCAATGAAAATCTCTCTTTTTTCATGCTTGTAGCCAACTGCACCAACCAAGACTTGTCCATCTCAATGATAGATGCTTGGTGATTTTCTTGCTTTTTGTCCACATCTGCATAAATCCGCTGAATATTATGACCAACATACCCAACTGTCTGCACCTCCTGAGCACTATAGATATGATGACTACCTCCCTCGTACAATGGAAAACCCTTCTTACAATGATCTTTTCCACATATCCAACACTACGACAGTGCTCTACTATCACCTCTAATATGTTGCTCTCCATGTTGCGACACATGTCCCTTCTCAACTGCACTAAACTTCTTGTAAGGAGCAACATTGTCTTTCTCACCTGCATCTTGAGGTCTTCCCCGCTTCGGTGGTCATTTTCCTTTTACCTTCTCATTTCCCTTCAAGTCATGCTTAGGCTCATATTTTTGCTTTGACTTCTCATAACAATGCTTCAATTTACGAATGGATTCCTCTAATGATTTGGGCTCATCAAACTTTATCAGGACTCTATATGCTGCTGGAAATTCGCTAATGAATCTTTGAATCTTAACCTTTTCCTCATTGATATATGGCATATACCTCAACAATTCCTAGAATCTGCTAGCATACTCATCATCTGTCTTAGAATCCATCTGTAGCTCATAAAATTCCTTAGCTCTATCATAATAGTACCTCTCCGATAAGTACTTATTCTTAAAGATCCTCTCAAAATCATCCCAAATAAAGTCTTCTTCCCAAATGCCCTTGAAATTCTTCACATATTCCTACCATATATCTTCTTTCCCTTTTAGACTGAAGGTGGCTATCTTGGCTTTCATATTCTTTGAATAGTTATGTAGTCTGAAGAATTTATTCATTCCGAGCAACCATGCCTCTACATATTCTAGCTTCTTCATCTCTCCATCAAATGTAGGAGGCTTCCCTTTCATGAATTCTTCAGGAAAATACTCCCTCCTCCTATAAGGGTGATGACAGTGATGACTGTGATGATGTCTCCTGGATGAGGAACTAGAATGATGCCCATACATACCATCCCTCCTGTCAGGTGTATCTAGTGATCTGCCACCTCTAACCCTGTCCCTTCTATCCAATATGTATCCAGACCGAGATCTGATACTCTTCTTGCTCTTAATTGATTATCAATTGTCCATGTTTCTGCAAACTTGACAAGTTTTGAAGGATTCTTGCATTAACCTCTACTTGCTTCTCCTAAGCCATTGCAAGCCTTTCCTAAGCCTCAACCAACCTGTCATTGTCTTCTTTGCAACTTTTGATCTCTGAACTCAAGCTCCTCGATGTATCTGTTATACCAAGATAATACTCTTCTCCTTACTTCCCAACTGATATGTAGGGAGAGTCACGTGAATTGTAGTCTACCATTTTGCTTTTCATCTTTGATTCCCTTCTTTCTGCAAGTATACCATGTCAAATAAACCAAATAGATACCAAAATCAAATCCATACCTCAATGATGTTCAGGGGAGGCTTATCTCATCTGCAAAATCAATCCACATTAGCTCGTACTTGTATAATCATAAGCATACCCATATAATAACATGACAACATCATGCATGACCATACTAACTGTATACCATGATCCCATGCATGAAAATCATAACCTTGACAACATTATACTTACCCAAAGAGAGCGAAACCACACTTTGATACCACCCTATAACACCCCTCCCACATTTACCCACTTTCACCGGCTTGCCCGGGGTAAACCTGAGCTGAGGGTTACTATGACATGACTCAACCTCCTAGATGAACTTAAGGAAATGGAGTCAACACAATAAGACCTTACTGACTTCCTTCATGTGCCACAATACCTCCAGGAGTAATCCATCACCTCCAGATATCCAACCCCTATAACACCTCATCTTTTCCCTGAACTAGACCCCCAGTCGCTCCCTTTCCAAGTCATTCAAGTGACTATGTGTTCCCAATCGCTCCCATAGGTCTGCATTAGTGTGAATGTGGCATTTTTTCTGCTAGTGTTGTGCCAACGATTGCTATAATTTAATGCTATTTTCTAGGGTTGGGGCTAGGCCTCTGTCCAGAAAGATATGAAACTTTCAAAACTCATAAAAGACATGAATACATTGCTTGTAAACCAAAAATTGGAATCAAGGCTTGACTTGACCACCCCCAACCGGGACTGACATTTTGTCAAACACTTGGTAGATATGCAACCTACATGTCATGATTGCAAGTCTGAACATAAGGGACTAAAACTTCATCTGAGGTTTAACAAGAAGGGTCCCTACCTTCTCTCATTAGTTGTCTTAACATCAATTAGGTCTTGCATTCATTACTCATTCAATTATGAGTGAAAACATGAATAGAGCCATGACTAAGATATGTCATAAAACCATGCTTATAACGAACATATAACCAGATAAATAACAATAGGAGAACAAACATTAAAGCCACAGAATAACCAATACATTTCCTTACAAAAATCAAGAGAAACTTAGCCTTTATTAACCATAGGAAAATACCAGCAGGGTTCAAGACTTCCATGTTCCACCAGACCATAGATTGGCTGAGCCAATTATCTCTTCAGCCAATCACCCCCGTGCCATATTCCAAGCATGAATGTGGGATCCCATGGGATAAACCGACAACCAAGGGAATACAAAGGTTAAACCACCTCCACCCTATCCATACCTTGATCACACCTTAACTAGTGTCGAGATCAAAAAACAAAATCGAGCTTGGATGCCTCAGAATTTCTTCACCATCTTTCCATCCTTTAGGAATTTTCTTGTCTCCACCCTCAGGATTTACCGTGTATCTCACCATTACCGATCAAGGGATTCCTAGGCCTTTGGGAATTTTCCTGAGACCACCTCACTTCAGATTCTGAAATCATCCAACAATCCAAAGCTCAAAACCGAGAACAATCCCATCACACCATGGCTATAAGGAAATGAAAAGGCTAAGATAAAAATCCACTGTCGAACCCCTACAAAATCCATGCCATTGACATCAAAAGAACCATATACCAACATGCACATGACATGCATGTCAAAACCAACTAGGAAATCACACATGCAATCTCTTACCTGCAAGTATTCCCGCTGAAACTGCTCGATCCTTGCCTTCCTTCTTTCCTTTTCCTTTCTTTTTCCTTTCCTTTCCTTCCTTGTGTGCTTGATTTCTTTCTCCTCTTAGTGCTTCCTCCTATTTGTTACAAAATCTAACACTAAACTGACAAAAGGCTACCAACTCATGCTCTGAGGTCTTTTTATTGACAAGGCTTCTAATTTATTCATTTTCCATTATTTTCCTTCATTTTCCTCCTCACATGCAACCTGTGACCTTTCACCTTCCTTTTCTCCCAATTTCCATTATTTTCATAAATAATGTGCCAAAAATACCTTTTTTTACTTTCCAAAGCCTTGCCTTTACCAATTTTGTTGAGCCATAAAACACAAGTGATGTCCACTAGGAACAAGTGTCCCTTTCTTGTGGTCTTATTTTACCTTATTAACCTTTATTACATGAAATTTTAACTCAGGGTTGTTACATTTACTACAATCCATAGTCCAATCCAAGGATCACTAGGCCATAATCGAGACACCACCCTCTAGGCTTTACTGTATATCCTACAATTCACTGGCAAGGATTCCTAGGTCTAATTAAGGGAAACCACCTCTATGCTTTACCATATATCCCGCCATTCACCGGTTGAGGATTCTTAGGCCCACTGAGCACAATACCTACTTTACCGCATCTCATAGTTTGGTTTAGGGGCCACTAGGCTACTGGATTTACCGCAATCCACAGTCTGGTTCAGATATCATTGGGCCATGTTTTTTTCATTTAGACATCTGCCTCACTCAATTTCGAATCCATTCGGTAATCCAACTCAACCAAAACATGAGAACCCCATCACACCATGGCTATTAGGAAATGGAAAGGCAAGGCTAAAGAACATTGTCACACCTGCAAAAACCGATGCCAATGACAATAAGAGAACCAAGAACACACATGCATAACCATGCATGCTAAATCTAGTGAGGAATCACACAAGAAAATTAATGCCTGTAAGTAAATGATGTAGCCACTTGATCCCACTCTTCCTTGTTTGATTACTGCTTCCACTTTGTCTTCTTTTCTTTTCTTGATCCAATGCTCAAATGCTCCCAGAAAACTCTAAGTGTCCAAGAGTGTGAAAGATAGAGAATAGAGAGAGAGATCCAAAACTAAACTGACCAAAAGCCATGAACTGATCCTCATAAGCATTTTTATTAATGTGGCCTCTATTTTATTCATTTTCCACCATTTTACTTAATTTTCCTCCTCACATACAACCTGTTACCTTTCACCTTCCTTTTCTCCTAATTTACATTATCTTTGTAAATAAATTGCCAAAAAATGCTATTTTTCCTTTCCAAAGCCTTTGCCATTGCCTTTGCTAATTTCCTTAGCCACAATAACCGAAATGAACACCCACATTAGGTTGTTTTTCTCAACATTCAAATTGGAACAAGTGTCCCATAACCGTGGTTATTATTTTTCCTTTATTAACTTTATTTACATGGAATTTTCACCAAGGTTGTTTCAGATACTACATGGGTTCATTATGATACGATTGATGACAAAATTATATGCAAATATTGCCAAAAATATATTGAAGGTGGGGGTATTAACAGGTTCAAGAAACACTTGGCTGGGATAGGAGGCCATGTAAAGCCATGTGGAGCACCAAATGAATTAATAGGGCATATTAGGGAAGAATACCTTTAGAAGTTTGAGACTCAAGTCACTGAACCAGTAGAGAAGTTTGTGACTCAAGCAGTTGCAAAGTTTGGGATTTGATACTCAACCAACTGAGTTTGATCATGATGAGAAGTTTCAAGTCATAATGTTGATCACTAATATCATATATGTAAACGTGTAGTAGGTCAATGGACCCATAGTTTGTAGGATTTGTTTTTGAACTCTAGAGGCCATTTAGAGCCTCATTGATTATATATTTTGTTGCTCATATGTATTGCACTTGGTGCCATTTTGATATATTCACCTTTACATGGTATATATATGAGCAAACTTTGGATATTTTGTGTTTGTTGGTTTGGAATCATGGTTTTAAATCGTAAAAATAGTTTTTTTCATTAAAACTTAATTATTTCATGTGTTTTTTTTTAAACTGATTCATTGAGATCTAACTAGTCCCGGTTTGAAACCCGATTTATTAGGTGGACTGGTCTGGTCATCGGTTTCAGTTTTAAAAACTATGGTTGACACTAAATCTCTTTTAATTTTTGCTTAAATGATAAGGATATGAGAATTTTATTGTTTTTTCAAGTGCAATAGATACATGCACACTATTTTTAAAATAATTATAATTACTTCTAATTATGTTGATCTTCTTTTCATTTTTCTAGTATTTCATTAAGCAATTATATTCTAGAAATTCAACCATACAAAAAGTAGCAGAACAATAGAGATCACAGTGTACAAAGAGAGCACAATATTTACCCTGGGAAAACCCACTAAGGGGAAAAACCTAGCAACCATTTTCAATAGAGAAATTCTTTTGTTCAATAAGAGACACACTTAGACCAATAGTCAATGACTAGGTAAAACTGACCTTCAACGATTATATGGTCAAACCTGGCCTTCTCCCTCCAAGTCAAGCCTTCCAATATGATCCCACACTTTTCCTTCTGATCTGCCCTAGGCTGAATTTTGGCTCCTTGTTCTGCCCAGAAACCTAGAAATTTTGGGCCATGCAATTACTTGTAATTTCAGCGCCCTGCAACAAAACTGCTAAGAAAAAGTGCGAGCTGTGAGAGAGAGAGAGACTATCCACACATGCGAGCTTGAAAGAGAGAGAAATAGATCCAATTCAACCTTCTTTTCATCCTTTTTATCCTTCTTGTCCTTCACTTGCTTATCCAGAAGATACATGATGAGAGAGATGTGAATCGGTGTCATGAGGAGGAGGTAAAATTGTCTTTATATAGTCACTGGCTGGGTCGAATGGGCGTGTTTCTGCCTAGGCCAATTTGACTCGGAGGGAGATCGACTTGACAAACTTGGAACCAAAAATTTCAACTTCAAAAATTCAAATTTTTTTCTTTTAAAAGTCCAAATAGGAATTGACTCAAAATATATTTTTCTTTTGACTCTAGCATTTAAAATATGCTTTACAATAATAAATATAAATACATCAATGGCCAAATATACATTATGAAGACCGACCATAGTTACAAAAACTCAACAAACTTCTTTATTTAACTAGATTTTTTCATCCTCTTAGTGGCTTTAGCCTTTTACTACTTTCTCAACAAATCAATGGAAAAAGTCATTTACTCTTTACATTGTTATTGGATAGTCTAGATTCAGAGCATTATGTTTGATATGATATAGATATATGTATATTTTTTTTCCTACTAGTATCATGTGTCCCGCCATAGTATTTGGATCTACATTTTGTTGTTGGCATTATGCGAGGTCCCATGGTTGTAACCCATATGTATATGTGTGTTTTTATAGATTTCATTTGAACAAAATAACAAAGTTCTGATAATAATTACAATACATGAGGGAGGGTTTGTGATTGGCTAAAATGATTGCAATTCATAATTTTAATTAAATAGACAACAATACCTTACTTTTTACATGATCACAAAATAAAATAACAATCTAAAGCAAATTTCTTATATAGATGACAATGATGCACATTAATTGAAGGATGCTAAAACACTTGCTTAAACTCATTAGACCAGTCTTCTTAATTGTTGGAGCACTTTGATGTGTCTCTTCAAAATCCAGCAAAGTGTTTCTTGGCCTACTCTGAATCTATCAAAGTCCTAAATTAATGTGGGATCGTTATTGAAGGAATGAACAACATTTTCACAAAGGGAAGGAATGTTTGAGAAAAGACTTGTACAAAAGGATTGTACTAGAGGAATGAATACACTAAATAAGATTTAAGTTTACTAAACTGTGAAGATATTAAGTTGGATCTAGGCATGCATTATCAATTGTAACATGGAATTAAGATTGGGCTCTAGACATTAATGATTGATATATATTTTTTTCCATGTAGGGAAGGGTGAGATATTCTTCATGGCTCAAATTTGTACAACAACAAGGTTCAAGGCCATTCAATAATATACTCTATATCAGCTCAATATGCCACTTGCAGGAATTGAACACAGGCGGGGAGGATAACAATCATTCTTCCCAACCACTTGAGATAAACCCAATTGACTCGATTGATAGATATTTAAGACCAAGGTCAACAAATTATTGCTTAATAGAAATATATATGATTCAACTCAATGCCAAGAGGATGCAAAAGAGAACACACTTGAATGACAATATCAAATGATGATCGACTTTTTGAATCCATAAATACTATTCTTGGAAGAGATTTAGAGGGACCAACATTTTGAGAACGCAGTCTACAATTGAGGCCAAATCCATAAAAAAAAAACTAAAATTCCAGGATTGAACGTCATAACACATTGCATCTATAGTATGGACATAAGTCACACCATCATTCTCATTTAAATATTATGCAAAAAATGAAAGATTCTAAATGTCTTGCTTGAAAAAAAAGCTACACTTTATTGCTCACATAATAAATTTTTGCATCTCCAAACATTCTCTTTTTCAATAACAAAAGGGATTAATAATGTACTTAGGAGATGTAAATGTATAGATTCATTTGAAAATAATTTTGATCTATATTTTCTTATTCAATTGTTTTTCTTTAAAAATACTAAAGAAGCTTGGGAGGAAAGGGTATGTACTTTTTGCACTTTTGCGGCAGTGGAATTAGAAAAACATTTCATTTTGGAATGTGACGCTTTCAGAGACAGCAGGGACAATTACCGCAGTATGTTAGCATCAATTCCATGGCATTGTCTTTTCAGTGAAGGAACTATTAAAAGGTTGGATCAACTCATCATCAATTTGAATAAGAAAATGATTGAATTACAGAAAGCAAAAAACAAAGAAGCTGGTAGTCTCATAGACTATTTTTAGTCTCGAAAATCATAAAATATCATTCATTCATTCTTATATTTTTTTTAAGTCATTATAAGTAATTAATTTATATATTTTATTTTTAGATAAATTTGAAATACTTATAAAAATTTAAAAAGCTAGACAAATTTAATAAATATTAGAAATAAATAATTCAAATAATAAATTCCTAATAAAAAACTAATTAATTTTAAACATTAGACAAGGATGGAAGTCTATTTTGTCTGAATTGAACTATAAATAACGTGACTGATATGCTTTTCTATTAAGCACATGAGTTTACCATACACTTAGTTCAGATGATTTGGGTAGCAGCTAATTTACACACGCTTCTGACAAAAGTGGCGAGTCTGAGGTCGGCATAAATCACTCCAGCATGGAATACTTGTTTGGGCCAAATAACAAGATCGGAGTGTTGGTCTGAAATTACACACTGACAGAGAGGAAATGGAGCTTTGAAAAGAGAGGATAAGAAACAGCATAAAAAACAATGGTGACAATGCTCTCTGATAAAGGCGTTATGCAGTATGTATGCCATCACTGATTCCGATGGATAAAAGATTAAATTGGGATGAATTTCTGCTCCGGATTTGGTGAGCAAAGATGGCAATCAATCTCTTAGTGGAGTGAGTCCCATCCCAAGACAGGTACGCATTTGGAACCTTCTGAACAAACAGTTTATAATTTTCTGCCCTCACTGTCTTTTTCCTTTGCCTTCTATTTCCCACATTTCACTTGTATGTTAAACATCTCTGTACCATAGCACGCAGACCTCGTCTCCCAAATCCTGCACCCAATACCAAACTTGCGGTATGTCAGGGACATTGTTCCCCATCATTTCAAATGACAAAAAGATAAAAAGAAGAGAAGAAGATGGCTTCCGTGTTCGCAATTGGTTTTTTAACGTACCGTAGGTTCGGCCGTTTTCAAGACAGAGAGAATAACATTATAAGAACTGGGTTGTAGGATGATTGCTCCTTGTAGCTTCTGCATTGCACGTTTAAAGCAGCTGTTTCATCGCGGCATCATAATCCTTGGTCAATTTGTTTGCTATATCCAGCCACTAGCTCTACTTATGTAGTCAAGAAGCCTTGAATATGGAGTGCATCCCACGGTGGAGATGTCGAAAAAAAGGAACTTTCTTGCCTGAGAGCGGTAGAGCCTCTGGATAAGTTTCATCCAATAGGTAATTCCAGTGCTGAATGCATTCTAATGTTCACATACAAACGTATCTGTAAAACAAAAAAATATGAAATTTTATGATAGTTATTGGTCATATTTGTTAATTGGGTTAGTGTTAAGTGGTTTCGAGGAATCACGGTTATCGTCTCACCCATGTTCAATTCTAGCAAGTTACAAGATGACCTTTGATGTAATGGCTTCAATCGTTTCACTCATGTTCAATTCTCCCAAGTTATAAGATGATTTTTGATGTAATGGTTTCAACTTTTGTTGTTGAGAATAAGACCAGAACATGTATATTCCTCATATTAAATATATATATATTTTTCCACATAAAAAAATACTGGTAGTATTTATTTAGTAATAATGTAACTAGATCCTAGCTGCCAGGGCAGCTTAATTGGCGATGGCTGTGAAAATGAAGTCATATGTGTGAGGAGGTTCAAAGTTCAAATCCCCCGATTCACCTGTGCTTGCGGAAAAGGCATACATAGGAACCTAGAAGTTATAATGATCTAGATACAGAAAAAAGAAAAAAGGAAAAAAGAAAAAGAAAAAGAAAAAAAACTACATAGTAAAAACAATGTAACTATATCTTGAGGAGCAGTAGTATTTTCGTAGGTAATGTTTTGTACATAGCTGCAATACAGTATAAGGATTTGGATAGGATAGATAAGATTCAACTGCAATACCGCTATTCTTCTTCACTTAAGTTGAAGCAAAAGTGTGTGAATTGTCATATTTGATGACTCAATGAAATAACATTCTGTAGGAGTAGGAGATGGATTAAGCCAGACCAGAAACGTCTACAATCAGAATTCTTCCAGTTTTAAAATAAGAAATGCCGATTTGATGAATAAAATATTGAAATTTGAAAACAGGAAGGAACTCACCAATCTTTGGCCTGTGGAATCCAGCAGTCTGCTACCCATAGAAGCAAAATCAATCCCAATAGAGAAATTTGCCTGTGGGTCAAGAAAGAGTGAGGGGAATGACAACCTCATTTATGTTGCTTAAAGGGATGACAAAGAGAACAGAGCTTGACTGTAATGCTCCTCCTTCAGAAAACAAATTGGCATACACAGAAATTTAATTTGCAGACAAGTTATTCAGAAACAGTGATGTCTTCCCATGAAATGTAAGGTTCCGTGCATAGATAATTAATTGCAGAAAATTTTATATTGCAGTAATGTATGTAATGAAATCAGCAGTGAAATTTTGAATTTGAGAAACAATCAAATAAGTAGGAGAAATACCTGGTACACAGTTGATGGTTTGATGGTTTTGATGATGGATCTCCTCCCGTGATGCAGATGTTAGATGGATAAACAGTTTATCGAAACAACCAAGTCCTCCCTGCCAATCCGGGAATAATCCCAGACCCAGAGGATGTCTCCTCTGCCCCCGTGCCCAGCTATCCAAGAAGAACCGAGACTCCCAACAGTGCAATCTCCCACTATGCAGTTCACTCTCACCGTATTTCAGCAGAATTCCCTTCCTTCCTCCCCAAAACCTCCATATTACCTCCCTTAAATAAGTTCCATCCACCGCCCCCAACTTCCCAGGTCTTTTCCCTCATTTATGGCGATATTATATGTATTTATGATGGTGTGATCTTTTCATTAATGTGGATTTAAATAATCTTCACCGACCGCCTCTTTCTTCTCGAGGTCTTATCCACTTAAATGTTGGTATTACATGTTCTTATGGTGATGTGATCCATATTAATGTGGGTACGAACATGTTTATGGAGGTGACTTATATGTTTGTCTTATGTATGGATTAGGTGTCTTTATATTTACTTAATGAATTAACTTTATCATGTCATTTCCTTTATTAGTCCTTTTCACATAATTTTCACTTAGTTAAAATTAAATATAAATCCAAAATCTTAATATTAAATTCCTCACTTATGAAATTTTGATATTAGTAGGTGGATGTACTAGTGCGATGTGGGCGGTATAGGCAGGTGTAGCTATCAAATGCCTATATCGTTCACATGCTAATATCGTTTTGGGTATAACTTGGGAATGGGTCATTACATTGACCACAACAGAAACAGAGCTTTCTTGAAACAAGTTCAGAGGCAAATGGGCTAGCTTCAAATGTTTGAATTTGAATTTGAGACAAAGCAGCAATTGAACAACTGTCCTGTCGCATGGCTGCCAACTCAGCTACCGAAGGAAATCATACTGCAAAGGCAGGCCTGGAATTTCACATCCCATTCACCGGTCAAATGAAAAATTTGATGATGGTCTTGTGTTTTCCATGCTTTTCATTTCATGTTTTATGCAAATTCATAGATGTCAATTTCTTTTGTATTGTGATATGTGAATTTCACCATTGCATTTTTTTCATCTTCTTTAAATTTCGGCCATACAATTTTGGATGGAGAGGGTGCCCTGCTCACTCTCATAGACTTTGCTCTTATTATTCTAGCATGCTCCTACATCGAGTGCACATTGGTGTAGTGGAAACTACTCGAGTGGGCACAGAGGCCAACCTAGCCTTTACTTGCTGGCTGGCTGGCTGGGCTGGATTGCTGGCTGACCTTGCTGGCTGGGCGGGATTGCTGGCTGACCTTGCTGGCTTGGCTTGATGGCTGGGCTTGCAGGCCGTTATAATACCCTAAAGGCTGCTTCTTAACCTTATGTACTTTTTTGAAGACAATGGGAAAAATGAGAGGATGGAGGATATGTCTAAAGGTTTTAGATGAAAGGATGAAATTAGAGTAACTGTGATTATGGTAAGGAATTAGGAGCTCAGTCCTGACCTTCATTGCCCAACTCACTTCCATGGTACCTGCAGCAGTTAACTAAAATCTCCATGATCACACTGGCTTTGTTGAGCTTCTACACTTACTTTTTGGTATTATATATATAAGGTGGGGGATAAGCAATGTTATCATTACATAGAAGATAGATAAATTGGAGCAGTTTAGCACTTCAAAATCTGGAAGAAAGAGATGTATTATATATGAGTTGTAACCAGATGATATCAATTGAAAATTTGGTAGAGATTATGATGTGTAGTATTTTAGGACTGATAACTACACAGTCCGTTCAATCATAGTAGAAGCCATGTTATTGAAACCTCTATAATTTCCCACCGATTTGTGTCCTAATCTATTAATGATGCAATGAAGGACTGAAAACACTCTTGAATTTGTTGCCCACACTTGAAGTTCACTTACTCCATTAATAAAATTAGGTCTAAAGTCCAAACTCCAAACCAAGTAACAAAAACCCAATAAACCCATGTTGTTGTCCAGCGCTGCTATCACAATTTAGTCACCATGCTAGATGCATTATAGTTGGAGTTACCTGTACTAGTTACCACACCTATGCAAATATATAATGAGTTATTGGAATTATTGAATATCGAATCGACAGTTTGAACATTTGTATGCTTGCCACATTTGACATGCCAAATTTATTACCAATTGTCAAATACATTTCCAAGCGGAAAAAAAGTTTTGCAGAATGTCGAATTCTAGGTATGGGCAGAGGCATTTTAATTTACGGAGTGGATTATGCCGAAATCAAAGGAAGATGTTGAAATCGAAAGAGGACACTTGGAAACGAAGGAAAAGGGCCAAGTTGTTGCCCCTTTATCCCATGCCTTTATTTTACGAAAATATGTCTAAAATGGTGACATAACGTTCTCAGATATTTCAAAAGTTGATGCAATATTACAGTGCAGGAGCCCGAATGCATGTGGTAATAATTTAATCAAGATGTATTCCCATCTTCATAGTCGAAGACAGACATTGAAGCAGATGAGAGCTACACGAAAGGAAGGGAAGTTGCATAGGTGTTGTTATCGCTATCCCCAACTTCCCAAGGCTAACAGTAGGATTGGAGAAACGTAAACACAAACCAAACTTTAGGTCAGGTAGCGAGCCCTACCCGGACCATAGAGGGCTCTCTCTTTGTCACTTTAAATCGTCAAATGAATGGCTGAGTATCTGATGATTTTAGGCTAGGTATGTAGACGTAATAAATAGATTTATTTGATGTTTTGAATGCTGGATAGAAAAGTCAGTGAATGGACTGTAAATGAGGTTTTTAGGTCTGAACTTCAAGGTGAACCTACAGAGAATGTGTATGGCACGATAGGTAGTTTGACAACATATTAATCAGTCATTGAGTATAGGATGAAAATGGAGTAGAGTTTGAATGAGCACTAAGGTGGATTCATTCAATTAAGAAGCAACTAAACATAATATGGTGAATCTTGTCTAAAACAGAGCATGCATAAACATGAATTTTGCTCTCAAACTTACAAGATAGACATTTATGAAGAAGTAGACATGGTATTAAGCATAAAATGATAAACATGCATGAGAAACACAGATGCTCCAAAGCATACCACAAGTATCTTAACACAATTCCTGCAAATCTGTCTCTGATTTCATTCCACAAGCTGGTTACGAGAGCTCCACTGCAAAATATGAGACTATCCAACCCAGCAAAAGACAAAAGAGAGTCTACTTAGAGAAAATATAGACTATGACACCTCAACAGGTCGAAATCCCATAAAAAATGGATCATAAATGCAAAAGATGAGTCATTTCCTAGTTTCTAGGGAGGTTAGAAACCATTCCCTGAATTTTAGCTATAAATTAGGAGTATTTGTCCCTTACATTAATTACAAATTCCTTCATGATAGGAAGCCAAAACCAACCCAATAACTCTAATGAAAACTCATAGGACAACATTGCTTCAAATTTGTGACCATTTCTGAGCTTGACAAGTGTCCTAAGGAATCCAATGTTGATTTGTGACATTTCTGACAGAAGAGTAAAAACAATTTGCAGAAGTGTAACAGAACTTTGGAGGCACTTTTAAGAGTCCAAATCCACTTCTGAAAGAACGGTCAACTAGCCCCGTGTGTCTAGTTTCTAGAACATCTTGAATTTTGCAAAATGACCCACGGGAAGGTCTTCAAAAGTTCATTCTCCCAAGGTTACTCCAAAAGCGTAACAGAGTGTTCCAAAAGCATAACAAAGCCCTTTGAGAAGGATTTTGGAGGTCTTCCTAGAGGAGTTGGGGGTTGCAAGTGGTATGGTTGGAAAGATTAGGATGTTTGATACAAATTGGAGTCATTAAGCATTGCAAACCCATGTTCCAAACCCCTGAAAAGTTGATTTGAAGACAACTTGTCCAGAATTGCAGAAAATGACCTGGAGCAAGTGTATTGTTGGCATTTCTCTCAAACCATAACATCTGTGCATAAACCAAAGGAGGTTTTTGTTCTTTGGCCTATGATTGACAAAAACCTCTTTCACTTTTGTAAGATTCATCTCCATTACTTCAGAAACTGATTTTGAAGCCAAACTGTCCCTGTGTGCAATGTAAACCCTGACAAATGACCACGAAGCTCTAAAATTGATGCCATAGGTCTGAGTTGGCTCAAACCTGGAATGGTGACCTCCCTTGTAGCTCTTCTTCTCACTCTCCATATTGTTTATCACTGAAAGGATGAAAACCCTAGTGTTTTTGTGGAATGAGTGAATGAATGGAAATCTGGAAAAATAGAGTGTAGGAAAGTGTGAGTTTAGTGGATGAAATGAAGGGACTTGAAGCTGAGAAAAATTTGAGTAGGTTATATTGTGTGTTAGCTTCAAGTTGTAGGTGGAATGATAGAAAATGGATGTGAGGAAGGTGTCAAAATGTCTAAAACACAGGAAAATTGTAAATTTTCGAAGATGTTCTATGCTTGATGCAACTTTACTTTTATTCCCAATATCAAACAACAATGACATAAGAAAGTAAAATGCTGATAGAACATACCAATAGATCGACAGAAGACAAGCGAAAAATACACTTAAATTTGATCAGCAAAATATATGTGTTGTGGTGCATTACGACGGTCAACAGGATGCTTCAACCAACAAAGTCTCTACACGGTCAGCCAACCAGAATGTGTCACACAACCCTCTCGGACAACTCTATAACAGTCAACCCAAAGTCAACGCTGTCCAGTCAACGGTCAACACAAAAACAGAGGCAACAAAAGTCAACGCAGCCATGTCAAAGTCAACGTCCAACCTTGATTTTTGTGCCAAAAATACAGATTGCAGAAATTGGAATTTTGGGAGAGTTTGAGGTCAATTTGACCATGCGTTGACCAAAGTCAACGCTGGTCAAATCTGTGCTGAAACCCTAGGTCAAAACCATAAAATCCTTGCTGCATTTTTCCCATGTGTGAGAGAAGAAGAGCCTCCAAGATGATGATCGAACCAATCAGATGATGAGAGGGAATGTGTGATGAGTGATGGTGAAAATGACTTCCAACGTTGACCTATATATATCCATTAGTGAGGATGTGTGACACATCTGTTGGGGCTTCAAGCCTACATTACAATTCTCGCCGACCTTGCACAAAAGTGCAATTAATTCAAAAGAAATGTTCTGCTCATCGGATCAAGATGATCTTTAGATCTATCTTGCAACTCTCCGAAAGAGGAATCCAATAAAAATATTGGCATCTTCATCTGAGCATCACAACATGGAGTTTGGACCTAGTTGTCCAAAATTAACACTCCCTCTCAACTAGGGAGAATTCCATCCACCTGTGCCATCCAAACATCGTGCGTCATCCCGCCGTAACTTGCTTTACTAGCCTCTGATGTCCAACTCACTAGACTGATCTCGGATCAAGTAGTTGGACACGTGCCATCCTAGACATAGAGAGTATGGCACCACGATGCATCCATCGATCTTTGCTACCGGTCTCTAGATTTTCCCACTTCATCGGCCAACAGAGGTACTTCCATGATTCCCGGGGACTCCAATGTAGGATGCATGCGGGCATAGATCAAGAGGAACTGAACTCAATATCATAACGGTAAAGCCCCCTAGAGCTAACAAGGTTCGGCAAGTCTAGCTCTGTGGTTGCTTATAGCTCCAAGAAGCTATCCACAAAGCCCCTCGAGTTCTCCCCAGAGCTAACGTCCAACAAGACTCGAAGATAGGGTCATTCCACGA
>CM076578.1:447476765-447630331 GCA_034641835.2 Pinus albicaulis
AGATTTGGGTCTCTAGTGAATTCAGTTCTTGCATATGGTCAGTCCTCCACAACAATCAACTGGCACCGTAACCACCTAAAGAACTCTGGCCTCCAGGACATCTGTTGGCCGCCTCCAGCTCTGGCATTAGTGCTGCCCAGCGAGCCATTCTTGGCTCGCGTGGTATCGGATCTGCTACTATGGCCCCTTGGCCCTGGAAGATTGGTAAGCGTTCCAGAATGAACGATACCAGGACGGAACCATAGCCAAACTGTTTCAGTTTAGCTTGTTTTCATTTTGTGAGCTGCCTTTTCATGTTTATTGTTACTGTTGTTGCCCAATCGAACAGTAAGGGACTCATGCATTCTGAGGCCAGCAGGAGTTGGGCCTTTGTGGCCTCGTGCGGTGCCTGCGACCCTGCAGCCCACGTGATGCTATGTAGGACAACTCTCAATGCCAGATCGAGGATAGTGTGGATATCCGCCTTTTTGCTCCCTGATCCCATTTGTGCTCCTTGGCACACTCATGCCATCACTTCTTCCATCTTCTCGCCAGATGGTCTACTTCCAGTCAAGACAGGGATCTGACCTCTGCGAGACAATCCGGTGATAAAATACACATCAGAAACCTCCAGCTCCAATACCTGATCTCGCAACTTGAACACTTGTTCATGTTCATCCCAAATACTGATCAAATACTGGAGGAGCTCAGGCTGAGCTCGTAGACAGGGTGTAAGGAAGAACTTCTTTAGCCCACAGTTTCTGAGGGCATTCATACAAGCCTCAATTTCTATGGCTTGTTCATCCTCTTCTCCATGCTCTCATTCTTTCCATTCAATCACCATTTTTCTTGATTTCCTACATCCACATGGTCATAAACCCTTGATTAGATATTTGGTAGGCTTCAAAGTGCATTCAAATTGATTAAAATCTCAAATTTTTAGGTGGAATTTTAGGTTCGGCCACTGGCGCGGCTATTTTGTGAACAGTCACGCCACGTGGCACGAGCCCTTTGCATAAAAGAGCCCATTGGCGCGGGTCCGTGCCCGATACCCACGCCAATGAGCGCAGCCCTAAAAATTCAAAGAGTGGCCACAGAGGGCTGATACACAAGGGAAAACTATTAAAAAATAGATGGAAATGAAGAGTAGGGAAGCGCCTCTTACCTGTAGCAGACGAGAATCTGAATGGTCAACCGGATCTGTCGCAATCGCCGTCAGAAGTTTACACTCCAAATGGACCACTGCTGCTTTTTACCAAGGTGAATAGTAAATGTAATTTTATTTTTACCATTTTGGCATATTTATAAATTTTTGACATAAAAATGAGTTTTAAAAAGTTATTTTTATCAAATATTTTAATATGTTATGTCGAAAATGGGTTTTACGCTTGCTTGGTATGTGCAGCAGCAGGTTTTTGCGACTTTAACAATGGAAACGAGTTGTATTTTATACTTTTTCGGACTCGGTAAATACACGAAAAAGTCACTTCGGAGTCATCTTTCAGCTCTTTTCTAACTCTCTAAACATGAAAAGATTGCTGAGGCCCTTGTCATTTCGATCTCGTTAAATTGGACACGAATCAACATCTACCCAGTATACGTTTACCCCTTTTTCAGGATGGGATGGATTGATTACGAAAAAGGAATACCCTAGCCTATCGCGACTAGGAGGTTTTCTCGGATATTGTTTTCTACCTTTTCGGATCTGAGGAACTATTTACGAAAAGGGACCCGTGGAGTTTACTTTTCTGCTGTCTTTTCAAACTCTCTAAACATGAAAAGACGTCGAGTTCTCCCTTTGTCAGACTCGTTAAACCCTGATGACATCGGATCCAGTCGAAATGACGTTCTCCGAGTTCCTCCTTCCTAGGACTCGTTAAATGCACTAGGATGGATTCGCCCGAAGGGCGGACTTATATTACAAGCATATGCTATCCCCTTCAAGCTTGTTATCAAAAATAATTGGGGTACTCGCCATAAATGGTGGGGGAAAAATGGAACCATCGTCGTTGTCGTCGGCAGTATGTCGCTCTTGAACATGGCACTTGTCTGCATTCGTGTCGGGTTGGGGACATCTCATCTCATTTCTTCACTTTGCCTCCGTGGGTTTGGATAATCCCTTTTGACCTCTCATCTGCTCATTGCCTCGTCACCATGACCTCTGATCCGTTGATGTCAAATACTGCCAAGTCCACTATCGTGCCGTTTATATGTTCAAGAGAAGTTGGCCTCTGCAAATATCAACCTTCCTCTGATTCTCATACGATCCTGATTCACAACAAAAACATCATGTTCCTCTGTCTCGTGTCGATGATGTGGGAAACATTATGGCCCACCTTCGATCAAGGTCACTTCCTGTCGAATTCAGCTCATTATCCAGGACGTTGATCTAGAGACTCCTTCATGGTACCTTGGAGCCTGCATGCCTCAATGGCAGGTTTGTCGCATTCGACGTGGGGTTTTCATCATTGGCCTCCGATCAAGTGATTCTGCGGGTGTTCGACGCCAACTCATTGATTCACACGCCGTAGATTGTACCTGTAGTACCTTGAGGACCATTGTCATTATTGGTGGTTCCTCTCGCGTCTGTTAATGGCTCTCATCATTAGCTGGTAATCAGACGATGTTCTTGCATGTTCGACTTCAGCTCACATATTCGCATGCTTGAACTTGTACTTTGTTTGGGTCGATATGGAGTGCAAGACCCTGGATTGTGTCTGTTGTAATCCAGGCTGCGATTGTGGATTATTATCATTATGTATATGACTCACTGATTGGATGGCTGCGACCATACCTGAGTCTATTTATTTGATCCTCGCTGGATGGCTGCGCCCATGCCCTGGATCCGGATTATAGTGTACTCTGTTTCGGATGGCTGCGTCCATACCACATATACATCATGTATTTGAGATATCAGTTGTATTTTTCTACGTAGGTTTTCCGATGGCGGGCCTTCAGTTGAACATGTTCTCGTAAAGCATTTCACCCCTCTCTCTCTCTCGGGCCTCATACTTTAGGGGGCATCTGTTACACAGTAATTTGTCACCGTCCCTACCATTCCCCGTCCCGCAAAATGGAGGACCCATTTTGTGACCTGTGAACATTGTCATGCCTTGAAATCATCATCAATGCATTTCTCTAAGCATGAGCTTCAATTTCCCTAAAGACATCTCCTTGCAAAAAATCATGAAAACATCTCCTTTTGCATTGGCGTGGGCAGATAGTTCATCACTCGCGCCAATGAGGAAAATCCTACAAAGAGGCCGCGCCAACTGGCGTTCTGTCCCAGAGCAGTAGTCGCGCCAGCCAATTTAAGGAGTGTTTTTTAAATAAATATGGCAGAAGTTGTGTTTCAACAAACTCAGAAACCATTGCCTATCTTGAGTTGGGAGGTTTGTCGCTGGAGTTCTGCTGGAAGCGGGCGGCTCGCCACCTCCCATGGAACCTTCCTCGTTTATAGGGCCAATCCCACAATAATAGGGATCCCAACTCCCTCCTTCCCCATCTATAAAAGCTTGCTCAATTCCATCAAGTAAGCTAGTCTTGAAGTGCCTAAGCTTTGAATCTCCAAATTCCCAAGAGCCTTTGTGCTGTAAGAGCCTTATTTCTTCCCTTAAGGCCGACTCAAGTAAGGAGACTATCGTCGAGAGACTCTAGAGAGGCTTCCCCTTTCCCTGGTGAGCTTTGCGAGACGTGAACGACTAGAGACCCTTCCGAAGGAGACCTCAGCGTCAGAACATTGGTTGTACTTTCTTTCGATTGCTTATTAATGAATGACTACCGGTTATGGTTCCACTCTGTTTTTCACTTATGTTAATAATGAGTTATATCCTTTTTGACTGATATATAGTTGCACATTCTGGATTTTATGCTTATATTCGTGTTGTTTCTTATATGTGCAGGTGTCCATCCACGGAGATCGTGGGGATCGTGATCTGCTGAGGCTGAGGAACGGGAACGCCATTTCTTCTACGAATCATAGCACTGGACTCCAGGTAGGCCTCCACTTTGGTCTTTTCATTCGTAACTAGGAACTTGCGTCGTGACATTTTGTGATTGTTGCTAGACCCCTGCTGGGCTAGTAGGGATCGCCTCTGTCCGCAGAGGGGATTTACCTCCTCAAAAATAGTTTTTGCCTTGTTACGAAGAGGTATTTCCTTTCAAGAACTTGCTTCCACCACATTTGTTGACTAGTGATTAAATGCCAAACAATTTTTACTCTGAAGGCAATGTTCAACAACTTAGGGATGAGAATGGCTAGGCCTCCATTTTCCTACTTATTTGTAACCCGCCTCCACTTTACCAGATTGAACTTCTTCTTTTTTCGCTTTTACTACCTTGCCATAAAAACTTCCTTAAGACGATTTCCATTTTATTTTGAATACTAATAGGGGCTTGGAGCAGGGAAAAGTGGTAAAGGGGCAGAGTTGAAAGCACGGCTTTTAGGAGAACCACGCGCCCAGCCAGATTGAGCCAAGAGGCTCCCCAATGTTGGATTTTCTTCTTCATTTTATCTATAGTGATGCTCCAAATCTCTGCCTTTAAAGGACCATTGGTTACAACAATCCCTAGACAATTAAAGTGGTTCCGCCTCCATTTGTATGGGACCCTAAAGATTTGGGAAATGTTATGAATGGTATTCGCAGTTGCATTCCATCCATACATGAAGCTTTTGAGAGATAATTGATTTGACCTCGCTTAAGTAAGACATGAATTTGTCAAGAAGAGTTTTAACATTCTAGCTATTATGTACAGCTCCTCCCATTAGTCGTGGATTCATTGGAAAATGGGAGTGGTTCATGTTCCATGTTCTCGAATTTGGCCATCGAATTTTTATACTCTAATTACTCCCACTCTACCGTTGAAGTCTAGTGCTCGGCTGGAGGATTTTTCCATGAGGATGAAAAGGAAGTGATAAGGGACAACCCCTTGTTTCAAGCCTATGGGGGATTGAAAGAAAGGTCTAGGTCTCCCGTTGACCTAAGGGGAGACCCAAGGAGTAGATATGCAGGCCTGGATGAGAGAGATGAGGTCTTCACAAAAGCCCATTTTCCTTAGGACAGAGAAAAGGAAGGAGTGTCTAACTTTGTCGAAGGCATTAGAAAGGTCTAATTTTAAAACAAAACCCTTCTCCAATATGCTCATGCTGGAGTGTATTGCTTCTTGGACCAACAAGATGGAGTCAATGATTTTCCTATTTGCTATGAACCCGCCTTGATTTTCATAGATAATTTTCGGAAGTTAAATTTTGATGTGGGAGGCGAGGAATTTGGTGATAATTTTATAGGAAGAATTGCACAGGGATATTGTTCTAAAACTGGAAAAGGTGGAAGGTCGGGACTCTTTCAGGATGAGGGCTAGAAATGTCGAGTTTTTGAAGCCCCCAATATTTTTTTTCCTTTGGGTCCATCAGATCATTTTGGTGAGGTCTTTCTTGATTACATCGCAGAAGGTTCGATAGAAGTTGATGGAGAATCCATCTGGGCCTGGAGCTTTGTTTGGGTGGAGGGTCCAAATCGCTTTGATGATTTCACCTTTGTCAATGTCCCTGGTTAAGAAGGCATTTATTTCTTCTATGATCATATTTGGAGTGTGGATCAAGAGATCAATGTAGTCCTCTACCTCCATAGTTTCTGTTACAAGACTTTTATAATGGTGGTGGGTTGTTGATTTAATCTCAGCTTGATCTATGTACATGGTGCCTTCATCATCAGATATAGTTGTGATGGTATTTTTGGATGTTCTGACTATTGCCTGTTTGTGAAAGAAAGAGGTATTATTATCCCCAGCCTGAAGCCAAAGAATCCTATATTTTATTCTCCATTTTCTTCTTCCTTTCTATTTGAGTTGTATAGTGCCCAATATAACTCCTTTTCATGCTCTTGTTTCTCTTTGGTCACCCCTTGGTCATCTGTGTCTTTTTACACTTCTTCTAGAATTCTCTTTGTGTCCTAGTTGATAATTTCTGGTTCTCTGTAATAGTCTTTAGCCCAGCCTTTGAGAGATGTGCACACTAGCTTTAGCTTAGTCTCCCATCTATGCATTGGGGATCCCTCAACATGCTAGCGCCAAGTACTTTCCACAATGGTTCTTACCTCAAGGGATTCACTCCATAATGGATTGTAACGAAAGGGGGAGGGACCCAAGGTTTGATTGCTCACCGAGGACTAGGGTGACAAGGTAGTGGTCTGAGGCCGAGCAAGGAAAAATGGAAGAGGTTGCCACTGAAAAGAGGGAAATGAGGGAGATAGCAACAATGAAGCGGTCTAATCTTTCCATGATGTTTCCAGGGCCAAGCTTGTGGTTACTCCATGTGAAGCTTCTATTCCTCGGGATGATGTCCACCAAGTCATGATCTCTTATGATATTCTCCAGCTGATATCTAGAAGGATCAAGATTGAAAGTGCCCCCTGTTTTCTCTTTTGCATGCATAACCAGGTTTAGATCACCTCCAATGATGAATTTTTTGTTCTCCTCCCCTTCCATGTCAGATTGTAAAGTTCACCAGCACACTTCTTTGTCACGATAGTGATTTGGGCCATATATGTTGTAAATTGTTATCGTGACATCCTCTTGGGCACTTTGTAGCTTAACTTTTATCCAAACTTGGGCCTTTACTTTTGAAATCTGTTTCCATGAGTTTTGTTTCCAAATTGTGGCTATTCCTCTTGAAGCACCTCTAGATTCTACTACTGTTCCTATGTAGTTTTTTATTCTACCTATGGTGTTTTCCATGTCTTTTTCTCCCTGCTTGGTTTCTTGGAGAAGAATTATGTCTGGTTGTTCCTGTATGATAATATCTCTTAGGGAATTATTTTTAAAGGGGTGCCCTAATCCCCTACAGTTCCATGTGTGTGATTTCATTATTTAAGGAATGCGAGCTGAGAACCTGTCTTCCCTCCTGTTGCTTGGTGGCTTGTTTCTTTGTTGTTTATCCCTCCAATAAAGGTCTCTATTGGATGTTGTGTTCCTAGGGCGATGTCCTTATGAGCTACCTCGTCCCTGTGGTGATTTGCGGATTTTATTCCTAGTCCAAGTTTTTTCAAGGTTTCCAAAACAGGTCCCAAATCTTTTGTTGCATTTCTGGTGACTATCCGAGAAGATCATGGTTCAGCTGAGGATGGGGATGGGCAGGATTTGGAGGGGGATGGTTGTGGGAGAGGTTCAGAAGGGAAGGTAGACAACAAGAGCTGAGGGGGTTCCTCTTCCAGAGAATCCAAAGCGGTGAAGGGGTTGGAAGAGATGGGGGAGGGTTTAGGAGTTTGGGAGGGGGCCAAAGGGGGATCAAGATGAGGAGGACTGTTAGGGCTTGCAGATTAAGAGGATGGGTGAGATGTTGAAGGTCCAACATTTCTGGCAATTGGGGCAGACTTCTTTTTTTTTTTATGACTTCCCACTAGGGTTAAGAGTCAATGTTTTCGATCTCTATTATTTTTGGGCATCTATTGGAAAAATGATTGTATTCATGGCATACCTTGCATTTGAACGGAAATTGTTCATAGTCTAGCTGCTGAATGTACGTTCAGTTGTCGACCTTCATCTTTATCACCTCTAGTATTCCTTTCCCCAAGTCTACCTCCACACAAATTCTTGTACATGCTTGCATGTTGTCCTTTGGCTCGCTTTTGTTGATGAACTTACCAACAACATTCCCAATCGCTCTTACAAAATCATCCCCCTAGCAGTGAAGTGGGAGGTGAGGAAGGCGAACCCACACTGGGACATCAGGGAAGTCAAGTTTTGGGTCGAAGTTCGGAGTCCATTTGTTAAATAGAGACCCCTGGTATCCATGAAGTATGGCCCGTTTCTGAAGATCAGATCTTTGTCTTCCTTTGTCTCGAAGTGAAAGGTGTAAAAACCCCTACCGCAGAATCTGATGGATATTTTCCCTTTTATTTTTTCCAACCAGTTGCACTCTACCCATTTCTGGACTGTTTTTGGTAACGATCATAGACCCGTAAATTTCCCAATGAGCCCTTTCTCCACGAGGGATAGTGCAGCCATTCGAGGGATCACAGGGGGCAGTGAAACTTTCTGGACTCCATCCATTTTTTTGATAAACTTCGATATCACATGCCTCGGTCGAGGAGGATTCAAAGAGTCGATGAGAGTAGAGAAGGCCAAGGCATGGTCGGGAGGAGCGGCCGCCTCTGGGATGGACTAGAGTAGACTTCAGAGAGGCCATGTGGCCAAAGGCGAACAAACAGGGGGAGGTCGAAGAGAGAGCGGCCGTGTGATGCTCCCGCACCTAGCTCGAGATTTTTTTCATACCCCTACCTCCGTTATATGCATATTTATCAACACACACACACACACACACACACACACACACACTTATAACCTCTGTACCATGAAAAACTCATTGATTTATTGAGGTTAGTGACTTAGTGAAACCATGTTAAAGGAAGTCATTGAAAGAAGGTTTGTAAATGGATTTATCTTAATCTCCTTATATCATCGATGCATGAAATAAACGATTTTATGTTTTTTTCCTGACACCAAAATTAAAATTATGTCTGCTATCATTATTAATTATAAATAATCAATTTAAAATAAACTAAATTACAATGTTAGAGTATAGATATAACAAATATATATATATATATATATATATATATATATATATATTTATAGGATCCATATAAATAGACTCAACCCTTCAATAAAATCATTAAAAAATTACGTTTGGTAGATTAATTAAGATTTTATTTTTAATTAATTTTATGTATAAACAATTATTGTTATGCACTTTTGCTCCATGGAAAAAAACTTAGCAATTTTATTTTTAAAAATTAAACAAAAATTATACATGAATAGAGAATATTCAAATTTTATCTATACATAGCTATAGTTTTAGTCAAAAAACAATCACTTACAATTCCAAAGTTATTTTTCAAACAATTATATACTTAGATTTATACTATTGAAGAAATATATATAGTTCTCATTAAAACTTTCAACAAAATATATAGTATTCATTATGCCCTAAAATGTTTAGTTGATATTCCCAAATGAACTTAGTCTAGGGGGTTATCCAATCAAGGGGCTAGTTCTAGCACTACGAGACTATGGTTTGAATCCCTTCTTGAAAAAATCGACTACCTAATCCTAATATTTTCTCCTAGGATAGATTTAGAGATAAGAAATATTTCAAGTCTTCCCCCCCCCCTACCTCCATTATATGCATATTTATCAACCTATTATTGTGTTAAGAGGCACTCTACAACTCAGTATAGGGGGGATATGTGTAGGTGTAAATTTTTGTAAAATTTAACATTTAACATTTCTATGTTGGATCTACTAAAAAATAATAAAAGGTTAAAATAAATACGAAGTATCCATAAATGAGTGTACATATTTAAATATTTCCTCAATTAATAATCAAAAGCTAAAAGTAATTAAAATAATAAAATTCAATTTGTTATATTATGATTTTTTTTTGCACGACAACCTAGTCCTTCCTACTCAAGTTAGAAATTATGCTTTGGGAAACATTCCATAAATTATTATAGCTTATATTGGTCAATGGTAAACTAATAGTGGTCAGTAAAAACCCCTTGTTCAATTTCCATGTTAAAACAATTATAAGACCAAGGTCATGAGACACGTATTCCAAGCTGAATGGTGGGAAAGACATCCTAGTGGTTGTCACTTTCAGTTTATTAATGGATAAGGAAATAGGAAAAGGAAATGGCAAATGAATAGAGGCATTAATTGGAATTTTATTTATGAAATAAAGGAAAACAAGAGAAAATGAAGGTGAAAGGTCACAAATTTACATGAGGAGGAAATTGAAAGAAAAATAGAGGAAAATGAAGAAAATAAAGGCCTCAATGATAAAAACACTTTCTAGGATCTGTCCATGGCTTTTGTTAGTGTTAGAATTTTTAAATTTTTGAGTGGAGCACACTTTCATTCACTTTCTCTCATACTCTTGCACACTTAGAGTATTCTAGTATCATGCTTGGAGCGTTCTAGCATTCACCCGGATTTGAAAGAAGACAAAGGAAAGTAGTAAAGTACAAGGGAATAGTTTGATCAACAATTAAAACAGGATTTATTTGTGGGTATCAAGATGCATGTATGGTTTCCTTCCTAGATTTTTAATTCATGGTACGTGCATGTGGTTTCTGGGTTATGAATTGTCATTGGCATAAAGGATTTGTTTTATGATTGATGCTCATTTTCCTTATGATTGTGGGTTAAGTTATCAATTCCTAGAGCCTTGGTTGGAAAACACTTTGGAATCACTAGAAAAATTTGGGTGGTGCTATCACTTCATTGGATATCCGAAGGCTGAGGAGGAGACCAACAAAGCTAACCACAGACCACTTTGGCCTAGTAGCTATCCCTACTAGGCAGGAGAGGGATCTCTCCATGATATCACAATCAAATTGACTTGATAATGAGGATTTAAGGCTAGGTATAGTAGCTCTAGGGTTTGGGTTGATTGATTTAGGGTGTTGGATGGTGAATTAGGTCTAGGAATAACTAGGCCAGTGCACTGATGATCAGAATTGCAAAGATCTTATGGGGAAAGGTAGGCACACACTTTAGAACTTTCAGGTATCTGGATGAGTGAGATTATACTGGTAGGGTTATAAAAATATCATAGAAATCACGAATTCATTTCTATCATAATAAAATGAAACACAACTATGACAATTCCTCCAAAATAGATCATCAAATAATGAATTCTTCGTATCTAACTTAGGAATCAATCACATTGAGAGATGGACATGAAAATGGAAAGCATGATACATTCAAACATATCAAAACACAAGAGGCAACATTGGTAAAACACATACCACAGGAATCCCACCAAAATAGCTGCAACTCTGTCTATTAGTTCCTGCCAAAATGACTGATTTCACTAGTGTTCAAAGGTCAATTACACAACATCCAACCCTTGCAATGACAAAGGAAATTAAATATATAGACCAAAAAAATCTTCTCTCTCTTTCAGGGGTCAAATCCATGACTTGTGGAGTTGTTCCAAAAATTCCTCAATTAGAATCCTAATGAATAGGGGGGTCAACAAAATCATCCCTATCTTTGATGAAACTGATTCACTTGACCCAAAATTATATATTTACTTGATTTATCTATGTATAGTAACTATAAAAGACATAATTACATTTAATTTTTACATTTACATTAGTGAAACTCCTTAGAATCCATAAATAAACTTAGAAAAAGTGAATTTTCTGAAGAAAACAACATACTAGAAAAAGCGCAACGTCCTTGAGAAAAGCGCAGCGTGGGCCTTCAAATTGACTTTTGACTGCCTTGTTGAAGTCTAAATTGAGCTCATGATAGCTCATTGGAAAGCTCTTCCTATCTAGTTGTCAAATATTTCCTCAAGAAATGTAAATTATGGAGTTAAGCTCTTCGAAAATGAAACCTCCTAAGACTGGTAAAAAAGTGTAGCGTGAGGCTAAAAAAGGTTGTAGAAAGGTGTTTTTTAGGAGGTTTTTGGGCATTTACACCTGTCAAAAGCTTACATTTTGGAGTGCCAATAGTCAAAATGTGATGTAGAGGCCATTCTCTATCTAACCATGCATATTTTTCATCATTTAGAGGCCTCCAGAAAAAGTGCAGCGTGGCCCATGATGTGCTTTTTGCAGGCTAACTGTGCAAAAAGCTTGAAATTTTTGACCAAAATGCCAAAAAAAACAAACAAATGCCCAAAAATTCTCCAAATTGTTGAAGGAGTTCCTGATGAGGTATGTCAAGCTACCAAGGAGGCATCATAAAGCAAGTCAATTTTACCTTTCTCCTTTCGGCTTATTAGGGTTTCTTTGAGGTTATCCCTCAATTATTTAATCTTGATATTGCAAATTTTGTTTTTGGTATGGTAGCGGTCAGCCATGTGCCTCAACATCTGATTGTCCTTATTTTCCTTGTGAAGGAGCTTCTCTAGGTGTATGTTTACTCTATCAAGCCAAACTTCTCTGTTCTCATTAATTTCCATGGCGATCCTCTCCTCAAATGTGAGTTCTTCTACCTCATGTTGTTTTTCATACTCCAATGCTCTTTTTAGGCCCCTTGTTTTTGGTCTCTTCTTGCTGATATGAGCCTCATAATCATCATACTTATCATGTTCCATCACTGCTTTGCATTTGAAATCTTGCGTCTTGGCCTTCAACAAGTCCATTTCCAAGAGTACTTGTTTTTAACTCAACTGTTTTTTTTTTTTCTCAAGGAAGGAGATGAAAAAATTTTCCCTTGCCAAATTATCTTGTAGCTCTCTGATTTTGGCATCTTTCTCTTTGATGACCAGGTTTAAGGTTTCCTGTTCATCTTGGACCTCCAAGTCCACCAAGTCAAAATATTTTTCTTCCTCATGGTGGAGGGCTTCTTTCTATTGGACAACTGCCTCCTGCTTCTTATGATATCCATGTTTTGTTGATGTAGAAGGCAAGGCCCCTTCCAAGACCTGTGTAGAAAACACTTTCCAATGTCCTCTCTGATAGGTTTTGAAATATTTGTCATTTTTACCGTTCTTAACTATAGCTCTACTAGATTACCTGGTTTTCTTGGGAGAAAGTTATGTTGATGGTGGAATAGGTCTAGCCGGCTGATTTTGTGGTGTAGTGAAGACCTCTGCCTCAATGAAAGTCTCCCATGGAATGTTCAATTGTTTGAGGTGATGAAGGAAAATGATTTTTATGAGTGAGTGATGGAAGGGATTGTTCATTTGAAGCTCATATTCTCTGTTCTTCACTATGTGGGCCATCCTTTCAATGCTCCAGTAAAAATAATAAGGAAGGTTGAGAAAATTCACCCTAGTGAAATGCATGAGTAACCTGATGTGATAGCTGTAAAGTCTAGAGAATTTTCCCTCACAAGTGAAATATTTCATGATGATATTCATCATGGGAGAAAACCTATTAAGTAGCTAACCAAAAGGAAATATTTTCTTGATACTATCTTTGTAAGATGTTTTGAGATAAGGTTAATATAGTTGGGCATCCAAATCCTAAGTTTTGGACCACTTTTCACCTACATTAAGTACCCTTGTTCCTGCTGTAATGATGTCTGTAGAAATGGTGAATATCACCCCCTGCAATGGTCACTTGATTTTTTTGTAGGTTGGTTATGAATATGCTAGTCAAATTAGGATGGCTCTGCACTCTTTGGACCATATCACAAAACTCAAAACAACCTACACGCTGGAAACATTTAACTGCTAGGGGTGATGACATAAATTCCTTAGTGTCTGATGGCTCTAGCCTTAGGATTATCCCTCATTTATTGTAAGTTTTCTTCTCTTCTTCTATGGTGTTTCTCTCTTCCTCCATGATGTTTCCTTGCTTCTCCATGATGTTCATTTTACTTAGAAACCCTACTGGAGAAGGGGAAGGAAAAGGGAGTGGGATGATAGGGTTAGGGAGTTGGGAAAGGTGAGGGTAAATTCAGGGAAGGGTGTAAGGGAGTCAGGAAGCTTAGGGAAGTGATGGGGAGTTGAAATTATAAGGGGGTGTTGTAGCTCCTACAACACCCTCCAAAAATACATAAAATCATAACACACACTTCAAAAAAATTTGGAGCCCCTTTGAAACTAAAGAAGGAAAAAAGCCAAGTAAAGTTTTAAAGAGCAAGTCGCTAAGTCGCGGATCCATGATTTGCGACCCATGTGACCTATGCGACTCGGCGACCCTAAGGTCGCATAGGTCGCAAGGTCGCAAGAGTCAGAAGTCAAGAAATTTGCGACCTTGCGACCCAGCGACCTTAAGGTCGCAAAACGAAGTATGGAAGAAATTAGCGACTCAGTGACCTTTGCGACCCAGCGACCTTAAGGTCGCGAGGTCGCAAGGTCACAAAATTACAACTTGCGACCTCATTTACTACTCGCACGTGCGACCTTTTTATATAAGGTCGAGTCGCTAGGTCGCATTTGTAGCTCTCAGCGAAAACCGTGGAATTACTCTAACAGGTCGACTGGCACGTTTTCTTCCGGGTAAGTTGCCTTTTCCTCCCTATGTTTCCCTCTTAAGCATTTCTTGCCATTATTGAGCCTCCCCAAGGTCTTATTTATTTGCTGGAGAGGATGTAGGGTTTTCTTTTGAGTTTCACCGTTGTTTTGTTTCCCACAAACCCCAAGGCCACCTGTCTCTTGCCTAATTCCTCATGGCTATGCCTTATTGTCAGTTTAGGCCCTTTCAAGCCGCATACTTGTCCCGTTAGGGAAAGATTAGCCGCAAATTCACGCGCGCGCGAAACCCCCCCGGCAGGATCAAGTGCGACCTCCGACCTTGCGACCTAGTCGCGAGGTCGCGAGGTCGCATGTAAGTCCTTTTTTGTGGATCAGCGACCCAGCGACTCCCAGAGAACAATAAATTAAACTTTTCATGTATAGACTTTATTTAGCCATTATCATCATGTCTTTCTTATCCTGGGATTCTGTCTTGAATGCAACAGGTGAATTTAGAGCAGACACGGTACCGGTCCTCTCCGACTCTAGCAATATGGCACCCCGGGTATCCCGAAGGAGAAGTAGGCAGGTGGTGGAGGAAGAGTCAGACACAGACATACAAACATCCCCGCCACCAATATACAGAGACACCCTTTGCACCTTCCCAAAGGAGGATAGCCTTATGTGGTATGAAGTATACCGTGAGTTCGCCATGCCAGAGGATGAGTTTCCAGAAGATCTCCCGGACCGGGAAGTATACCTGAAAGTCAAGAAGTCCAAATTGCACCTAGCAGGGTCACATCCCTCCATCTTTCCGTGCCCAGAGATGTTGGACTGGATCATACAGAAGACGGATCCGAAGAACTTCACAATCTGAGATAGTGCAGGAAAAGCCTTCGCAACACTGGAGAGCTCAAAAGCACAGATCTACTACTCGCTCCCCAAACCAGAGGTGAACTTCACCCCAAGATGGTTTTCTGCAAATGAAGTGCCGATGGTTGATACAATCAGAAAATGGTGGGCAGAACCAGATAAATTTAAAATCAAAAAAGACCAGGAGTACCCGGTGGCCAGTCTGAGGAAGGTGTATAAGTTAGTGGCCGCCATGCTGTGCAGAGTGTACGGACGTTCAGACGCCACCACTTTCAACGGAACATGGGCAACCATCATGGAACACGTAACAGTACACGGCACTCGGTTCAATTGGGCCGGTATATTAATGGGCTCCATGCACACAAATTTGGCTTCAGCTTTAGCCCCAGATGAGGGAGCGCCATCAGAATTCTATATGGCTTCGTATCTGCTAGATGTTGTCTGTGCCCAGCTGCATGTCGAAGGATGGCCGCATAACTGGGACTCTGAACAGACCCAGGCAATACATTTGCAGACCAAGGTATTCTGGGAATCCAGGTACAAGTCAGACATCGAGCAAATCTCTCATATATTCATTCCCGCCCTCTACGAGAAACTATTCGGTCAAGACACCCCATGTATGTCTTGGCGAGCAATGGAGACACTGGGTCAGGTGGCACACTGGTTTCCATTCTCTGAATTCACAATCATCCGAGTATTTGGCTCGTTTAAAGCACCACATGCTCTGCCCAAGTTTATTACCGATAAGGTGCTCATGCAGGAGGTATGCTTCCAGATGACCTCGGGTTTCTCTAACGTCCTTTCCAAAGGGAAGAAGAAACCTTGGCCCGCTCTACCCCTCACCATTGGTGCCTATACAGTCAAAGACTCCAGGGAAGTAGCGCGTGAAGGGGAAGAGGTAAAAAGTTATCACTTCAGAAATCTGGATTGCCGAACTTATGACCCAGTCAGGATAGTTCCTGAGCATTGTAAAAGGGCCAATTTTAGATGGAGTTATCAACACGTCGAGCGCCCGGCCGAGGACGAAAAAATAAACTGGTACAACGCAGAAAGGCATCTAGCTCCAGGCATCAACTCTGACCGAGAAGGAGAGGATCACCAGAATTTAGGAGGCTCCTCTTCCTCCAAAGATAAGAAAACACAGACCAGTACGGGGCCTGACACCACAGATCAGCAAAGGGAAGCAGAAGCCCAAGCCAAACTGGAAGAGGAGAAGAAGAAGAAGGAAGATGAAAAGAAACATAAGAAAGATGCCAGGACAGAGTGAAAAAAGAAAAAGGAAGAGGAGAAGGAAAGACAGGAAAAGGAGGCACAGGCAGCGGCAGAAAAGGCACTTAAGGAAGAACTCGACAAAGTCGATCGTCAGAAAGAGGCAGAGCAAGCCACCGCGGCAGAGAGAAAGAGAAAAGCTGAAAAGGAAGCAGAGGTAGAGGCAGAAAGAAGGAAGAAGGAGGAACACGACAAGGCGGAGGCCGAGCGCTGGCAAAAGGAAAAGAAAAAGGATCAAACACAGGATGAGGAGGACGAGCTAATAGACGACATTGACCTATCTCCCTTGGATATCCCTTCAGGTGGCGCGAAAAGTACCCTCAATGTTGATGATTTTCCCAGGACGCAGGAAGAAGAAGTCTTCGACCTGACCAGATTAACATTTGACCAATTCTCTTTCAAGATACGGCAAGAGAAAAGGAAATCCTTAGCGCAAGGCCATCCCGCCATCTCTACGGTCGCCACCGGAAAGGACATAGTCACAGATACAAGGACTAACCCTGTTATGATAGCATCAGCAGGCACCGCTTTTGCCGCGGCCACAGAGGAAAATGTCACTAGGATGAGCAGGGAAATTATTTCTTTGCAGAACAGGCTAAAAGCAGCGGAGCAAGAGAAATCAAGACTAGAAAGTGAGATGCTACAGCTCCAAAGTAGGCCCGCCCAAGTAAACGAGGTCCCACTGGCGGTCAGGAAAGAGTGTGATGTGTTGGAAATGACTATGAGGCAGGTATATAAAGAAATGCTCACATTAAAACAAACAGTGGCCCCATTAGCACAAGCGCGGGAGGAAACCAAACAGAAGCACGAGCAGCTCAGGGAAGCCTCGGCAGCTTTGGACAAGATGATGAACTGGACAGCACAGCACCCGCAAGCTCCCGAACATGTGCCTAGGAAGGACTGAAGTCATACACAAGAAGCCAAAGTGCAAATTCGGATGAATATGCAGTCCAAAGACAAGTTGGCCAAAGATTTGGACAAAGTAATGTCTGCATATAATCACCTGATCAGCAGCATTGACTCCATGAATGCTCTTCATCACATTCCATCATTAGGGGCACTGAATGAGACTAAAGACTGGGAGTAGGTAGAACAAGAAATTCAGTCTTTTCTGCAACCCATGAGACAAGCTTCTGCCACACCAGAATTCGAGGCATCACAAGAAAACCTAAATCGGTTGCTTGTCACTCCGGTACAAATCTACACCAAGCTTGCCTCCCTCTCAATGCTGATCTCTCAGAAGAAGGAGACTCTGGTACCGAATGCCCTAGAATGTATGCATCGAATAAAAGAGGAAAGCCCTCTTGTCGGTCCCATAATAGCAGATTACCAGACTTGGCGAGACTTCCTCAAGGGCAAGAAAGTTGACGACCCAGAAACTTCAATTACGCGACCACCCCCATAGTTTAAACGCTGGGTCGCAAGTCGTGTTTGGTCCCCAGGTCGCAGGTCGCAATTTTTTGGTCGCAGGTCACAAGTGTGACAAAGGTCGCAGGGAAGCTGAACCGTCGGGAAGTTGAAGCGTCGGAAGGCGATAAGGACGCCTCTTGAATCTATAAATACCCCTGTGGGGCACATTGTAAAGGGGGCTCCTCTTTTCTGGACTGAAAGGCAACATTGCATTGTAATTGAAGAATCATACTCTTGACATATGTAATACAAATACTTGTTAAAATCCCTTTGATTGGATGATGTGTCTAGCTGTGACAACACTGCGTGTATTCTGCGTATAATTTCAGAATATCTTTTGATTAATGAATCTGTTTTGTTAAATAGTATCATTGATGCTCCATTGTTATCTATGATTGTGTTGATGATGCTCAATGTTTGCTATTTATTCTCATGATGAATGTTAATGAACTGTTTTATTAGCATTTCGTTATATCTTTCGGAAAGTTAAGAGATTTTCTCGCCATTAAAGAACTGTTTCTTTGGTGGTCAGATTATCTTGTATGCATTACCCCATAGATGTGTTGCTAAACGACATTTCTTGGGCGCATGCATGTTGTTTATTACTTTGCTACGCACAGTGTCATATATCAGTTTTGATACATCAGTCATGTATTCTGTATCATGTGAATGAGTGTATGTTTGCAGATTCAATCAGGTTGTTTGAGACCGAAGAGGAAGTCATTTAAGTGGTAGCCGGACCCACACCCCGGACGGGATCCCTACTCCAAACGGTTCAAAGTCTAATTGGGACTTTCTACCGGGGAGATCCCCTACTGTTGGCCAGACATATTTTCCCGTCAACAGATTTGGCGCTAGAAGGAGGGCCATGGCATCCTCCCAGCATACAACTGACATTCCGTTACAAACTCCCCACCGGGAGATCATAAATAACGAACCTCCTCTTCCCCCCTTGGAGGATATTCCAAGGGAGGAGGCCCGATAATTTGAAATCACTAATGAAGAGTTGATATCCTTACACCCAGCCGCCCGCAATCTCGTCAGGGATTTACGGTATGCTCCAATCATGGAATTCCTAGCCCACACTAGGACCCTAGCCGAGAACGTCACTCGTAATGGCGTGCTAGTCAGCACCATACCCGAACTTGTGAACTCCATGATTGAAGACCTCGGGCGGGCCGTCCAGGAAAATGACCCCATTCTCCAAGATAGTGAAGGTTTCCCTGATATAGAACCTTTCCCCGAACCTCAGCCTGACTTACATCAGTGGAACAACAACCAAGTGTATTCCCCACCAGAAGAAGGAGAAGGGGGTCGAAGAAATGAAAGAGAAGGTAACACAGCCCGAAGAAATGCGGGGGAAGGAAATAGGCCTCGAAGAAATAAGGGTGGGGTCAACAGGGGTCACGGACGTGGAGGTAGAGGAGATATAGTCCGCGGTCGGAGACACCAACCCAACCATCATCACCACCAAAACCAAAATAGGCCCCCTCCCCACAACTGGGAGTATTTTAGAAACATGAATAACCATGAAAGACGCCGAGATGAACACTCTCGCCATCATGAAGGAGCATCAGTGTCAGGGACGGGAAGTGAGTCCGAGGCCGAAACTCGATATCATCAGCACCCCAGGAGGGTGCAGCCTCTAGCCTGGATGGCTCAATCCCCATTGGCTCTTTTAGGTCCTCTCCATGATATGCCTAGACACCCGGAGAAGCATCTTCCTAAGTTTGATCCTGAGAAAGGTACCTCCGCGGAAGATCATATTAGTAGTTTCTATCTGTCCCTACAAATCATGAGAGTTCAGTCCGATGATGTCGCATGTCGATTGTTCCCACACACTCTTGTAAACCTTGCAGCCACCTGGTACCGTTCCCTACCCAGTGCTTCTATTACTTCATGGGACCAATTCCGTCGTGTGTTCCTGCAAAAGTTTGCAGAAGATAAAACACCCTCTATGCTCCTCACAGAACTAAGCACCATCAAGTGTCATAGAAAAGAGAAAGTTAAAGACTTTAACCAATGCTTCGCCACCATATTGCAAAAATTTCCTCCAAACTTAGCATTGGACGATTCTATCACCATCGACTACTATACTAAAGCCCTCCCTAGGGATATTGCCGTTTTCGTCAAACGTGAGGCCCGCGCTACTCTTACAGCAAATTACGCTGCTGCTCTCGCGGTAGAAAAAGACATGTTGTCAATAGGAGTCATGGACCATGACGGAAAGGATGATCACAAATCAACCACTAAAAAGGGTCAGTCTTCCACCACAAATAGAGAGAGAGAAACTTTCGATTTCGAAAGTATGGCCAAGACCCTCAAACTATTAACGAATGAGGTCTCTGACTTAAAGAGAAAAGGCGTTGAAACCTCAACTACAAATAAACCTCCGAAACCCTTTTTCAAGAAAAGCAATCCCAACAACAGCAGGCCTCCGTCAAACACCAGTGCCGCTCTCAACGTGGAGGAGATAGGGAAAGACAATTTTTGCTCTTTTCACCAAGCTGCCCATTCTGAAAAAACGTGCCCGCAATGGATTGGCAGCATGACCGCGGTGGTTAACCAACTTTTGGATGACCAAACTCCAGGAAGCCTGACAGAGGATGAAGTCTCTGATCGAGATGAGGGTTCGCTCCTAGATGGGGAATCAGGAGCCTCTGTTTTAACTTTCGATGTAATCCGCGGGGGAGAGAGTCCTGCTCCCATTGATATCAACATGGCGGGCAGTCCCAAGGCTTAGCCCACTCGAAAATACAGTCTTAGAAGCAAAGGCTCTGTTCCTGAACAATCATATGAGGACAAGAAAAGGGCTTTCCTGAGGAAAATTATTCCTCCTGGAAATGAAGGACAAGCTACACCAGAAAAGCCCATGAATAGTAATAGCAAAGCAAGTCAAAAGACCAAGCTCCCGGTGGAACCCTCGAAAACCACCACCGAACCTAGTCCCCAAACCGATACTAGCTACAACATAGTGGAGGACATGAAAAAGACCAGGGCTAATATCTCACTCTACGAGTTGGCCCGCATCACGAATCAAAAGGAACTTATCCTAAAAGCTTTCGCCAACAACCAAAATACGAAGAACGTCAGCAACACGTCTGCACAAACCAGTCCAGATATCCACTCTATAGTGAACGCTGTCAACACAAATTCGAGAGGATCCACCCCTCCTTTTCTCTTATCTTTTGAGATGTTTAACTTCAACGTTCACAACTGCCTCGTTGACTCTGGTGCGTCCACGAATGTCATGCCTCTCTCTGTGTGTAAGAAACTCAACATCCTCCCGGAGAAAACTAATGCAAAAATCATTCAACTGGATAGGACACAAGTACCAGCGGTCGAAGAATTGAACAATGTTATCATCCGCCTCTCATCCGACTCTAGGGTTCATCAATGTATTGATATTGTGGTTGTTGACATCCCAGAAGCCTATGGTGTACTGCTTAGTAGAGACTGGTCTAGCAAATTGCAAGGATACTTCGCCACGGATTGGTCTCACTTATGGCTACCTTACAAAGGGAGAAACAACCAAATCAGAGTCGAAAGTGAACCATACATGAAACACACTGTAACTGATTTGGATGCCACAAATGAACCCATCAGCTTTGCCCAGGAGGAACTTGGTATGTGTTTTCTAGATTCCATTTTCGGATGTTACCGACCTCCCCAGTCTTCAGTAGGCCCCGAGGTCCTTTCTGAAATGACACTCGTCGCAGAGGAACAAGCCCAAACTGTCTTACACCAAGCCGAAATTCCTCCGCAATCCACTGCCCCCAAGGACCCGGAAAATGACATATGGACATTGTATTACGACGGTTCCAAAAATCTTGATGGCTCTGGCGCTGGCTGCGTTTTGCTTGATCCCCGTAAGAAAAAATTCTTAGTCTCTTGTCGGTTGGAGTTCCAATGCACTAAAAACACTGCTGAGTATGAAGCTTTGATCCTTGGGCTGAAAAAGGCGCTGGATTTGAAGGTAAAATGCTTACGGGTCATTGGAGACTCCGAAATTATCACTTGGCAGGTACGCAATACTATTCATTGTTTATCTCCACATTTAAAGGCGTATCAGCAAGAGGTATGGCGGCTCATTTATGCTTTTGACGCTTTTGGAATTAAATCTGTTCTAAGAATGCATAATGCAGCGGCAGATACTCTAGCTAATGCTGCCGCAATATTTACCCCTTTGAGGGACGGTTTCTCTATTGAAGTTATGTATAAACCCTCCGTGCCAGACAATATCACTAACTTGCGTGTTTTCGATGATGATCAACAGGTGCTAGAATTTATGTGCAACTCAGAGATATTCAAAGACGCTGCTATAGATGAAGATGAGCACGACCAAGCTATGCAAAAGGAGTACGAGCAAGTCAAAGGAAACCCCATGCCTAAAGGGGTGGTATCACTGGAGAAGCTTTTCGATCTGCAAAATCGCTTCCGTGGCCCCCCAAATGCCAAAGTACAGAGCTCTATCTTAGCTCATCGACAAGTAAACTTGGGATCAGAGGATAATCCTAAATTCGTAAACCTTGGGAAGGATTGCACCCCCCAAGAGGCTCAAGATTTCACTCAGCTATTTCGCAAATATCGTGACGTGTTCGCTTGGACATATGAGGAATTACGCACATACGATACTCGAATCATACAACATGTGATACCCATCAAAGAAAATGTAAAAACTTTCCAACAAAAGCTCAGGAAAGTGCACCCTACGATGGAACCACTGATTCTGAAGGAACTCAAAAAACTTTTAGATGCACGCATTATCTTTAAAGTTCGCCATTCCACATGGGTGTCCAATTTGGTTCCGGTACGGAAGAAGTCAGGTGAAATTCGCTTATGCGTAGATTTCCGAAACTTAAACCGGGCCTCGAATAAAGATAATTACCCGGTACCCCCTATGGAGCAAACATTACAGGCAGTGTCCGGGTCAGAGATGTTCTCTCTATTGGACGGATTCTCTGGTTACAATCAGGTACTGGTGGCTGAACCAGATAGGTTAAAGACTACCTTTCAGACTAAGTGGGGAACTTTCGCTTACAGGCGCATGCCTTTTGGATTAATCAACGCAGGAGCAACATTCCAAAGAGCTATGGATATAGCATTCAGGGGTCTGATAGGCCAAAGTGTGGTAGTCTACTTGGATGATGTTACGGTATTCTCTAAACGCCGAGGGGATCATTTGCGTCACCTCAGACAGATCTTCGAAAGGTGCAGAAAATACGGTATCTCGCTCAACCCAAAGAAGAGTGTTTTTGCCGTAGCAAAGGGAAATCTACTGGGTCACATCATAACTAAACAAGGCATTGTCGTTGATCCAGAACGTGCGAAAGCCATTGCTCAGATTTCTCCCCCCAGCAGTAAGAAAGCAATTCAGTCCTTTTTGGGAAAGATCAATTTTGTACGTAAGTTCATATCAGATTTCGCCCAGATAGTGAAGCCACTGTAGGGAATGATAAAGAAAAATGCTACCTTCAAATGGAATCAACCCGAAAAGGAAGCTTTCGACCAGATCAAGAAAGCTATAGCCGAAGCGCCTTCCCTCCAGAGCCCAGATTTCGACAGAGATTTCAGCTTGTATACGTTCGCTTCGGATTCGTCCTTGGCAGCCGTACTCACACAAAAGGACAGAAATAATGACGAGCGTCCCATTTCATTCATGAGCACCGGTCTGCAGGGAGCCGAATTAAATTATCCCGAAATCGAGAAACAGGCCTATGCGGTATATAAAGCGGTCAAACATTTCAGACCATACATTTTGAAAGACCATGTCACAGTTTACGTTCCCCACCCGGCTGTTCGCTCACTGTTCATGCAGCAGGAGCTGGGCGAGAGACGAGGGAACTGGGTTGCGTGTATGCAAGAATACGACTTAGAGTTTAAGCCAGCACGCACAGTTAAAGGACAAGGTTTATGCCAGATGGCTGCAGAGGCCGCAAGTTCCCAACAGAGTGAAGAAGATAATTGGGAACAAGAAATTGATATGTACCAAACTGACGTCTTGCCTCAGGTAAAGGACCCTTCTTGGTACTCGGATATTTCAGGATATTTAGCACACGGTACATTGGACCCCGCTCTGAATGCCCGACAGAAACGTGCAATCAGACTCAAAGCTGCTCCTTACCAGTTAATCCAAGGGAAGCTTTTCAGGAAACATTCCGATGGGGTCATGTTACGCTGCCTGGAATATGATGAAGCTCAGAAGATCTTAATCGAGCTGCATGATGGACCAGCAGGAGGTCATTTCGCCGGGGATACTACAGCCCATAAAATTATGCGTGCAGGTTATTACTGGCCAACCCTTTTCAGAGATGCCCACGCATATGTCCGAAAATGCATTCAATGCCAGAAATTCGCAAGCCGAGAAGCACGTCCCGCTGCCCCTTTGTTGTCAGTAGCAGTAGAAGAACCTTTTCAACAATGGGGTCTGGACGTCATTGGTGAGATCTTACCCCACTCTTCTAAGCAACACAGGTACATTCTGACAGCCACTGATTACTTCACCAGGTGGGTTGAAGCAGTACCATTACGCCAAGTCAACGACCAGGAGGTAATGCAATTTGTCATTCATTCCATCATTACCAGGTTTGGCGTTCCGACCTCCTTGGTTTTCGATAATGCAACATATTTTTCATCTTTTAAATTATATGATTTTGCTTTAGAAAATGGTATCGTCCTTAAACACTCTGCAAAATACTATCCCCAAGGAAATGGTCTAGCAGAATCAACAAATAAAAATCTGATTCGCATCATTAAAAAGACCCTTCTGTCTCACCAACGCAACTGGCATAATGCTCTCCAAAATGCACTTTGGGCCGATCGCGTCACCCCTAAGTCCTCAATAGGCACCTCACCATATTTTCTCGTGTATGGGAAAGAAGCTGTCCTCCCACCCAATTTGTCTCTTCCCGCTCTACAGTTGTCTCAAGAGTGTCATGGTACCCCTTGCCCCACCTTGCAAACCCGCATTGACACCTTGCTGAAATTGGAAGAGGAAAGGCAGAAAACCCGGGAGAAATTCGCCATCCACCAGAGTCGGATCAAGAAATGGTTCGATAAAAAGTCTGCGGGAGATAAAAAATTTGAAGTAGGAGACCTAGTCCTAAAATGGGATAAAGCACACGAAGAAAAAGGAAAACATGCCAAATTTCAAGCACTATGGATAGGTCCCTTTCAGGTTAAAGAAAAGGTGGGTCCCCATACTTTCCGATTGCAAACTCTGGAAGGAAAAGTCGAGGTCCTCCCGGTAAACGGGCATGACCTCAAACACTATTTTACTTGAACAGCCCTCAAAGGGCTGTTTTCCCCCCTGTATCATAAAAGTTGCATTTTTGTTTAAAAAAAAAAAAAAAAAACTCTTTCTCTAACTCTTCAAAGAAAACCTTGTCTAAAGCTGCCCGCAACCGGCTCACTCCTTGAAGAGGTTCTATGCTGATGAAAGGCCCTTCCCGCAAAATACGGGGCAGTCGAAACTCGCTTGTAATGGGCACCTAAGGATAATACACGGTCTTACTAGAGTCTTCAAGCATAAGGAACCACCTAGCGGCTTAAAGGGTGCAGGCAGAAAAGGTCTTGCATTAGCAGTAACCGGATCATGAGGGAACAGGGCTAACTCAAGAAAATTGCAGGTCATCCGGGAAAAACCCGAGTCCTCATATGAGACCAGGAGCAAACTCTCTGCAAGCAAAATAAGTCGGGATCCCTCATCCGCCCAGGCAAAATATGCCCATCTAAATAAGTGCTACAGGCACATTCTCAAATAAGTGCAATCGCACACAAATAAAGGGTAAAGGATTGAGAAAGGCTTCCTGCGCAGAGAGGTGTGGTAACGACTCCGCCGGGGTACTGACCAGGCTCGCTGGCAGCGGAGCAACGTTCACGACTCCTTAGGCAGTGACTCCGCCGGAGCCGAGAGGTTCGCTGGCAGCGGAGCAACACCATGAGGACAAAATAATTGTACCGGACCCTGCAGTTGTCCAAGGTTTCCCCGACCCTCTCGATCCTGGAGCATGAGGAATTAAAATTCGGTTGATCTGCACCCAATAAGCCAAAAGGCCAGGCAACTATGCGGGGTGGCAAAGGAAGGAAGGTGTAAACTCTGAGGTAAAAGAACAAGCAAGTATTAGACCCCTCCCTCCTCCCTCATCGACCCTTCATCAGCAGAGACTTTGAATTCATCCAGTGAATCGCCATTTGTTGTAGCTCCTACAACACCCTCCAAAAATACATAAAATCATAACACACACTTCAAAATTTTTGGAGCCCCTTTGAAACTAAAGAAGGAAAAAAGCCAAGTAAAGTTTTAAAGAGCAAGTCGCTAAGTCGCGGATCCATGATTTGCGACCCATGCGACCTATGCGACTCTGCGACCCTAAGGTCGCATAGGTCACCAGGTCGCAAGAGTCGGAAGTCAAGAAATTTGCGACCTTGCGACCCAGCGACCTTAAGGTCGCAAGGTCGCAAGGTCGCAAAACTAAGTATGGAGGAAATTAGCGACTCAGCGACCTTTGCGACCCAGCGACCTGAAGGTCGCGAGGTCGCAAGGTCGCAAAATTACAACTTGCGACCTCATTTAGTACTCGCACGTGCGACCTTTTTATATAAGGTCGAGTCGCTAGGTCGCATTTGTAGCTCTCAGCGAAAACCGTGGAATTACTCTGACAGGTCGGCTGGCGCATTTTCTTCCGGGTAAGTTGCCTTTTCCTCCCTATGTTTCCCTCTTAAGCATTTCTTGCCATTATTGAGCCTCCCCACGGTCTTATTTATTTGCTGGAGAGGATGTAGGGTTTTCTTTTGAGTTTCACCGTTGTTTTGTTTCCCACAAACACCAAGGTCACCCGTCTCTTGCCTAATTCCTCATGGCTATGCCTTATTGTCAGTTTAGGCCCTTTCAAGCCACATACTTTTCCCGTTAGGGAAAGATTAGCCGCAAAGTCGCGCGCGCGCGAAACCCCCCCGGCAGGATCAAGTGCGACCTGCGACCTAGCGACCAGGTCGCAAGGTCGCAAGGTCGCAAATCTTCCTCTCAGCGACTCTGCGACCCTGCGACCTAGTCGCGAGGTCGCGAGGTCGCGTGTAAGTCCTTTTTGTGGATCAGCGACCCAGCGACTCCTAGAGAACAATCAATTAAACTTTGCATGTATAGACTTTATTTAGCCATTATCATCATGTCTTTCTTATCCTGGGATTCTGTCTTGAATGCAACAGGTGAATTTAGAGCAGACACGGTACCGGTCCTCTCCGACGCAAGCAATATGGCACCCCGGGTATCCCGAAGAAGAAGTAGGCAGGTGGTGGAGGAAGAGTCAGACACAGACATACAAACATCCCCGCCACCAATATACAGAGACACCATTTGCACCTTCGCAAAGGAGGATAGCCTTAGGTGGTATGAAGTATACCGTGAGTTCGCCATGCCAGAGGATGAGTTTCCAGAAGATCTCCCGGACCGGGAAGTATACCTGAAAGTCAAGAAGTCCAAATTGCACCTAGCAGGGTCACATCCCGCCATCTTTCCGTGCCCAGAGATGTTGGACTGGATCATACAGAAGACGGATCCGAAGAACTTCGCAATCCGAGATAGTGCAGGAAAAGCTTTCGCAACATTGGAAAGTTCAAAAGCACAGGTCTACTACTCGCTACCCAAACCAGAGGTGAACTTCACCCCAAGATGGTTTGCTACAAATGAAGTGCCGATGGTTGATACAATCAGAAAATGGTGGGCAGAACCAGACAAATTTAAGATCAAAAAGGACCAGGAGTACCCGGTGGCCAGTCTGAGGAAGGTGTATAAGTTAGTGGCCGCCATGCTGTGCAGAATATACGGGCGTTCGGACGCCACCACCTTCAACGGAACATGGGAAACCATTATGGAACACGTAACAGTACACGGCACTCGGTTCAATTGGGCTGGTATATTAATGGGCTCCATGCACACAAATTTGGCTTCAGCTTTAGCCCCAGATGAGGGAGCGTCGTCAGAATTTTATATGGCTTCATATTTATTAGATGTTGTCTGTGCCCAGCTGCATGTTGAGGGATGGCCACATAACTGGGACTCCGAACAGACCCAAGAAATCCATTTGCAGACCAAGGTATTCTGGTAATCCAGGTACAAATCAGATATTGAGCAAATCTCTCATATATTCATTCTCGCCCTTTACAGGAAACTCTTTGGTCAAGACACCCCCTGCATGTCTTGGCGAGCAATGGAGACACTAGGTCAGGTGGCACACTAGTTTCCATTCGCCGAATTTACAATCATCCGAGTATTTGGCTCATTCAAAGCACCACATGCTCTACCTAAGTTTATTACCGATAAGGTGCTCATGCAGGAGGTATGTTCCCAGATGACCTCGGGCTTCTCCAATGTCCTTTCCAAAGGGAAGAAGAAACCTTGGCCCGCTCTACCTCTCACCATTGGTGCTTATACAGTCAAGGACTCCAGAGAAGTAGCGCGTGAAGGGGAAGAGGTAAAAAGTTATCACTTCAGAAATCTGGATTGCCGAACTTATGACCCAGTCAGGATAGTTCCTAAGCATTGTAAAAGGGCCAATTTTAGATGGAGTTATCAACACGTCGAGCGCCCGGCAGAGGACGAAAAAAAAAACTGGTACAACGCAGAAAGGCATCTAGCTCCAGGGATCGACTCTGACCGAGAAGGAGAGGATCACCAGAATTTAGGAGGCTCTTCTTCCTCCAAAGATAAGAAAACATAGACCAGTACGGGGCCTGACACCACAGATCAGCAAAGGGAAGCAGAAGCCCAAGCCAAGAAGGAAGAGGAGAAGAAGATGAAGGAAGATGAAGAGAAACGTAAGAAAGATGCCAAGACAGAGCGAAAAAAGAAAAAGGAAGAGGAGAAGGAAAGACAGGAAAAGGAGGCACAGGCGGCGGCAGAAAAGGCACTTAAGGAAGAACTCGACAAAGTCGATCGTCAAAAAGAGGCAGAGCAAGCCGCCGCAGCAGAGAGAAAGAGAAAAGCTGAAAAGGAAGCAGAGGCAGAGGCAGAAAGAAGGAAGAAGGAGGAACACGACAAGGCAGAGGCCGAGCGCCGGCAAAAGGAAAAGAAAAAGGATCAAACACAGGATGAGGAGGACGAGCTAATAAACGACATTGACCTATCTCCCTTGGATATCCCTTCAGGTGGCGCAAAAAGTACCCTCAATATTGATGATTTTCCCGGGACGCAGGAAGAAGAAGTTTTCGACCTGACCAGATTAACATTTGACCAATTCTCTTTCAAGATACGGCAAGAGAAAAGGAAATCCTTAGCGCAAGGCCATCCCGCCATCTCTACGGTCGCCACTGGAAAGGACATAGTCCCAGATACAAGGACTAACCTTGTTATGATAGCATCAGCAGGCACCGCTTTTGCCGCGGCCACAGAGGAAAATGTCACTAGGATGAGCAGGGAAATTATTTCTTTGCAGAACAGGCTAAAAGCGGCAGAGCAAGAGAAATCAAGACTAGAAAGTGAGATGCTACAGCTCCAAAGCAAGCCCGCCCAAGTAAACGAGGTCCCACTGGCGGTCAGGAAAGAGTGTGATGTGTTGGAAATGACTATGAAGCAAGTATATAAAGAAATGCTCACACTAAAACAAACAGTGGCCCCATTAGCACAAGCGCGAGAGGAAACCAAACAGAAGCACGAGCAGCTCAGGGAAGCCTCAGCAGCTTTGGACAAGATGATGAACTGGACAGCACAGCACCCGCAAGCTCCCGAACATGTGCCTAGGAAGGATTGGAGTCATACACAAGAAGCCAAAGTGCAAATTCGGATGAATATGCAGTCCAAAGACAAGTTGGCCAAAGATTTGGATAAAGTAATGTCTGCATATAATCACCTGATCAGCGGCATTGACTCCATGAATGCTCTTCATCACATTCCATCATTAGGGGCACTGAATGAGACTAAAGACTGGGAGCAGGTAGAGCATGAAATTCAGTCTTTTCTGCAACCCGTAAGACAAGCTGCTGCCGCACCAAAATTCGAAGCATCACAAGAGACCCTGAATCGGTTGCTTGTCACTCCAGTGCAAATCTATACCAAGCTTGCTTCCCTCTCAATGCTGATCTCTCAGAAGAAGGAGACTCTGGTGCCGAATGCCCTAGAATGTATGCATCGAATAAAAGAGGAAAGCCCTCTTGTCGCTCCTATAACAGCAGATTACCAGACTTGGCGAGATTTCCTCAAGGGCAAGAAAGCCGACGTTCCAGAAACCTCAATTGCGCGACCACCTCCATAGTCAACCGCTAGGTCGCAGGTCTCACCTGCGACTAGGTCGCAGGTCGCACTTGCGACCAGGTCGCAGGTCGCAATTTTCAGGTCGCAGGTCGCAAGTGTGGCAGAGGTCGCAGGGAAGCTGAACCGTCGGGAAGCTGAACCGTCGGAAGGCCATAAGTGCGTCTTTTGAATCTATAAATACCCCTATAGGGCACATTGTAAAGGGCTCCTCTTTGTGGACTGAAAGGCAATATTGCATTGTAATTGAAGATTCATACTCTTGACATATAATACAAATACTTGTTAAAACCCCTTTGATTGGATGATGTGTCTAGCTGTGACAACACTGCGTGTATTCTGCGTATAATTTCAGAATATCTTTTTGATTAATGAATCTGTTTTGTTAAATAGTATCATCGATGCTCCATTGTTATCTATGATTGTGTTGATGATGCTCAAGTTTGCTATTTATTCTCATGATGAATGTTAATGAACTGTTTTATTAGCATTTCGTTATATCTTTCGGAAAGTTAAGAGATTTTCTCGCCATTAAAGAATTGTTTCTTTGGTGGTCAGATTATCTTGTATGCATTACCCCATAGATGTGTTGCTAACGACATTTCCTGGGCGCATGCATTTTGTTTATTACTTTGCTACGCATAGTGTCATATATCAGTTTTGATACATCAGTCATGTATTCTGTATCATGTTAATGAGTGTATGTTTGCAGATTCAATCAGGTTGTTCGAGACCGAAGAGGAAGTCATTTAAGTGGTAGCCGGACCCACACCCCGGACGGGATCCCTACACCAAACGGTTCAAAGTCTAATTGGGACTTTCTACCGGGGAGATCCCCTACTGTTGGCCGGACATATTTTCCCGTCAACAGATTTGGCGCTAGAAGGAGGGCCATGGCATCCTCCCAGCATACGACCGATATTCCATCACAAACTCCCCACCGGGAGGTCATAAATAACGAACCTCCTCTTCCCCCCTTAGAGGATATTCCAAGGGAGGAGGATCGGTACTTTGAAATCACTAACGAACAGTTAAGATCCTTACGCCCAGTTGCCCGTAATCTCATCAGGGATTTACGGTATGCCCCTATCATGGAGTTTCTAGCTCACACTAGGACTCCTGCTGAGAACATCACCCGTAATGGTGTGCTTGTCCGCACCATACCTGAACTTGTGAACTCCATGATTGAAGACCTCGGGCGGGCTGTCCAAGAGAATGACCCCATTCTCCAAGATAGTGAAGGTTTCCCTGATACTGAACCTTTCCCCGAACCTCAGCCTGACTTACATCAGTGGAACAATAACCAAGTGTATTCCCCGCTGGAAGAAAGAGGAGGGGGTCGAAGAAATGAAAGAGAAGGTAACACAGCCCAAAGAAATGTAGGGGAAGGAAATAGGCCTCGAAGAAATGAGGGTGGGGTCAACAGGGGTCACGGACGTGGATGTAGAGGAGATATAGTCCGTGGTCGGAGACACCAACCCAACCATCATCACCACCAAAACCAAAACAGGCCCCCTCCCCACAACTGGGAGTATTTTAGAAACATGAATAACCGTGAAAGACACCGAGATGAACACTCTCGCCATCATGAAGGAACATCAGTGTCAGGAATGGGAAGTGAGTCCGAGGCAGAAACTCGATATCCTCAGCACCCCAGGAGGGTGCAGCCTCTAGCCTGGATGGCTCAATCCCCATTGGCTCTTTCAGGTCCCCTTCATGATATGCCCAGACACCCAGAGAAACATCTTCCTAAATTCGATCCTGAAAAGGGCACATCAGCAGAAGATCATATTAGTAGTTTCTATCTGTCTCTACAGATCATGAGAGTTCAGTCTGATGATGTCGCATGTAGACTGTTCCCACACACTCTTGTAAACCTTGCAGCCACTTGGTACCGTTCCCTACCCAGTGCTTCTATTACTTCATGGGACCAGTTCCGTCGTGTGTTCCTGCAAAAGTTTGCAGAAGATAAAACACCCTCTATGCTCCTCACAGAACTAAGCACCATCAAATGTCATAGAAAAGAGAAAGTTAAAGACTTTAACCAACGCTTCGCCACCATATTGCAAAAATTTCCTCCAAACTTAGCATTGGACGATTCTATCACCATCGACTACTATACTAAAGCTCTCCCTAGGGATATTTCCGTGTTCGTCAAACGTGAGGCCCGCGCTACTCTTACAGCAAATTACGCTGCTGCTCTCGCGGTAGAAAAAGACATGTTGTCAATAGGAGTCATGGACCATGACGGAAAGGATGATCACAAACCAACCACTAAAAGGGGTCAGTCTTCCACCCCAAATAGAGAGAGAGAAACTTTTGATTTCGAAAGTATGGCCAAAACCCTCAAACTACTAACAAATGAGGTCTCTGACTTAAATAGAAAGGGCGTTGAAACCTCAACTACAAATAAACCTCCGAAACCCTTTTTCAAGAAAAGTAACCCCAACACCAGCAGACCTCCGTCAAACACCAGTGCCGCTCTCAACGTGGAAGAGATAGGGAAAGACAATTTTTTCTCTTTTCACCAAGCTGCCCATTCTGAAAAAACGTGCCCGCAATGGATTGGCAGCATGACCGCGGTGGTTAACCAACTTTTGGATGACCAAACTCCAGGAAGCCTGACAGAGGATGAAGTCTCTGATCGAGATGAGGGTTCGCTCCTAGATGGGGAATCAGGAGCCTCTGTCTTAACTTTCGATGTAATCCGCGGGGGAGAGAGTCTTGCTCCCATTGATATCAACATGGCAGGCAGTCCCAAGGCTCAGCCCACTCGAAACTACAGTCTTAGAAGCAAAGGCTTTGTTCCTGAACAATCATATGAGGATAAGAAAAGGGCTTTCTTGAGGAAAATTCTTCCTCCTGGAAATGAGGGACAAGCTACACCAGAAAATCCCATGAATAGCAATAGCAAAGCAAGTCAAAAGACCAAGCTCCTGGTGGAACCCTCGAAAACCACCACCGAACCTATTCCCCAAACCGATACCAGCTACAACATAGTGGAGGACATGAAAAAGACCAGGGCTAATATCTCACTCTACGAGTTGGCCCGCATCACGAACCAAAAGGAACTTATCCTAAAAGCTTTCGCCAACAACCAAAATACGAAGAACGTCAGCAACACGTCTGCACAAACCAGTCCAGATATCCAGTCTATAGTGAACGCTGTCAACACGAATTCGAGAGGATCCACCCCTCCATTTCTCTTATCTTTTGAGATGTTTAATTTCAACATTCACAATTGTCTCGTTGACTCTGGTGCATCCACGAATGTCATGCCTCTATCTGTGTGCAAGAAACTCAACATCCTCCCAGAGAAAACTGACGCAAAAATCATTCAACTGGACAGATCACAAGTACCAGCAGTTGGAGAATTAAACAATGTCATCATCCGCCTCTCATCCGACTCTAGGGTTCATCAATGTATTGATATTGTGGTTGTTGACATCCCGGAAGCCTATGGTGTACTGCTTAGTAGAGACTGGTCTAGCAAATTGCAAGGATACTTCGCCACAGATTGGTCTCACTTATGGCTACCTTACAAAGGGAGAAACAACCAAATCAGAGTCGAAAGTGAACCATACATGAAACACACTGTAACTGATTTGGATGCCACAAATGAACCCATCAGCTTTGCCCAGGAGGAACTTGGTATGTGTTTTCTAGATTCCATTTTTGGATGTTACCGACCTCCGCAGTCTGCAGTAGGCCCTGAGGTCCTTTCTGAAATGACACTCATCGCAGAGGAACAAGCCCAAACTGTCTCACACCAAGCCGAAATTCCTCCGCAACCCATTGCCCCCAAGGACTCGGAAAATGATATATGGACATTGTATTACGACGGTTCCAAGAATCTCGATGGTTCTGGCGCTGGCTGCGTTTTGCTTGATCCGCATAAGAAAAAATTCTTAGTCTCTTGTCGACTTGAGTTCCAATGCACTAACAACACTGCCGAGTACGAAGCTTTGATCCTTGGGCTTAAAAAGGCACTGGATTTGAAGGTAAAATGCTTACGGGTCATTGGAGACTCCGAGATTATCACTCGGCAGGTACGCAATACTATTCACTGTTTGTCTCCACATTTGAAGGCGTATCAGCAAGAGGTATGGCGATTAATTTCTGCTTTTGACGCTTTTGGAATTAAATCTGTTCTAAGAATGCATAACGCAGCAGCAGATACCCTAGCTAATGCTGCCGCCAGGTTTACCCCTTTGAGGGACGGGTTTTCTATTGAAGTTATGTATAAACCATCCGTGCCAGACAATATCACTAACTTGCGTGTTTTCGATGATGATCAACAGGTGCTGGAATTTATGTGCAACTCAGAGATATTCAAAGACGCTGCTATAGATGAAGAGGAGCACGACCAAGCTATGCAAAAGGAGTATGAGCAAGTCAAAGGAAACCCCATGCCTAAAGGGGTGGTATCGCTTGAGAAGATTTTTGATCTGCAAAACCGCTTCCGTGGCCCCCCAAATGCCAAAGTACAGAGCTCTATCTTAGCTCATCGACAAGTAAACTTGGGATCAGAGGATAATCCTAAATTCGTAAACCTTGGGAAGGATTGCACCCCCCAAGAGGCTCAAGATTTCACTCAGCTATTTCGCAAATATCGTGACGTGTTCGCTTGGACATATGAGGAATTACGCACATACGATACCCGAATCATCCAACATGTGATACCCATCAAAGAAAATGTAAAACCTTTCCAACAAAAGCTCAGGAAAGTGCACCCTACGATGGAACCACTGATTCTGAAGGAACTCAAAAAACTTTTAGATGCACGCATTATCTTTAAACTGGTTGTCTTCTGTCAGAAGGCTGGAGATGGGCTGGTCGCTGTGGGCCCACATCTGTATTCAAAAAAAATTTGGTTATTAATTGACAAGACGATCAAAAATAAAAAATTTAGAACTTAGAATTCGTTGAAAATGATTTTACCTGATTCATCCCACTGTTCCCCTGCTGAGAGAGTCATCTCTCGGTCGACGCGAAAATCTATCCCGACGTATGGAAAGTCCTCTATGACAAAAAGTTGGTGGTCCAGCCAACGAAAATATGAAGAAGGAAATCGAACAATCTCAGCGCCCTCAATACCGTGACGGGCCATCAATGCAACCCAACGAGCCATCCTAGGTTCTCGGGGTTGACAAACATCAACAGGAATACTTTGCGGAGCTAGCATGGGTACCCTCTCTAGAGCAAAAGTGACCACGATTGATCCATATCCAAAGTTATTTAGTTTTCCATTTTTCGCTCTAGTCAATTGGCCTTTTACATTGGTCAACACAGCTTCACACCAGTTGAAAATGGTGCCTCGAAAACAGTCTACAGCAATGCGCATCTGGGAACCGGTAGCCACATGCAATGCTGCACTCCCACACAACCTGGTAACAGTAAATGCAATAAATTTCAGCTCGGGATGGATGATGGTTTTTATATCAATCCGTTTGTCCCTGGGGTCTACTTCATCATTACAGAATTCTTGTCGAAGACTAGCGACAGTCTGGCCACCTGGCCTAGTCCAAAACAGAGAAAGTTGTTCGCCCCTCTTGGACAAACCAGTCAGAAAATAAATATCCTCCAGCTCAATTTCGAGCCGGTGGCCGCCAATAATGAAACATTGGTCCTGCACATTCCACCTGTTTACCAGCCATGTCAGGAGGTCTACCTGTGCCCTCATGCCTTGGATGGCCCAAAATTTATACAGACCGCATGCTCTTAATGCTTGCATTGTGGGAAAATGGAGCATTGCGGCTTCGTCCACGTCCTCATGCTCACGTTCTCTCCAAATCAACATCTTGTTAATCCTACAATGCATAAAAAGATAGATTAGAACAATCTAATTTGAAAAATTTTGGGCGGAAAAAGAGAAATTTGATTTTTAAATTCAAACGCACGGGGACCGCAGTTTACCTTCATACACAGTGCGTAGGAATGCACGCGCTCTGTGGGGAAAGTGCGGACCCACGACTTTTTTCTTTGTAGAAAAAATTCGGGGTCCGCAGGTACCATGTGTGTCACCTGCGGACCCCCGCGGGCGATTTTCAAACCATTTTTCTCCCTTAAAAATAAAATCTAAAGCCTAAAAACGAATTGTAAATGGATGAAATGCAAGATTAGGAGGTCATGGATTACCCAGGACTGACGGTTCTCGATTTCGACGGACAGATTTTCCAGAATCTTCACAGGAACTTTTTTACCCAAAAGATTCTACTTTTCACTCTGAACTTGAACGGTAAAAATGAAATTGAAAAAGTCCTTTTTATAATTTTTTTCGAATAGATGAATTTTTAATTTGTTTATTTTTCACTTTAAAAGGGTATTTTTGAAGCATTTTTACTCATCTTAAACATATATGTGTAATGTTTCAAGTTTTTGTGCAGAAATTGGATTTTTCAGGAGAATTGATCATTTTTCAACAAAGAGCATACTTTTATCACTTTTTCGGATTTTTTAAAAAATTCACGAAAAAGTGAAACATTGGAGTTCTCTTTTAAGCCCTTTTCAGACTCTCTAAACATGAAAGGATTGCCAAGTACTTGATTGTTCGAACTCGTTAAAGTAAATGAATAATCGTCCCTTTAGTATAAGTTTACCCCTTTTACGGACTGAAATGGACTACTTACGAAAAAGGTATACGTTGACTAAATACGGTCAATAGAGTTCTCTCCCGCATTATTTTATCCTTTTTCGGGCTCGAGAGACTAAATTTACGAAAAAGTACACCCATGGAGTTTCCTTAAGTTTTTCTTCTGACTCCCTAAAATTGAAAAACACTGAGTTTCTCCTATACTGGACTCATTAAAATTTAACAGTAAAGGACCTGTTTAATTTTCAACAAGAACGAACCAGTCCTTCTTAGGGTTCAAATCTTAAACTAAGTTGGACTCATTCGAAGGATGAGCTTATAAACAAGAAAATGTTATCCTCCTCAAGCTTGTCAAAAATAAAGAGGTACTTGCCAGAAATGGTGGGGGAAAAGAGAGAAAAATGGACTTGTTTGTTGTATTTTGATTTTTTGAAAATCTAGTTAACCACTCTTGAACACGACACTTTCAATCACCTGGGTTGGAAAATCCTTTGCCTAACAGTTAATCAAACCTCATTTGAAAGTCTTCATCCGGTTCCTAGGTATTAGCTTTGGGTCAACTGTCACCAAGCCATCTGCAGTGTCGTTATGTGTTCAAGAGGACAGTTCAAATAAACCATTCATCTGCAAAATATCTGTCATCCATTTTTGACCATCCCTGAGTCAGTCCTTGCCAATATGTTTTCAAAACTTGATCTATGGTTTCGTGTTATGGGGTTGCCTACAACAGATCACTTTCTATCGACGACAACTCATTATCTAGGAAGTTGATCTAGAAATCGTCGGTACCTTGAAATCTGCATGCCTCAATGGCAGGTTTCTCGCTTTCAACGACAGGTTGCATCATTGACCTTCGATCGAATGATTCCGTGACATGTTCGACTTCATCTCATTCATTCACATTTCATGGATTGTACTGGGTACTTTGAGAGCCATTGACATTACTGGCGGTTACTCTCACACTTGTTAACAATTTACATCATTGACTGGTAATCAAGTGGTTTCTACCATGTTCGACTTCGACACACTTATTCACATGGATAGAATCGTACTAGTTCAAGATGCAGAAATCAAGACCTTGGATCTAGTTTCTACCATCCAGGCTGTGAGGAATTTTGTTATCTTACAGTAGACTATTTACAAATAGATGGCTGCGTCCATACTGTGTCTACACATGTCTATACTGTGATGTACTCAAAATCATTCCTGTATCAGAACAGTTTGAATTAGTTAGTTTTGATCTGAGTATGGGAATGCCTACCTCAGCGATGATATATATATATTTTGCATTGAATGTTTTTACAGGTTCCGACTGGGGTGTCCACAGGATGATCCTTGAAATGATAAAGTACTGCACTCTTCATATATGACAGACTTCAGCATCATCTATTCTAGACTTTACACTTTAGGGGGCAATCTGTTACACTAAAAATTGTCATCCTGACATTCTACTATGTGTATGAGCTCATTATAACTCATAATTCTTCCTTTGCAAGTCTAAACAAGTCTAAACATATTAGTTCCTCATGTCAAGCCTTGAAAATCAGAAAAAGTTCCTAAAAGTCTTCTAAACTTTGGTATCGCACTTTCTGGCTATCTTGCCTACAGTCCCGCACCCAATGTTCAGCTATCCTGCGTACCTGAACGCACTTTATCTTTGTTATAGGTGCGGACCTCTGTAAGATTAAAAAGGCGCAAGTAAATTCCAAAAAGCTCAATTAAAGTAAATTCTGGAAGCTTCTAGAATGGATTTTGCGGTGGCAGAACCGCTCTTATGAGGTGCATGAATCCCTTACCTTATGGATCTAACCCCTTGATGTGGGGAGCTTATCCCTTTGAATGAGGATTCTATCCCTTCATACTTGGAACAGAAAACCTCTTCTTTTCCACTATAAAAAGAGGTATTGGATAGCCTCAAAGGGAGTTGAAGCTTTAGAATATTCACTACTACATTTGGCGGAAATTTCGACACCTGTTTCCGACGCTTTTGACCAAATGTCGGAAATTTTCCCAAATTTTTTCCATCCCGCCCGAAACCGTCGCTATACCGACGTCTATAGAAAAGTGTCACAATACCGACACTTAAACAAGTGTCGCAATTGCGACGTTTAAAGGAAGGCGTCGCAATTGCGACACCATGGCCCAAAGCGTCACTATTGGGATGACTCTAAACGTCGCAACTGCGACACAATGTCTAGGTGTCGCCATTGCGACGTTTGGAGGCACCCGTCTTAATAGCGACGCCTTTTCCGCCGTCGGTATAGCGACAGTTATTTTCGCGCTACATAAAAATACCAAACTTATATGGGCGCTACATAAAAATTCGAAACTTATATGCGCGCTACATAAAAATGATTTTATTGTTTCGTATTTGTCGCAATAGCTACATTAATGTTTGATATCACGCGCGCATTTGCCCTCTGCTCTTGCAGAACAACATTTGCCCTCAACATTCGCGCTCAGCTCTTGCAGAACAACATTTGCCTCAGCATTCGCCCTCAGCGTTCGCCCTCAGCTCTTGCAGAACAGCATTCGCCCTCAGCTCTTGCAAAATGGTAAGTTCTTACTGCAGGCCCTTCCTCCTATAGTAGGGTTGACTCTATTTGGGTTTTTTGGTCAATTCCATTGGATTTTGTTAGGCTGTAGGGTTCTCTCTAGATGTCAAGAATCAAGATTCAATACCCTCTATTATCTTCATCACCCAATATAAGATTTAAATTTTTCCCAAAGAAACGCTTATTAATTTGGCAACCATTATTTCTCCCTGCTTTAAAAACCCTACATTTAAATGAAAACAAGCATTGCATTTCAACTACAAAAATCTATTAGTGTTCAAATGTACATGTGTGCTACATTAATGTCCGATATCACGTGCGCATTCGCCCTCTGCTTCCGCAACACCATTCGCCCTCGCATCTCGCCCTTAGCTCTTGCGCAATGCTGCCCGCCCCGAGCTCTTGGAGGCATCAAAGATTGCCCTCCGCATTCGCCCCGAGCTCTCGCAAGAACAGCACTCGCCCCGGATTCGCCCTCGCCCTTTCGTGAATGCGCATTTCGCCCCCCGCCCTTGTAGAACGCATTTGCCCCCGCATTCGCCCTCGCCGTTCGCCCTCGCCCCGTAAAACAACATTCGCCCCTCGTGCCTCTGCAAAATGGTAAGTTCTTACCGTGTGCCCTTCCCTCCTATAAGAGGGGGTTGGACTTCTATTTGGGTTTTTTGGTCTATTCCATTGGATTGTGTTAGGCTATAGGGTTCTCTGTAGATGTCAAGAATCAAGATTCAATACCCTCTATTATCTTCATCACCCAATACAAGATTTAAATTTTTCCCAAAGAAACGCTTATTAATTTGGCAGCCATTATTTCATTTCTCCCTGCTTTAAAAACCCTACATTTAAATGAAAACAAGCATTGCATTTCAACTACAAAAATCTATTAGTGTTTAAATGTACATGTGTGCATCACTTGTGTAGGGTATTCCTTTTCCACTTGCACATTATCCAAGAATGTGTGCGGTATAGTTCATATTTTTTGTGATTTAGATTGTCTTGAAAAAGGAAAGGTAAATTATTTCCCATGGAAAAAGAAGGTTTTCCCTTTTTATAAGTTGTTTGGACTTACGTGGAAAATTTATGGTATGCCTTTCATATTATGTAGTTTAAATTTGAATTAACAGATTATTCTACATGAAAATATAATTACCTATGTGATGTCCTTCATCACTAATTAAAATTATAGGCTTTCACTTTCCTAGACTCTAACTCATCTGATGCTAAATTCTAGGTTCTCATTGGTGGATCACTCTTCCATTGATTTCCTTTCCCTCTGGATCTTGTCATACTTTAAAATTCATCAATGATACATATATTATTTCAGGTATCCCAAAAGGCTTTATAGTAGAACATAATGTGAAGTTTTTTTGACACTTGAGGATTCTTTTTAGAACTGCAACACGGTCTATGCTATCGAGTTATATATCAAGCAACTTGTCCTTAATAACCACACTATGAGGTAGGTTCAACCAGTTTGAACTTGTTGGGACATAGCATATGAAGTTGTGTGATGAGTCATATCACAGGTCTATTATGGTGAAAAAAGTGAAGACACGTAATGATAGTTACTATGTTAACATTACTAGAAACATTTTCGAAATTATCCATGCTATCAAGATGTCAAAATTCCAGGCATTAGGTGTCAATACTCGTAGCTAATAGATAATAATAATAATATAAAAAAATCACAACTTTATTCTTGAAATATGATTGTTACACATTGATAACCTAGTTCATGAGTTACTATCACCCAAAGATTGCAAAACAAACTTAAAATATAAATTAAACCAACATGAGAATCCAACTAAGGGTTTCTCGACAAAATCATGCCATAACCTGGCATTTTGAAACCCAAATTTGAATCCATCATAAGTAATACAATGCAAATTCAGATGGATTTTCAATGCATGTTTGCGTGCTACACTTATTCTCTGTCTAGATATCATTTTTTAAATGGAACCATTAGTCAAGCCCACAGTCCTTTTTATGTGAAAAATTTCAGCTCTATTTGAGCTCTTTTTTTCTCCACCACCTCCATAAACCAGTGTTACACGGGGTCTCGCCCCCCCACCTAGGGGTCTATATTCCTCACCCCCTCGCGCTCCGGGGTCTTGGGGACTTCTAGGGGATGTTTCCCTCACGCCCCCTCACGTCCCCTCACCGCCCCTTTTAGTTTATGGTTTCGTGTTAAAAATTGATGTGCCACTTAGCATATTTGAGAATCCAAGTGATTCTGATTCAGATGGTGACATGGTTGATCTTGATATATTCGTGCAGAAGTTGGATGCAGAGACTAGTGGGGCATTAACTTGAGCATTTATGCTCATTTATCGGTATGATGATATCATTTGATATTCATATGTTATGTTTTATGTTTTATGTTTCAGACATAACTTATTTGCGTTTAAGTTTTATGTTTCAGACTTGAGTTGTAAACTTCAGTTTAAACTCTATTTTGAATCTTGATATAATATGTCATATGATATCTTAAATTTTATTTTCATTGTACATTGTTAGTAGTTACATTAATGATTATATAGTTACAAACTTACAAACTTACATGCATGATTGTATGATGTATGTTTTAACTTTTAACTTTTAAATTTGTTTCAATTATATGATTCATCGTTCATCGATTTGTAATTTTATCATTTATGATTTATCTTTCATGATGCAAGTGTATGATGACTGTATATACATTCCTTGCAAAAATATAGTTACATTTTAAATATTAAATTTTATAATTTTTATGACCCCGACGTCCCCCCACGTTTCCTGAAAAGTGGTAGGGAGCTTTTGCATAGGCCGCTCCCGCGCTCCCTCGCCCCCTCGCTCCCACCTCCAGGGGACTTGGTGGAACATTGCCATAAACATATGCAAACATATATCATGATCTTGAAATTCCATTACATATGTATGTGCCAATGTTCCATAATCATGCCCCATCATCAATTTAAGAAATTTCCATTGAATATCAAATTATGGAGGGGGGGAACTTTTTGCTGCAACATTTGGCTCAAAATCGGGGACCATCTCCATATGAGGTGAATGAGAACTATAGATATTTGAAGAAGTAGATTAGTGCCTTTTCCTCTGGCCATGGAGTCATATACAGTCATCCATCACAAAATTTTGTCTTTGTTCATTCTCACCTTGAAAGTTGCAAAAAATCATGCCCTAATTGAAACGACACTAAATTTGAAAGATATAATAAAAATGCAAGCTAGAAGTGCCCTATTAGTACAAAGGGAAAACCTTCCTACCTACCCTAACTGAGATAAATTTTGATTGAATAGGAAACATGATATTTCCTATGGAGTTGATCCAACAACTTGTTAAATGTATGGGACTAAATCGTGCATTTGATTTCCAGGGAAACATGCGCATGAAGAGAAAAAGTGCAGAATTAATGGAAAATCCATACATGCCACTTATAAAAACTACACCGAAAGGTCAAAAAATACTTAAGTCCTTAACTTAATTTGAATCCAAAAATTACAAAACAGGATTAGTGAAAACACGAGTGGTGTGGGTGAACAACATAAATAAAAAGTGAGGATACCTTTCCCCAAGATGCCTTTGTCACCGTTGTATGAAAACATGTTTTCCTTTCCCTTTATACATGCAAGTGAATGCATTATAGGTATGGTGTTTTCCCAAAATAGGAGAAGCCTACTTAAATATATCATTTGTGGATTGAATTTTTGGGTGCCTTAATGTGCAATGACATGTTTCCAGGACTGAATTCAATGCAAGGCATATTTGAAACTCTAACTCTGTCTTCCGGTGTCTTATTAGAAATTATTTCAATTTTCATTTTGTGTTTTCAATTTAGATATTGTTTTCAAGTTTTTACATTTATAATTTTATTGCAATGTGGCAGACTGATCAGAGCAGTGCAGGAACAACCCCGAGACGGGATGATCGCGGAAAGAGGCCAGCGGAAGAACATGTAAAGTGCCATCATTGCTCTATCTTTAGGTATTTTAGTTATTTACATAATTGAAATAATATTAATTTTGTTCAAATATGCAGACACCTAGCCATGGTACGCTTGATGATTCCCTCTTTGAGGAAGAGCTTTTTTCATCCCTATCTCCAGTGTTGTTGTTGCAAAAAAAGGCACGAGATGCAACGTCGGAATTTAATGCTTTGATAGATGCGCCTCAAACACCTGAAACAGAAGAGAGGATACAACATCTTATGAGGCAGCTAAATAGATATCAGGTAATAATAAAAAGTCAAAAAGGATATTTTTTTTGTTCTGCATGAGATGAATTGTGATAGTTTGATTTTTAATTTTTACATTGACTAAACTAACAAAAAGTTCTTTTGTATGTAGCGTCTTCTGGCATTTGCTGAACCCGGTGTTGGTGGTAGTGGGACACAAGGGCAGGAGATTGCCCAACAACCCTCTCGTACACCTTCTACTCCTTTAGGTGCTAGCCAAGAAACACACCCTGCCCAAGCTGACACCCAGCCAACTGCTGAACGTGTTGGCAATGATGAGGCTGATATGGCCAACTACATTATTGCGTTTCCTAGAGCTACACGTGTCAACTCCACAGGGACCATTAATGGCACGTTGTTGGTGAACGATGAGGGTGTCCCTATAAAGCATGTACAACTCCCAGGTAAATTTTAATATTTTAACTATTTCATGTACTTTATCTAAAACATATTTATCATGATTTTTTTTTTTAAATTAATGATAATATCTTCTTTTTCTTTTGGTTTTATTCTGTGTAGGAAACAATGAGTTCTACAGGATTCTGGAGAGCCATGCGTTGGTAATTTTTGGCCCAACCATACGTACAGGGTGGAATTCCCAGAATTCCAACCTGAAAAAAGAACTTTTAGATTATCTAGAAGCCCTTTTGGGGTCGGCACATTTGACAGAAAAGCGGTGGCTCAGGTAGCCGGCAAATATTTGAAATATACCAGGGACACCTATAGGACGCAATTGCAATTTAACCCTAGATATGAGCGTCCTCTCGCAGTTTCAGAGAGTGAGTGGAGAGCACTCATCCATGGCGGAAAAGAGAAAAGGGCAAAGAAAGAAGGAAAAATGCCAACTGGACCCGCAAGGTAAATTACAACTTTAATTCAATAGCTTTAATTTTCTTTATGTCTAAAATAAAAGTGTGCTACGTCATATCTGACTTCAATCTTTTGATGCTAGGTTGCATGACACCTCAAAGGCAACCAAAGCTAGGATAGAGAAAAAGGGCCATCACAAGCTCGGCCAGGGTGGCTACTTGAAATTAGCTGCAAGAATTGTAATTAAGTAGCTAAACATCTTATAATTAATTGTATCGCCTTCCAAGGTTTTTGTAATCCTATCAAATATGATTAAAAATACACAATCATATGTAATGTAGGGTGATGACTTCGGAACAGAAACTACAGAGGAAGATAAAAATATCGCTTTCCATTTCGGCTATCAAGCCGTAGTTGAACGTCGCAGAAGCTTGGCGCAAGTCCCAAGATCCAGAATGCCTGATAAGGTAAAACATTAACCTTTCAATATGTTTTTTTTCGTCCATAAATTTAATGTCTAACAACTTTGTTTAAATCAGGGGAGCAGCACTACCGACGAGGCAAATAACCCAGTTTTAGAGCCAGATGTAGATGATCCTCTCGTGCAACCTGATCATTGTAGTGGGGACCAGGCCGACAATGTTGCTATCAGTGAGGGCCGTGACGGTAATTAATTTCCACTTATAATTTTTTTCTAATTATACCTTGATGGTTTTCCTTATAACGTTTTTTGTTTAAATGACAGAGAATGTTTCCCTTGAGGATCTTACCACCAGAGAGGAAGACAGGGCAACAGTCCCAACGGCGACAACTGGTGCACCAGGTAAATAATCTCATTGCAATTTTTATTATTAATATTACCGAACTAGTTCAATGATATTTAAAAACTGATAATTAAAATTTAATATTATCTGTTTTTGGAGGCGATGCCCCGTCACTGGATGAGACCAGACATCGTGACAATGCAACTAGGTCAACGACGACAACTGGTGCACCAGGTAAATAATCTCATTGCAATTTTTTTTATTAATATTACCGAACTAGATCAATGATATTTAAAAACTGACAATTAAAATTTAATATTATCTGTTTTTGTAGGCGATGCCCCGTCACTGGATGAGCCCAGACATCGTGAATACGCAACTAGGTTGGCAGTGCGGGTTGAAAGGCACGAAATAGGAGCAGAGCACGATGATATTGATGATGTAATTAGGAGCTTTAAAATAGGAAGAAGAAAAAGAAAATTTGACAATGTAAAATATTGTATTATTATAAGACAAACGTTACCATACTTGGAACGTTTTTTGCGTTATATAAAAAACTCATTTATCATACTATTTTTATGTCAAGCATTAATTGCAAAGTTTCCTTGCGTACTTTTTGTTGAATTGTTTTTTTACTAGTTATTGAATATTTTTTTTTATGCTCATGAAAGTAAAAATTGAAATATAGATTGGGTATTGGGGAATTGAGAGTGATGTGAGGGGGGGGGAGGGGCCATAAGAGCTTCCACCTTCACGTGGTTGGCCATGTTTAGTAGAGAATAATTTATTGGAGTGATTTAATCTTGGAGCAAACCTCCCTTGATCCAGCGTAGCAACAAAAAAGTCACTGTTGACTTAGTTGCTACTCTTTCAGATCGTGGGAGGCTTGTTCCAAGTTCATGCGACTCCAATAAATTGTTCTTGAAACGAAGAGGAGCTTATTCGGGTATGTTTTGACATTTTCAACATATGTTCTAACATTATCATAAGAATGCATCTTAGAGTAAAAATACTACATCAATTACTTGTATTTATTGTATAGATAATGATGGATTTTGATTGACTTGGCAGTGCAGGTACAAATCCTCTTGCATCATGAGCAATACAACTTGTCAACTAGGGTAATGTCCAGGATATTTTTGCTTGTGCATTTGACCAGGTTCGTAATGTCACATTTTGTAAGTTCCTTTACAGTTCATAATTCAATATTAAGCTTGTTCATGATTATTATCTAGGTTTTTTGTATGTGTTTTTTCATCTATTTGATTGTAAGCAACTTTGCATGTTTCCTATTGTTCACTATGATTTCTCCCATTACCACTCCCGGGATGAATCCGACTTTATTGTTACATAGGTTACTTTATTGTTACTATGATTTCTCCATTTACGATTTCATAGGTTACATCATGTAAAGTTGTCAATCTCAGGTTCGTGATGAGCTTTAGTTCTCCAGATTTGGGGCTTTTCTGATATTTTCTCCCTCATGTCATTCCTGCATCACCTCGTTGTTTGAGCATGCCAATTGTCTACCACTTGTACCAATTGGCACATGTCAATCTCTGAGTGGTGCCACATTTCACCTATTTTCGGTGAGAGTTTAGGGTTTCTCTAACATAGCTTCAGAAATCCGATTCAGTGCCTGCTTGAATATTGTCACATAATACTTATGGTTTGGATTGATGAGCATGTTCTGAATGGTTGATTGATTCATAAGAACCACCCATAAATCTCCCTTCCTCTAACACAGAGAAAATAAAAATTTCTTTGACAGGAGACAGAGTTTCAATACTTTGAAAACAAACTTCTATTCCCTTCAATAACTCAAAAAAAAACTATTACACTACTTCCTCACTGAGAGGGATTACAAAATTATGACTGCTACAAAACGCAGTGCATAAAACCAACTCACTGTCTGTTCAAAACAAACATACTCTGTCTCTAAAACACTCTGCTGTGTTTTTCCCTTTCGCACTGCTGTGCATACACACTTAAAAAGTTACACTCAGTTTTTCACTTTTTACACACTGTTATGTAATAAAAAATTTATGTATTGTCTATAAAAAAAACTACCAAGCTTTTTCGACCTTTTTATTTTTATATGCCGGAACATATAAAACATATTATAATAAACCCTCTTTTAAAAAAAATAAAATTAAAACTAAATTCTATGGCCCACCTTTCATTTCGCATATGATATATATATAACATATGTATATATTAAACTATCAAAACATTAAAGAACCCTTTCAGTCGGACTTCAAAAGTCTAAATAGATTGAATTTCAAACCAAATTCGCGTTCCAAAATGGGATGCTGACGTCTGCCTAATTTTAACTCGAATTCTCAATCCAATGTGCCCTATAAAAAATTCGGGTCTGGTTTTCAGGTTTTCAAATTCCCTTCAATTTCATGCGATCCAATATTAATGCTCCACGTGTCCTCCTTTTGAATTTACAAAACTGTCGGGTAAATTTCTGTTTGTTTAATTTCTGGTTGGTGAATTGCGTTAATGCTGTTTGTTGTGTTTAAATACAATCCTGTACAGAAATATGGCTGCGGCCGTCTACAAAAAAAACTTGCAGGAATTTTAAATGCTGAATTAAATTTCTGGATGGCATGCAAGCAACCTCCAAAAAAAAATGTTGCTGCTGCATCCGTCCTTCTGCTGCAGCAGTGGAAGTTAAAATTCAACAGCACAGGGTTTAATAAGTGAGGGTGTAAAGGTAACTTTTTGTCGATGGTACTGGATTAAGATCATCTATTCATTTTTGTAGGGTCTTATGGTGTTTGGTTTTTTAGTTTTGGGTTGGGTTTATTGAGTCTAAGATAGTTTTTGAGTGAAAAAATTGCTATCAGGTATTCAAAAATTTTGGTTCTTTTGTCAAAATTTATGAGCTTGTTAGGAAATAAAAAACTGACAATGGTTGTATCTTAAATTTGTGGAAAATAATTTGAAATGAAACCTTTTTGTTTAGGTTGTTGCAGCAGGCGCAAACCCCATTCAAATTACTAGGGGCATTGACAAGACAATAAAGGCCCTTGTTTCGGAACTCAAAATTTTGTTAAAGGAGGTAAACGCTTGCCTTTTGAGTAGGCTGGTTTTCCTTTTTGCTGATGGTTTGGTGTATCTAATTGAATTAGTTGCCTAAGGTATTTTTGGTTGCAAACTCCTTTTCATTTTTCATACAGTATTGGCCTTGTGTGGAATACATTTGATTGTGTGGTCTTGTTAGATCTACAACATTTGTAGTTGTTTAGTCTTATGGCCGAGGTGCACTTTTATTATGGAAATAGTTGATGCAATATTGTCATTTAATCCTTACTGCAAGGTAGCATGTTGAGAAGTTTCTTGTGAAACATTTGGTATTCAAAATTACACTTGATCCTATACAGCATCATGCACTTGACTTCAAAATTCATATTCAAAGTGTGCCAGACAATTCTTGCAAAATTTCAAATATTTATGTTGTTTTAAACCATTATCTTTTTCATGTATTGAATGCTGAAAATGAGAAAAAGACTTTGGTATGAAACCAACTGGTGAATAATTTCCAGCAAAACAACCACTTCCAAGACATGATTTAGAAGTAGAACATATGTACTTATGAAGCATAGAAAGATATCCTTGATGCATTGTCGATGTTTGGCTAGGGTTATTTTTGGAGAAAATAACTCCTTATTCCTAGAATAGTGATCTTCAATACAAGTAAATGCCAGAGAAGAGAGATCATCGTGTGACACAACAAAACTGAAATTGGACCCCTAAGGAGAGCTGGTGTGTCTACAATCGCTCTGTCAGCATTTTCCCTTGGTTTACCCCGTTCTTTTCCTCCAGACTGAGTCTTAATTGACTTCTTCTTTCTTCGGGTTTATTTATCAAATTCGTAGAATTTGATAAATAAATACTATCCACAATGGTTGGACTTTAATTTATATTCCCGACTTTATATTATCTCCAATCCTTATAGCCAATGTTTAACTTTCAACACTTTGTATTTATACTCCACGTTTCTTTTTAAATAAATAACTTGTAATGAACTTTCGGCTCTATATTTCACCACCCAGCCTTACAACAATCACGCTCCGGACTTATGCTAATTATCCGCAAATTGTTTAATTAAACAATTTCATTATACTCCGGCCCCACCTATATATATCAATAACCAATCAAACACTCGTATCGTACCTGGCTATCCTCCGCACACCTTAGTTAACCTCCGGGCAAGTTCAACGTGCGACCACCGTCCGATGGCCCTTCTCCAAATCAACGACTCTTAGCAATTTCGCTCGGCTTCCAACGTCGGGCTTTAACGTGCGATGGCGTGGGTTAAACGGTTGTTTTCCGGGGTCACTTCGCCACGTGTCGCATTCCCTATGGAATCGCTCGCGAATAGGAAATACAGCCTACTCCGCAAAAGCGGTGCGATATGGGCAACCCGCTTTTGTGATTCCGCTCGTGGTTTTGGTAGAGGGCTTGACCACGGGTGCATGTCTGGTTCCGTTATCCTTTTGTTTGTTAACTCATGTCCAATCCTCGGGTCAGGTTCCGAAAGCACAACAATTTTGTCTCTTTATTAAGCGGGATTTTAATATGTGTATTATCAAAGAAAACCAACACAAATTTTATAAGATGGGATCAAAAAAAATTGTTCTTAAGTCGAGCCCGCCGGACTTCAAACGGCGATAAACCATAATTCAAACCAAATTCGCGTTCCAAAATAGCCTGTTGATGTCGGCCAATTTTGTGACGCGAATTTCTTATCAAATTCGCCCTAATATTTTACGGGTCCGGATTTCCACTGCGCGAGCGGCCCAAACAAAGATCCGCTCCAATAAATTGCTGCCACGTGTCCTCAATAAAAACTTGCCCTGCTCCCGGCTGCGGGTGCATTCGATGGCGTTTAAGGTGATAGGACATGGATATGGCGATTTCGTATCAATCACATTAACATTTAACGCTGTTCAATTAAGTTTTCACATCAAATCTACATTAATTAATTTTTAAAACTGTTCAAGATCGGACCTCCACTCCTCTGAGCAATTCCGCACGCTCCAATTTGATCCGGCCTTCGGCTCTCATTATCAATGATCAGAGATTCATTATGACGGGCGTCCTTTGATTGCATTGGGGACGGGTCGACATACAAAATGGCGTTTAGCCATGGTTTTTCAGACAAACCGGTTGCTGGATTACACTGCCTGGTAACTGTGACGATAAGGAGAAGTGGCCAGCGAAAATTCTGCCTAGACTTTGCTGCATATTTCCATTTCTCTCGGTTCATCTCAATACGTCTTCCCTCACACATTAATTAGAATTACTGCTTCTTAAGTCTCTTGTGCCATTGCACGGATTACACCCATGCCTCGCGTACGTCATAGGATGCGTTGCGCGGGAGCACTAGAGGTCAATCGGCGCGCTCCCTCCGGCCTGCCTCAACGAGAGATGACTTAGGCCAGTCAGTGGTGTGCAGAGTCGATATCCAAATACTAGGAGTGGCGAGGGTCGACGTAGTATGCGGCCACCGTATGGATTCCCCTGCTCCTGGCTTCCCCACCGCTAGTTCACCTTCTCCCACGACGCGCACTGCGCAATTTTCCTTTGATTGCACTCTCGACCGCCCGCGAATCACAGCTGTAGTCACTGTGGTCTTCCGCGAGGAGGCCCAAACGGAGGAAGAATGCACCCGTCCGGCGGGTCTGAGCTCGGAAAAAGCCGGCCAACATTCGGGCCTTCAGGAGGGGAGCCGTGGCATGCATGTGGAGGTAGCACCTAGCGATCCTGGACCTTCCGAAGGATGGTGTCGAATCGTGGAGGAACCAGTGGAGGAGTAGTTTGGTTAATTTGTTTTTCTTGCTTAGCAGGCCCAGTTAATTGGGCTGCTTTTAGTTTATTTTACTGTGCTGGACCTTTAAGTAATATTTTTGAATTATGTAAATTAAACGTTCAAGACTGGTTTCCCCGTATGAGGGCAGTCTTCTTAATATTTTGATTTTTTGATGACAAATTTGCCATGAGTATGGCCAGGCAATGTTTTTGACTTCGGTGTAATTTTATTCGCAATGTTAATAGATTAACTTTACTTAGAATTCTCACATGATTAGTGTTTTTCTTGATCTGTTCAAGGATTTTGGGTACTTTAATTTGTATTTGGAACAATGGACGTCGGTACTCTATCTGTTGCTTTACTGTTCTACATACTGCTATTTCACTTTCTTATAGATACCTCGGGCATATTTGAATGCTTTCTCAGATTGTCGATAATCTCCATGTGGACCGTTACTGGATTTTATATCATGTCCCTGTATGTGACATGGGGTATTTTTATATCATTGTCTGGGGTGGGACTTCCACTTTTCTGGATGGATATTTGGGTTCCAATCTTCAGATGTGAAAATGTAATGACTTCATGGACTGTTTTACTTCATATAATATATTCAAAATAGCGTTTTTTCTCTTCTGAAAAAAATGATTAATGTTTATCATTATGCCTTCAAAACTAGCGATGCTGGTCTATGTTGCTGGTTTATTGATATGGTCTGATGGTCTTTTTATATTTTGGACATATCACACTCCTCACATGATTAGCGTTTTTCTCTGTTCAAGGATTTTGGGTACTTTAATTTGTATTTGGAGCAATGGACGTCAGTACTCTATCTGTTCCTTTACTATTCTACATACTGCTATTTCACTTTCTTATAGATGCCTCGGGCATATTTGGATGCTTTCTCAGATTGTCGATAATCTCCATGTGGACTGTTACTGGGTTTTATATCATGTGCCTGTATGTGACATGGGGTACTTTTCTATCATTGTCTGGGGTGGGACTTCCACTTTTCTGGATGGATATTTGGGTTCCAATCTTCAGATGTGAAAATGTAATGACTTCATGGACTGTTTTACTTCATATAATATATTCAAAACAACGTTTTTTCTCTTGTGAAAAAATAAATGATTAATGTTTATCACTCTGCCTTCAAAACTAGCGATGCTGGTCTATGTTGCTGGTTTATTGATATGGTCTGATGGTCTTTTTATATTTTGGACATATCACACTCCTCACATGATTAGCGTTTTTCTCTGTTCAGGGATTTTGGGTACTTTAATTTGTATTTGGAACAATGGACGTCGGTACGTACTCTATCTGTTGCTTTACTATTCTACATACTGCTATTTCACTTTCTTAGATGCCTCGGGCATATTTGGATGCTTTCTCAGATTTGTCGATAATCTCCATGTGGACCGTTACTGGGTTTTATATCAAGTCCCCGTATGTGACATGGGGTATTTTTCTATCACTGTCTGGGGTGGGACTTCCACTTTTTTGGATGGATATTTGGGTTCCAATCTTCAGATGTGAAAATGTAATGACTTCATGGACTGTTTTACTTCATATAATATATTCAAAACAACGTTTTTTCTCTTGTGAAAAAAAAATGATTAATGTTTATCACTCCGCCTTCAAAACTAGCGATGCTGGTCTATGTTGCTGGTTTATTGATATGGTCTGATGGTCTTTTTATATTTTGGACATATCACACTCCTCACATGATTAGCGTTTTTCTCTGTTCAAGGATTTTGGGTACTTTAATTTGTATTTGGAACAATGGACGTCGGTACTCTATCTGTTGCTTTACTATTCTACATACTGCCATTTCACTTTCATGGACTGTTTTACTTCACTGTTGTAGGGTTTTGGGTACTTTAATTTGTATTTGGAACAATGGACGTCGGTACTCTATCTGTTGCTTTACTATTCTACATACTGCTATTTCACTTTCATGGACTGTTTTACTTCACTGTTTTAGGGTTTTGGGTACTTTAATTTGTATTTGGAACAATGGACGTCGGTACTCTATCTGTTGCTTTACTATTCTACATACTGCTATTTCACTTTCATGGACTGTTTTACTTCACTGTTGTAGGGTTTTGGGTACCTTAATTTGTATTTGGAACAATGGACGTCGGTACTCTATCTGTTGCTTTACTATTCTACATACTGCTATTTCACTTTCATGGACTGTTTTACTTCACTGTTGTAGGGTTTTGGGTAATTTAATTTGTATTTGGAACAATGGACGTCGGTACTCTATCTGTTGCTTTACTATTCTACATACTGCTATTTCACTTTCATGGACTGTTTTACTTCATATAATATCTTCAAAAAAACGTTTCTCGTCTTTTAAAATTTTAATTTTTTTTTTTTTAAATTGAACCCTCCGTCGGTCTACCGACGCCTTGTAGACGTCGGAACTGCGACAACCCAGCAACGTCGGAAGAGAGACAGTATGAAAACGTCGGAAGAGCGACGTTCCAAACGTTGGACCACATATCGTCGGAATTACGACATCTTCCAGACGTCGGAAGAGTGACGTCCAAAACGTCGGACCACGTTTAGTCGGAATTGCGACAGTTTACAAGCGTCGGAAGAGCGACGCCAAAACGTCAGACCACGTTTAGTTGGAACTGCAACGGTTTACAAGCGTCGGAAGAGCGACGTCCAAAATGTCGGACCACGTTGGGTCGGAATTGCGACGGTTTATAAGCGTCGGAAGAGCGACGTTCCAAACGTCGAACCACATTTCACCGGAAGTGCGACAGTTTACAAACGTCGAAGGCGCGACGGTTTGTGAGACGTCGGAAGATTGACGCTTGTTCGGAACGACAGAAGAAGTGTCGATAGTGCGACATTTTTTACGTGCGTCGGAACGGCGACGGCATGAAAAACCACGGTTTGTCCGCCCCCGAACTGTCGCTCTTGCGACGACTATGTGTTGGAATAGCGACGAATTGGCCGTCGGAATTTCCGCCAAATTCTCTAGTGATTTGAAGTTAAGTGCTGTTGAGATTCAGACTTAGTTGATTAAGAATTTTGTGAGGAGAGATTACATACATCTATTAGTCTTGGTTGGAGGAGTGCAGAGCTTATCAAAGTAAAGGAGATTCCTGCTTCGGACCTCGGAAAGTCCTGTGCAACATCAAGGCTCAGGTTGTAAGGATTTTCTTCTTTTGAAATTAATACAAATATACTCATTTTTCTCAATAAGCTTTCAATCAATGGTTTATTTCATAGATTCCTTGATCACTATGATAAGCATGGTTTATGATGATGTCTATATAGGTGCTATGTAAGATTTCTCTTGTTTTTGACTGCAGGTTTACGAGGAAAACTCCTTCAAGCGCGCGAGGGACAATAACAACTTCAAACAAGCACTGGACAAACGGTAAGTCCTTAACACCTCTATAGAGCTTTTCATAGATCGTATATGCTTAGAGAAAGATTAGTCTATTTGGCTGTTTGTTGCTAGATACTTTTAGTACTAGGGAGATCGGTCTTGTCCGCAAGACGGATTAATCCTCCAACATGATCGTGTTATTTATTTGGTCTTGTATGTGGATGATATGTTTCTTATTAGAAATGACAAAGAAATTATCCAAGATTTGAAGCCCTAATTGTTCTCCAAATTCGACATGAAGGATCTTGGTGCTGCAAACTATATTTTGGGCATGGAAATTAAGAGAGATCAGGCAAAGAGGAAGCTCTGATTAAACTAGAGGAGGTATGTCGAGACAATATTGCAGAGGTTCAATATGCAGGACAGTAAACCGGTGAAGGTTCTTATTCTTGTAGGTGTAAAGCTATCTGCTAAACAGTGTCCCAAGACACAAGAAGAAGAGGAGGATATTTCTTGTGTTCCATATGCAAGTGCAGTGGGTAGCCTGATGTATGCAATGGTTGTACTAGACCATACATTGCACATGCAGTGGGACTATTGAGTGGTTTTATGTCAAAACCAGGGAAGGAGCATTGGACAGCAATGAAGCGGGTTTTTAGATTTTTGCGTGGCACTAGTGATTATGGTTTGTGATACCAAGGAAGACTAGGATTGGACAAAGTTTTGGACATCCGTGGTTTTGTTGATGCAGACTGGGTTGGAGATCTGGACCAAAGAGTATCTACAAGTGGGTATGTGTTTAGCCTATTTGGAGGTGCATTTAATTGGATGAGTAAAAGATAGTATGTAGTGGCTCTTTCAACTACAGAGGCAGAATACATGGAATCCATTCATGCAAGCAAGGAAGTAGTTAGGTTGCAGATATTGTGTTCAAGTATGGGGTTGGTGTAGCGAGCTATAAGGATAGACTGTGATAGACAAAGTGCAATTTTCTTGGCTAAGAACCCTGCTTATCATTAAAAGACAAAGCACATTGATGTTAAATATCACTTTGTGAGAGATATGGTTAAGGATAAAAGGGTGTTGCTGGTAAAGGTGGACACTTTAAAGAATGTTGCAGATGCATTAACGAAGTCTGTGAGCACTCAGAAGTTCTCTTTGTGTAGAGAAACAATGGGTGTTGCAGATCTGGAATAATGACTAAGCTCTCATGTGCCCCCCTGCGGAAATAAAATAACAAGTGGGATAATGATGGGTATGTGTTATATTCTTTCCACGATTAGTCACACGCACAGGGGGTCACAGGGGGGGGCGCGAAAACCCTCCTTGTACGTTGCGTCGGGCACAGTAGGGGGCGGTAGCCCCCTGTGCAGGGTCCAGGGCAACGCCCCGGGAAAAAAAAATTGGACCCTATTTTTCGTTGGGCAGACCCGCCCATGGTTTTGAGCATGGGTTTGAACATAGTTTTGGGGCATGATGGTTTTCGACCCCTGGTATTTTGTAGATTTGGTCAAGGGAACTATGGTTATGATCTAATCCAGGGTTAATGGATTGGGGTTTATGAATGCTTCGACAGGTATATATATGTGTTGTAACACTAAAAGGAAAATAATGAAAAATCAAGCTGGTAGTCCCGATTTGGGATCCAGGGGAAAATCTCTATGTATATTTGTTTTATGTTTTATTCTCTCGCTATTGTTTATTTTTTGTTTTTAAGATTTGTTTGAAAATAATTTCTGTACAATGTTAAAACCTACATAATAATGACTTTGTGCTTGTTGAGGAGTCTTCCATAAATGCACTTTTCAAACATTTAATTAAAGAAAATTTTCTTATCCTAGTTGTCCCTTTTATGATGATCATGAGTGGGGGTTTTGGTAAAGGGTTTTTGAAGTGAGAAATAATATGCGTAAAAGCTATTTGTTGGGTGGGAGACAATGTGTGATTTTTGGGGAGGGTTGAAAAAGGATGATGTTGGTTTTGAATATTTTTGTGGTTGAATTCAATGAAATTTATAGCAATCCCTTGTAAGTGTATAGGGATATAAGTATGCGACCAATTATGATTAACATAAAAGTCATGATGACCAATCATTTCAAGGTCATCAATTTCAATGTTGTAGCCAGGGTGGAGGTGATAGAGGATTTGCCATTCACTCATTTGCATGGGGTCAGGAGGGGGGTCGGGAGGAGTAGCCATAAGAGTAGATTGATCTTCAGGTTGCGGTGTTTGTGGGTTTTCAATTTCCCGATGAACATGACATGGTGTATGTGTCCCTTTCTTTTTCTCCTAGTGTGCAATTATTTCCTCGTCGTTGGATCCAATGTCATCGGGGAGTGTGCAAAAAGGGAAATACAATAGTAGTTCACTCCAACAGAAAGTGGCATAATAAGGATCATTAGGGGAAGGGATGGTGGTGTATCATGGCAATACATGTACAATCATTGGAGGGAATATGTGTTTCAATTGGTTTTGTTTTCGGCGAGAAAAAAATGACCAAGAATAGGCAGCTTCAAGGAGGGGAAACGATTCTAATGAAACAAATCTATTCATGTATGCAAGAATGAAGGTTGGTGGTGAGAGGGGATTTTCAGAATCATGAGAAACACATATAAAAATAGTTCAATTAACATTCAAAGAAATAAAAGTGTGACTGCAGAGCGAGAGGGGTAGTTTTTGTAACACATGGCATATTTCTTGTGCAACAATGTCTCTATCTTCCATGGTTTCTGTAAGGAGTTTCCAGATGACATTAACAGTAGGTGCTTCTGGAGCGACGTTGTGCGAGATACGTGATAAAATTTGACAGTAGCTCTCTGATCTTGTTTCTGCTTTTGTTACATACTTTTAAATGTAGCTTAAAACAACATGGCGTGATAGAATTGGTTGACAATCAACATTTTCTCTCCAGATAGAAAGTAGATCAGCATTATAGATATTTAATATATCATCATTGCGAGCAGGGATGTAGGTTTTCCCTCATTTATCATCAAGGAAAAGTGAATATGTGGAGCTTAACTCCCAGGTACTCCATATTGACAACTAAGGACATTGCCTTTTTTGTGAAGGCAAGAAGATTCATGACACCTTGTGTGGCGTTGAACGCAATTGACAAGCTCTTCATAGTTAGCAGCCTGGGTCAATGAGAAGATTGACGTTGTGTCAAGAAGACATGGGTTATGAATTGATTATTGGTGAAGCGAAAGATTGCGATGTTAATGGTGTCATGGATTCCAAGCAACTACTTAGTGATCAAAATATTTTTGAGCATCGACAACCTCTGTTTCATTATTCCAATTGAGAGTGTCCATATTTGGTGCATTATGCAACCAAAGGAAGCCATGTGTGTGTGGATCCTCTATGTTTCCATTCATACCTGAATATAATATGAAAGCCCAAATTGGTTCATAAAAAATTGCAATGTATAAATTGATGTAGAGAGTACTGGTTTTTAAAAAATACCTGCACCAATAATCAACTCTATGGTGACCTTTTTGTAGAACTTCTTCGAGAAAAAATGTAAATCTGCAATAAATATATTGGGATGTTAGATGTGGGTTTTTAATTATGTTTTGAATTCTCCATTGGTAGTGATTGTTTGAACAATAGGGAACATTACTTGGCATAATCATGTGCAAGTCATGTCATTTGGTATTAGCTGCACTAAGCGTGAAGAAGAACGTTGGACTTCTAATTTGTGTTATCATGTCAGTTAGTTCACACCGTCGCTTGTTCCAGAAAGATCATGTTCCATCATTTGAAATACCTTGGAGAGCTACACTATTGTTTGGGTCTTGAAGTCTGGAGAGATTCAGGCGAGAATTTTTTGTCATAGGGTAAGTATGTCAGGAGTTTACTAAAAAAGTTCAATATGGATCAGCACAAAGCTGTAGTAGTGCCTTTACAACAGAATACCAAACTTCAAAATGATGATGGTTCTAAGGAGGTAGATGAAACATTGTATAGACAACTGGTTGGGAGTCTAATTTACTTGACTACAACTAGACCAGATCTGGCTTATGTAGTCAGTGTATTGATCCAATTCATGTCAAAGCCTCTTGAGAGTCATTGGGTTGCAGCAAAATGCGTCTTAAGGTATCTCCAAGGAACCTTAGACTTCGGTATTATATATACTGATTCGTTTGATGTTATATTGACAAGTTTTTCAGACTCCGATTGGGCCTAAAATTTAGACAACAGACTATCCATAATAGGCTATGCATTCAACATTGGGCCCGGGGTCATTGCATGGAGAAGCAAGAAGCAGAAAATTGTATCCTTGTCTTCAATAGAAGCTGAGTATCAAGCAATATGTGCAGAAACATGTGAGGAAATTTGGTTGAGGAGACTTCTCCAGGACGCCAAAGAAGAACAAAAAGATGCAACCATTATCAGATGTGACAACCAGAGCTCCATCAACCTTGCAAATAATCCAGTGTTTCATAAAAACACAAAGCATATTGATACATACTTTCATTTTGTTAGGGAGAAGGTTTAGTCAAAGGAAATTCATATTGAATATTGTAATACTTGTGATAATGTTGCTAACATTTTCACTAAGCCTCTTCGAAGAATTAAATTTGAGTCATTTAGGGAGATGTTAGGAGTTTTAGTGAACCCTTTCTCCACTAAGGGGGAGTGTTGAAGATAATTGAGAATGTAATTTAGGAGAGAGTCGGTTCACCCGAACCTTAGATTAGGAATTAGTTCCTATTCTTCACATGGCTGTTCTAACTTCCCTATTTTTGCTATGACTATATATTCTCACTTTGTAATGTGATTGATGTCGAGCGTTTTGTAGTGGCAGTCTCTAGGTGGAATCTCTCATCTGAGAGCTGCCCAGTTTCATTAATAATATTGATTCTTAAGTTTTTATCAATTTCGTTGCCAATGAATCCATAACCACAACTTTGAAAACTTTCAAGCACAAATCATAGGATTTCGTTGAAACAAAGGGCGAACCACACAGAGGGAAAATGAGGGTGATCAATACGGTGGGTTGGAGTAAATTGAGGAGGTGATGAGCTTCCTTAATGCAATTCCTTGTGGAACTGGAAAGGATACATTTCTTGAATGACCCTCTTGGTGGTTTGTGACTTCCTCGGTCCTGTGTGTAGAAATTATAAAATATGCATGTATATCTTGGATTCACCCGATCTAACAATATGCTAAATTAAATATTGAATCGCTTCTACAAATCTTTGCGGAATTAAAAAAACAATTGCTAATCACATGAACATGAAGAAATATCAATCGCACACAACATAGATAATTTCTTGGGGAAAGCTTACAGCTAAAAACCCCACTATCTTCTATTGTATATTATATCATGGATCATGAAAAAATTACATACAAAAATTGGAAAATCCCTTAGCCAATTTAATTTCTCCAGACAGCTTGCCTTCACTACGCAATCCTTGAATTGATGCCTTCTTGTCTGCCTTGACTGCGCAAGTATCATGGGCACATCCAATGTGTGTGTGCTTGCATGTGTGCAAGCGGATAATATCAAAACTGATAGTTTACTTCCCTTTCACCTAGAACTCAACTGGGTCTCCACTGTATCTGACATGCATGTAGTTAATAATAGTAAATCTTCAGTTGCATGTGACATCACTACAAGTGAACTAATTAATATTTAATTCACTTGATCTCTCACTAGTGTATCTTCAGTAACAACTAGCACAACTGAGTTTAACTCACTTAACTGAGTTAAACTATTTACAAATTGCACAATCTCATGCACCACTGCACTTCCAACTTTGTTACAAATAGAATCACTCAGTTACAACTAGAATTATTTTGCATGTCCCACCAACCAACCTCTAACTCGAAATTCACTTAGCTAACTGATTTTCCACTTCAATTAACTATTTTCAAGTCCACATTGAGAATAAATTATAGTTTAATGTCCATCTAAATTAAGGGATAATAAAAATAGACATGCACCTAAAAATATCCTGTGGGCCCCACCATAGTGTAGGTGCTTAATTTTCACTAGGACCATGGGTGCCAAAAAAAATTCTTGTTGAATCTAAACACTCCCTCTCAACAAGAAAGGGATTATCCTTCACCATGATCCTGTCTCTATGGTATTCAAATCTTCTTTCGGTGAGCACCTTCATCAGAATATCTGCATCCTGATCTTCCGTGGGAATGTACTGAAGAAACATGATTCTCCTCTCCACACAATATCTGAGATGATGGTACCGAATATGTATATGCTTGGACATATCATGAAACACAGGATTAATCGAGATTTTAACACAATTATGATTATCACAATGAATCACTGTCGGATCCATCTGAGAACCAAACAAACCAACCAAGATCTTTCTCATCCAGATAGCCTCACATGTAGCTTGAATTGCTACCATATATTCCGCTTCCGCTGAACTGAGTGCCACTGATCTCTGCTTCATGTTGTACCAAGAAACAACTATAGATCCAATGCTATAGATCCCCCCTGATGTTCTCTTTCTTTCTGATGGACTGCCAGCCCAATTTGCATTCGTGAAGCCATGCAACTTCACTCCATCCATCTGTCTGTACCATAGACCATACTTTGATGTGCCCCTCAAGTATCTCAAGACATGCTTCCCCACCTTCCAAAAGAGCTTGGTAGGCTTAAACATAGCTGGACTCAGTTGGTTAACTACATAGAAAATGTTTGGTCTCGTGTTCACTAGATACATTAGCAAACCCACTAACTGTCAATAGACAATAGCATCCACTACCTCTCCAGAAGTAGCATCCTCTTTCCTCCAGTTTCCTAGAAGAAGAGTATCCATGGGTTTGCATCTTTCCATGTTAAACTTACCCAGTATCTCCTTTGCATATTTTCCTTGAGACACAAAAATTTCACCATCCCGCTATCATATTTCCAATCCCAGGAAATAATGAAGGAGGCCCATATCCTTCATTTCAAACTCCCTTGCAAGATCCTCCTTGCATGAGTGTATCAACTGCTCATCACCAGTCAAAATTAAATCATAAACATAAAGAAAAATGATTAAAATCTTACCCTCCACCACAATTTGGTATAGGTTTGCATCTGCTTCACTTTTGGTGAAGCTTAGTCTGGTGAAATATATGTCTATCTAAGTGTACCAAGCACAGGGTGCTTGCTTCAGCCCATACATCGCTCTTTTGAGCATGTACACATGCGAATCGTTGTTGAAGATCTCAAAACCTTCAGGCTACTTTATGTACACCTCTTCCTCAATAATCTCATTGACAAACACAATTTTCACATCCGTTTGATGAATGCACCATCCCATTTGCGTTGAGAGTGTAAGGATGGTCCTTATGGAAGAGTACCTTGCGACAGGTGCAAAGGTCTCATCATAATCTATCCCCTCGATCTGCGAGAAGCCCCGGGCCACAAATCTGGCCTTGTATTTCTCCACACTCCCATTAGCAGCTTGTTTTACCTTATCGATCCACTTCGAACCTACCACTGATTTATCAACCGGTCTTGGGACAATTTCGCATGCAATGTTTTTGACAATGGAGTCATACTCCTCCACCATTGCATCAACCCAAGTAGGCTGTTGCATTGCTTCCTGAAAGGAAGATGATTCAGTCACAATACATTTACTCATGAGAGCCATGTATCTAGTAAATTAGTCAGGAGATTGTCTCTGTCTGCATTGTGAAGTAGGGGCTCCTACATTATGTGCAGCATCAAGTCTCAACCTATCAGCTTCCGTGGTGTGCCTTCTGCAATTTCTAATGGATGGCTCTGCATGAGTGGCTTCCTCTACTCCATGAACCCCTCATATTCCCGATCCACATTTTGAGACTCATCTTTGGGAGCCAACAATTGCTCCTCTACATGCATGTCAAGCTCCCTCTCAAGCGACAAATGCATGGCTTTCCCCTCATCAAATTTTATGTCACGTTTCACAATAGTCATTCTGTTGTTTGGAAAATACACACAATAATTATGGGGTGTTTATGTGTGCCCCACAAAAATCCCAAATTCAGCAGTCAGCTCCAGCTTCCTCCTGGCGTCCTTGGTCACATGCACATAAATAGATGAGCCAAAAATCTTAAAGTGTGAAACACCCAGTTTCTTACCAGTGAAATTTTCTTCATGTGTACTCATGCCAAGTACTCTATGAGGAAAATGGTTCTGCACGTAAATAGTAGTGTTGCATGCTTCCACCCACAAATGCCTTGGTAGGCCCTAATCATGCAACATCGCTCGTGCTACAACCACGATTGTTATGTTCTTCCTCTCTGCTACCCCATTCTGTTGTGGGTTATGTGGTGCTATGAGTTCTCTTTGAATTCCTTCTTTGCTACAGAAGTTCTTGAATTCGTTAGAGATGTATTCTCCACCATTATCGCTCCTAAGAGCCTTCACTTTCTTCCTCGACTCTTTCTCCACCAATGCCTTAAAATCATAGAACTTAGATAATGTTTGATCTTTCTTCTGCATGAAGAAGATCCAACATTTACGAGAAAAGTCATCAACAAATATTACATAGTACTTATGTTTTTATATTGAAGAAACTGAGAATGGTCCACACACGTCTGTGTAAACTCTCTTAAGGATCCCCGAAGCACGGTTCTCCTTCTCATGAAAGGTGGACTTTACATACTTCCCCATGGTGCAACCCTTGCACTGATCTAACTGAGAAAGTGTTCCCATTGGAAGTCCAGTAGATATTTGTTGCATGACTTTCAAGGCTCCATGATGAAGATGGCCCAATCGCCTTTTCCATAATTTGCCCTCATCCTGACTTGCCACTTTTTCTACTTTTCCCATCATAGCAGTGCAGCCATCTACCTCCAGCTTGTAGAGATTCTTAAATCGAATCCCTATCCTCTTGGCTTGACCCATTTTTTTATGTCGCAGGAAGGATTTTCCATCACTAAAAACAATGTCATAGCCTCTGTCCTCCAACATTGCGGCTGAGACCAAATTTTTCTTCAGACCTGGAACATGGATTACTTCTTTTAATTGAAATGGTTTACCTGACTCCCTCTGAAAGGTAATGGTACCAATCTTGGTAACACTGTACCGTGCGTCGTCGCCCATCTCAATATGCATCTGGATATCTTTCTCCTCCAAGTCACTGAAAAGTTCCTTATCTCCCGTCATGTGAAAGGAAGCACCACTATCCAAATACCACACCGATCCCAATGCACTTGACACCATGCATGCAATCAAGAAGAATTCAAGCTCAAATTGCGAGGCAAGGGCATCACCAGTTGTAGATCCAACGACCTTCTTGTTCTTCTTCTTTTGTGGACAATTAGTAGCAAAATGACCATGTTCGTGACAGTGAAAACACTTCACCTTGGACATGTCCTACTTCTTGCCTTTAGACTCGGATTTAGAATGGAATTTATTCCCCTTCCCCTTCTTTTACTTGGAAGCCAAAGCACAATCCTCTTCATCATCATGCTTTGATGAAGAGCCATGTCTGGTGTTCCGTCTGAACTCCTCCTACACCAGATTCGACCACAGTCATTCCCAATACGGCAATTTTTCTCATCCGTTGACAAAGTCTTCGTAACTATGCCAACTCTTAGGAAGTCCTGGGAGAGCCAAACTCACCAAATCATCATCAATGATTATTATTCCCACACTCCCCAGTTCATCCCGACATTGGACAAACTTTGTGAGATACTTTGGAATGGTGTTGCCCTTTTCCATCTTGATATTCCTAAGTTTATCTTTGAGCGCCAATTTCCTATGGTCGTTGCTGCTTTGGAATAGATCCATCAAAGCCTTCCACATAGCATATGGTGTGACTTTCCCATGGAGGCTTGAGACAATGTGGTCTTGTACTCCCTCCAATAGGATCCTCCTCGCCTTTACCACTTTCTTTTTTCCATGCATCAAGATTGGCAGCATATGTCACAACGGGTTTAGGAACATTATTGTCAATGAATTCCTTCAAGCCATTATCTTCAAGCATTGCCTCCATCATGTCCTTCCAAGAAATGTAGTTCGAGCTGCCCTCAAGTGCATACTCTAACCTCAAGCCATTGAAAGCCATTTCGATCTTGAATTAGTTGTAGCACCAAGAAAGTATTTCTGCAAATTCAAATTCTATCCAGTCACAAACTCAACTCCTGCTTCACTTCTGCAATTTCCTGTGCTCTGATACCATGTAGAAATTATACAATATGCATGCATATATTGGATTCACCCGATCTAACAGTGTGATAAAGTTAGATACTGAACAGCTTCTACAATTCTTTGCGGAATTAAAAACACAATCACCAATCACATGAACATGAAGAAATATCAATCACGCACGACACAGATAATTTCTCGAGGATAGCTTATAGCTAAAAACTCCACTATCTTCTGTTGTATATTATATCATGGATCATGAAACAATTACATACACAACTCTTCTCACAAGAGCCCTCGGTATATCAGCTAATTGTCTCACACTGTCATAAAAAAATTGGCAAATCCCTTAGCCAATTTACTGTCTCCAGACAGCCTGCCTTCACTGCGCAATCCCTGCTGAAAGCAATCTCTGAATTGATGCCTTCTTGCCTGCCTTGATTGCACAAGTATCATGAGCACATCCAATGTGTGTGTGCTTGCATGTGTGCAAGTAGATAATGTTACAATTGATAGTTTACTTCCCTTTCACCTAGAACTCAACTGGGTCTTCACTGGATCTGACATGCATGCAGTTAATAATAGTAAATCTTCAGTTGCATGTGAGATCACTACATGTGAATTCATTAATATTTAATTCAATTGATCTCTCACTAGTGTATCTTTAGTTGCAACTAGCACAATTGAGTTTAAATCACTTAACTGAGTTAAACTAGTTACAACTTGCACAAACTCATGCACCACTGCACTTCCAACTTGTTACGACTAGAATCACTTAGTTACAACTAGAATTATTCTGCATGTCCCACCAACCAACCTCTAACTTGAAATTCACTTAGCTAACTGATTTACCACTTCAGTTGACTATTTTCAAGTCCACATTGAGAATATATTACAATTTAATGTCCATCTAAATTAAGGGATAATAAAAATATACATGCACCTAAAAATAGCCCGTGGGCCCCCACCCTAGTGTAGGTGCTTAATTTTCACTAGGATCATGGGTGCCAAAAAATTTTCTTGTTGAATCTCAACATGGTGGATAATGCCTGCCTTCACCCACACAGAAAAAAATATAGCAACCAATTATAATAGCACAAATGAGCCTAACATAAGACACAGAGTTAGTCAATAGGCCCGAAAGCGGTTTGGAGAGAATAGACATAGCTGAAAACTTTCAAGCACATATCATAGGGTTTTTTTGCAATTAAGGGTGAACCATAAAGAGGGAAAATGAGGGCGAATACAATGGGTTGAAGTAAATAGAGGAGGCAAAGAGGAGTAAAAAATGTGGCGGCATTCATGATCCACCATTATTTCCGTATTGAATGTGATTGACCTATGATTTGAGTGTGTAAGTACTACGACACATCATGCAACTAGTAAGATGCAGATGTATGATCACATGGATATATGACATGAATCTGTCCTTAAGAGTATTAATTATTCTATAGGGTTAAAAATATTGGTTGCCTATTTACAATGCGCTATAGGGTATTTAATATACCAATAACCGTTTCTGGCATCTGAAATTTCCTCGGTGAGCGAGCGCACCCATCTAAACGTCCTCTCCACTCTCCAAAAAATGTATCTCTTTAGGACATCTCTTCCGGTATGTTCAAAACATATCCATCCACCATCACATAGCCATCCATGGAATGAATTTTATTTGGCACCCTCCGTTGATGTTGATGGCAAAGGAGGTGTTGCACCCACACAACTGTTGTTACATCGATTTTGGCACCTATCACACGTCGTGCATATGACCGAAGGACGAGCATGAGGTCTTGCACCCACACTTCTGTTGTTACATCGATTCCGGCACCTATCACACGTCATGCATATGACCAAGGGATGAGCAGGAGGAGGAGGGGAGGCCAAGAAAAACTGCCAATTCTTCACCCCCAACACCCAAAAGATGAACAAGGTTAATAGCATGACCAACCCCCAAAAGATGAAAAAGGTTAATAACATGACTAGTCGCTGCATTTCCACGACTAGAGATAGATGGAAAGCACTATAAAGCTATTTGTTTACCTCGCAATGCCCGGAGAAGAGATCAAATTCTAATGGATAAATCAACTGTGTGTTTAAAGATACTCTCCAATCATATAAATATACATGCACATCATATGTTCCTCCGCTCCAAAATATACATCATATGTGCCCACGAAACAACTCAAAAGAGTGATAGGTCTAATGATGAACATGGGAAAGTTCAAAGGTACACATTTTGATGGGAACATGAAAATATTTATTCTATTCATATGCATTTTGTAGATTTTGTTTTTTAAAGGTATATCCCTTTTTTTTTTTTGGAAATGTAATATATTTAATTTTTCATGTTTAAATTGTTTGTGGTAGATTTATTCTCATATATTTTTTAGTGATTTTCATAAATATTTTTTTAGTATTAAAAAATAAAATATACATTGTTTTTTCTTATTTTTATTCTTTTTCATGTTAAGAATGGACACTTTCTTTAAGATATTTGTAACATATATAATTATATATTGTTTATGGTTTATGTTAAAGAATATATATGTTAGAAATGGAAATGTTCAAGGATACTAGGTTTGGATGATTTTTTTTTTTCATGTATGCAATGAGTTTCATTCAAATTATATAATACACTTTCTTGTCATATCAAATGGGGTAAAAATTCACTTTCGATATGACATTTGTTTATATCTATATTCATATAGTCGGAGAAATGTTTCAAATGCAAATATTTTGATATGAAGATGTAGTTTTGAGTGGTATTTATCTTTACCCCGCCTTATTTCTCTACTTTTTCATTAAATTATAAATCTTAATTTTGACATTCAAGGTCCTAAAGGAGTTGACATGACATAACTTGTGACAGTTCGGGTTACCCTTTTGGTCCAAGAGCCACATTCACAACTAAAGGGGCAAGTTTTCCTATCCTCCATAGGGCGACTTAGAGTTTTTCTCTATGGGGGAATAACATGAGGACTAACATCTTATTTAGTAATGTTATTAGGCTATTATATATTATCACATTAAATGGTTTCCCTTTGATACTTTTGATTTTCATTCCTTCCAAGGAAAATCTCATGAAAAGTTATTAATTATTAAGAGTCATTATTCCCAATGATTATAACCAATGGACCCTTAATACAACATCAATCACATGCTTTAGGATTGCAATCATTGGAATATCGAACTTTCTTAAAAAAAAGTATGCCACCTTGATCTACAATGATTACTTGAAACTCTAGTGTTGGATGTATAAATCGATTGAGAATTTTGGCTAGTTTGTTGTTAATTAAGTTATGGTTTCTACTCGAATCAATCAACACTATTGCCATTTTTTTTATATATATCTTTATATCTTGAGAGTTTGATTATTGTTGATGCCAATCAATGCATGACAATATATGGTTGGAGTAGTCTCTTCTAATTATAACTATTATGATAAGTCTATTTCTTGATCTTCTTGCTCGTCGCAATTTATGTTGAATAATTTCCTCTCACCAACTTATCATCCTTACTATACTTTTTGTTGCAATTAAAATAGTACCTATGCTCTTCCCCATTTGTACACTGAGTGAGGCTAGGAGATGGAGGAAAATGTTCTCTATAATTGTTAGTTGCCACCTTTTGTAGCCAATTTTATTTTCAACTTTCCTTGCCAAACTAAAACATTCTCTAGGGATTTAGGTTCCAAGAGACACACACAATGTTGAAGTCTCTCCCTGCCCAAAATTATATCTAACGAATTATCCTCTCAATTGCTATTTACTATAACAAACAACTTTTGAAAATTTTGAATATGTTCTATAATTAGACATCTTAACAATAACTCTATCAACTTACTAAGAATGTGTTTGCCTTAATATCGACATAATTTGTGTTAATTATTCCATAAAAATGGATCAAGAAAAAATAAAATCAATTTCTTATTCATGGAGTTATTGCTACAAGACAAATTAATTAGGTTCTAAATACATAGATGCAAGAGTTACCTTTTGTAAAGTTTTACATGATGTAGATCAAATAACTACATTTCAGATATCTATTGCAAAAAGAAATTATCATAATAAATAGGTCCAAACTATCATTATAATATCGCAAGTTTTGATTCAAAATCTAATAACTATATTTGTATGTGATGGACTACAAATGATTTTGAATATTATTAGTAAAATACATCGCCAACTATAGATGAACCAGGAAAATAGTTATAGGTGGCTATGATCACATGGGAGGAGGGTAGTTAGAGAGGTTAGATCTTTTTCATTTTATCATATCGATATTTGAATTACTGGAGAAATGGTGGGTATGCAAACTTATTGTTGAAACCATGTGGCATTATGGTAGCATGTTATTTAACCTCAACTTATGGCTTCTTTAGGGTGAATTATTCATTATTCTCATTAACTTTTTGGTTCCATATTCTAAGGGAAGAAGAAAAATTATACTATTGTTGGATGTGTGTTAATATTTGTAAATTATAATAGGAGAATATGCTTGATTGTTGGTATGCTTTTTAATAACTCATAAAATTTTTCATGGCTAAGAGTATAGGGAGCTTCTAGCATTGAAATTTTCTAACCAGTAACACTAGATTCTTGGAGGGAAATAAAATATTGTAGAGGAGGAGATTATTTTCTTGGGGTTGTGCAATCTAAAAGGGAAATAGAGTTAGGAGTTGAGATTTTCATGGGACTATTGAGTAATTATGAAGGTTAAAGGGTGAAAGATAGATAAGAGTTGATATTTTCATGGGACTAGTTGAGTAATTGTGTTATTGTGACTAATGTGTATATGTGTGAACAAAGATATATTGAGGGTTGATTTCATATGAAAGATAGAGTTGGCCTAAGCACCCATCCTTTTGATATCACATCCTTATCTTTAGGGTGGCCTTTTGTAGAGAGTGAATGTGAAATAGAACCTATGCTTATGTGGAAGGTATTACTTCTACATTTAGTTGGTGAATATTTCATAATGATGAGTGTATTTTTTGTGCACTATGCATTAATATTCCATTTTGTATTCTAATGTTAATCATTCTTTTACTATTGCGTATTCTTATGAGAAATTGGATGACATATATTTAGTGTTTTTAGGTAGCTTACATGATTTCTTGAGTATCATGCATAAGTTTTTCATTTTCTTGATTTAAATGAATGACATAAGAAGTTGAAATTCCTCTAGAAATTATAGTTTATAGGGTACTTAGGCATGGGAAATGGAATTTCCTCATATGACATATTTTACTCCACGAATATTACTCAAGATAGGATAGATTGAGGGATAGATCACTTGTAATCCTAATCAGTGTATTAATTTTCCAATATTTTTGTACACGTCAAATGGAAAAGAAGATAAATTTAAGCATACATATTATTATGGTGGGTGTGACGATCCTGACTAATAATGGGTGTTGAGTTGGGAAATTTATATGATTAAATTATATTACATTAATTACAATCCAGATAGTTGTTCTTATGAAGTGCTTACATTGTATGTGTGTGAATTACTCAATTATTAACTTCCTAATTTAATATGGAATTATTATTTTTGCGAAGGCCTTTAACTTTAAAGGAATAAGCTAAAAGCTTACAAGTATCATTTCAATCACTCAATTTTTTCATATATTGTATCACAATTCCATGTCCCATATCACTCTCTTTCATTAATCAATGAATTGATTATACCTATGATCAATTGGTTAAGCAATATGTTTAATGATAGTTCATGTGTTAATGTACTTACAAATCCTATTCATTAATTGTTTTCATAACATTAATTTTATAGAAATTCAATAGTAGAGAATAAATGAAACTAGAATTGAAATAAATTAAACATAAATCAAAATCTATTCTAATAGCAATCATACAACACATAAAAATGCATAAAGGGGCCTTCTTATCCTATTTTACATTGTAGATAGATTACATAACTAAATAAAAAAGCAATACAATGCATAAATATCAATGCATGAACTTTGGAAATCGAGAGTCTTTTATATTAATGTTTCAAAGTTAAATCATAACTCTCTCTCTCTCTCTCTCTCTCTCTCTCTCTCTTTGTGTGTGTGTGTGTGTGTAGATATATGCATACCTTGTGTTTTCCAAACTACTATATATGTTCATTGTAGTGATACCCATAGGTCGTGATCTTCCAATCAATGGTAACTACAAAATCAAAATAAGAGATATCGTTAACAAGATCATTTTCTTGGTTAGCTTATTAAGAATTTAATGATAGACATGCATGAAATTATTTATATAATTTGTTTGATTGATATTTGGGTCGAGGTTTGACCACTTATCACTTTCCATATTTACTCTATAATGTATTTGAAGAACACATAACCTTCTCTAGAGTATGTGTGGAGCAAAAAAGTTATAGGCTTGTTGACTTAATCGTAAAATACACCAGAGGTATTCGTAATAATAATATATTATATATGAAATGCATAAGAGATGATGATAAAATGTTACAATGAGGCTCTGCTTATATACCTACACAGGTGGCCTTTCATCAACGGGCATGTCTTTTAGACATGCCCTTTCACTAACTTAATGACTACTTACATAATCCTTATTTAACTATTAATAATTCTATTTGTTATATTTGTTATGAATTATATTCATAACATTTCCCTTCTCTTCAGAAACTTTGTCCTCAAAGTTTTATGGATACTAATTTTCTTTGCCTTAATTGCTTCCTAACTTTCTTCACTTATGTTGTCATCTTGAATGTATAATTCGTCCTCATACTCCCTTGTAATTAGGGCTTATCCCTTTTTCCTTAAAAACTTTGTCCTCAAAGCTATATGCCCTCATAATTCCTTCTTCTTGTGCTTATCCATATATATATATATATATATATATATAGCTTCTTCTTCTTCTTCTTCATCATCAATTTTTTTTTTTTAAGATATATATATATTAATATTTTATATAATTATAAATTATACATTTTATATAATTATAAATTATATAAATTTTTTAATTATAATTATAATTAACTATACCGAGATTCAAGACTGTTCGTTGTAACTTCTAAACGTCACTATGTTTGGATAACACAATTTTTACATGACAAAGGTATGAAAGGTGGTCGGATAGCATGGACCGTCGGGCGGATAATGAGTTGATAATGTAGAGAAAATACCACCAAGTATTGGATGCTCGACACGACAACAGTGCCAACAATTGCAGAAGGTGGACGCGGAAAAACAAAGGAATGGACTGGTGGATTTGCGCGGTGTCCGTGGAAAGGTTTCCGGTGTGGAGGCGAAAGGCTGAGCAGCAGTGTTTGATGGTTGCGGGTTGGTCAACATAGTGCAAGGTATATAATGCAACGTTGGAGTAATAGGGGCAAGGCACGATTAGAGGCGGAGTCAACAACGCAGACACCCGTGTGGAACAGGGCCACCGCACCATCAAGGTTATAACTCTGTTGTTCTTGTCTAGAACAGTAAAGTAGGGTTCGTTATAGCTCTTACGAAAGGAATTACTAAGCTTATTAATCGTATTTTCATCCGAGAATGGCACGACAAGCCATGACATCTCTTGGAGGTGTTCCTTGAAACGCTCGAAACACTCAAGAGAGAAACCATCAGAAAGGTATACGCTATCAGCAGGGCAACTGGCAGAAATGTATACGACCTCAAAGTCCCCTTTCTCCAATAGATTTTTATAGATTTCAGAAAAACGGGCATGTTGAAACGCCATGACCTCCAATAAAATGCATTTGCCTGAACTTCAATGAGAGCCTGTTGATTACGCTCGCTATCTCTATTTGAATCACAGTGCACTTTTTTCAATGCATAAGAGCAACCTTCTATTATGTTCATGACTTTGTATATGGTGGTGAAGGTTCCATTAGCAGCCACGATAGTGGTCATCACATAGTCTCTATCAAATCTAAGACCCTTGTCAATACCGGTGTAATTCATATCAACAAAGCTTTGACCTTGATTTTCAAAGTGAGAAACTGCTGAGTAATATTCTGGAACATGTTTTTGAAAAAAAGAGTTCACACGATAACCAATAACCCCTTCCTTTTTTCGCAGTTTACGTTTAGCTTTCTCTGCTTTAGAAGGAGATGGTTTCTTTCGTGGTGTACTTGGAGGATTATTCTTAAGCGGTGAAATTAGCTTTTCTGGAGTTCTTGGAGTGGGAGTTGGAGAAACCTTTCCATCTTGTTCACTCATAATATACTGTTCCATGTCCTTGTCAACTGCAATTTCACTGATCTTGTGGTTGGTTTTAAATTCTCTGTGTATTGCTTCCTTATCCTTATTGATTTTATTGTTGAAGTCAGTGTCCCTAATCATGGGTATTCCCTTTCCAAAGGTTTTACTGTTTGTCTCAAGTTCTATGCTTATGCGTAATTCAAGATTGTAGTCTTTAGGTAGGTTGATTTCAGATGTCTTGCCATCCCAATAATTGTTGAGATCATCCTCATCTTCATGTAAATCATAATATGAATTTGACATAACATCTTCTTCAAAACCTTCCATCTTCATATCAATTTCTTCATCAAAAACATTTCATTCTTCTCTTTCTTCATATTTCCAATTGGATTCAAATTTTGAATGGTTTTCTTCCTCCTCTCTCTCATAATCCACTTTTCCCTTCTCAAACATGTCATATTCATAATTATCTTCACAAATATCTTCTTTTTGCATTAGATTAATCTTGTCCAAAATGGCGTTTATCTTCTACATTGCTTTATTATGATTTTTGTGGCCTCGCTATGATTTAGCCAAATTTGTCTTTATATCCGATCTGTTGTGTCTTGAAGTTTTTTGATGTTGTGAGAATTTCCTGTAACCTTATCCTCAAGGTTGATTAATCTTTTAGTGAATTTATTGGAATTATTATTGATCTTATTCTCAAGATCGATCAACTTTTTGTTGAAATCGTCCATCATCATTGATGAAGACATCGAGTGGCAGTGATTTCGAGGTACTGCATGTAATAGCTGAAGGCAGCCAGTAGTGGCATAGGTGCTTCCTTCCAGGTGAGAAGATTGCTTCTCTGATACCAAATGGAGCAACAACGCTGTAGGTTTGTTGACTTAATCGTAAAATACACAAGAGGTATTCGTAATAATAATATATTATATATAAAATTTATAAGAGATGATGATAAAATGTTACAATGAGGCCCTGCTTATATACCTACGCAGGTGGCCTTTCATGAATGGGCATGTCTTTTAGACATGCCCTTTCACTAACTTAATGACTACTTACATAATCCTGATTTAACTATTAATAATTATATTTATTATATTCTTTATGAATTATATTCATAACAATGTGCAATCATCTCCAAATGGTGGTTTCCAATTTGAACTCTTGCAACCATATAGACCATTAAAACTACTATAAGAAGTATCTAATTTCTACACGATTTGTCATTCATGTAGCAACACGTTAGTAAAATGATTTTCAAATTTATTTGAATATCAAAAGGTGAAAAATTGCATGAAATTGTCAATTTTAACTTTTTTTCTTTCCTCTTATGCACACCATGTAGGAAATGGCAATAATATGAGGATAAAGGACATACTAAAGAGTAGGGGTAAATGGTTAAGGATTAAAGAGTAGGGCTAAATGTTTAAGGATGAAAATGTGACTAGAAGTGATAAAAAGTATCAATATAGGAACCCCAACATATCCCCCACATTGAAGGGGTTCCATATTTGGCATCCTTTTCACTAGCTTTTCCCTATCTTTTTGACCATTTTGGCCTTCCATAATCACATCCTATTATTTAATGGTTTATCTTTTTGAAAAAGGTATGCCACTTTGTCATTTCACTATAACTTATGAATTTTTTCTCGCATTTCATGAGAGAGTAGATTTTTTGGGTGTTTTTACTAATAAAATTATGAAGAATAATGTTTACAAGATGGCTTTGTTGGTTAGGACGCTATTTTTCCAGGATTCCATGACATTGTCACACCAAGCCAATGTCATCTAGCTTTGTTATTATTTCAATGTTAATATTCCATTCTATCTTGATACAATTCTCGATGCTATATTTAGGTGTTGATGCATATGTTGTTACTCAGTGAGGTCAACTTGGATCATTGTGCTAGTAGGGAATTGAATTTTCTTGACAACGCGACCAAGTTGGCCATGACAATTATGATTCCCAAAATTCTAGGTAATCACTAAAATGAGGCAACCATTGTGACATTGATCTTATTTACAAATAATTTGTTGTAATTTTCTTAAAAATGACCTCTAGTTACTATTATTTGAACAACCTAAGAATCAAAATATTCTCATGGTTATTCGTCGTTATTTGTATCAAAATTGGACTAGGAACACAAACTTACAAGAAGGATCTCTCTACCCTGAAAAAGGGGTTTAGAATTATTGTTTTGAAATGTGCATATGTACATCTTATTTTTAGAATTAATGCAATCCTTAGCAAATTCATGGTTTTCTTTATGATTTGTTGTGTTATCATGTGAGTTGTAAGCTTCCCCAACTCCATGCTAAGGAGGAAATACCCTCTTCTTTAGTAGGGATCATTGGGTGTACATAAAGGTAGAATAATTACTTTGTTTATTTTCTTGTAGGTTGTGGTTTCGATTCATGTGATTATGTTTTATGTTCGTTACAAATTTCTTGCTATATTGAGGCACCATTGTTACTAATATGCTACGATAACTTGCAAAAGGTTTGAATAATAGAATATTAACATTCATCAATAGACATTGTAGAATCAACATTTATCATATGTATGTTACAACTATTGATTTACCATTGTTACAAATTACTAAACTTTTCTTATGTTACGAAGTACTGATTAGTTTTTATTTATTATTTATTCTCGTTACAGATTTGCGACTAATTGTTGTGGTTCTTTATGCATCTTAGGATAGATTTTCATTCCAGAACAATGATACTACATGTTGTTATCATTGTTGATACAAAATACTATGTGTGGAGCTATTACACTTAATTATTACAACTTTCCTTTACTATTTCCAGCCCTATGTCATTGATGCCATCTCAGTAGTAGCATTTTTGTTGAAAGAGTGGTTGTGTTGTTACAAGATTCCATTTCTAAGTTGGTAGCATAAGAGTTAGTGATTGTGTTGTTGTGGTTGAGTTATTTCATTTGAGTGAGGAGTTGATTTATGTGAGTGTTATTTCCTTTTTGCAAGAGCGATTTAAAGTAGTCAAGTGCTCTTTTATTCCAACAAATGTGATTTCCATTTCCAAAACTGTGTGCATAGAGTTTTCTTTAAATTCAAGTGTGAAGTTTAGCATCAAGATCCTTATTCACAACATTGAGTTGATTTTCATTATTTCAAGTGTAAATAGCCATAGTAACATTTGGCTTTGATTGAGGGTTGATTTCTTGTTGAGGAAGCATCAAGTGTCTTATTAAATAGTTAGTTTCAATTACATAATGTTTCTTACATAAATTGTGTACGATAACCTTGAAATAAAAATACCTACCCTAGTTGACAATTTATGTTAGTGAGGTTAAATTGTGAAAACAATAAAAACCCCCACCATTTTTCCTCCATTGTTGGGGAGGTTATTAAAGGTGCAAATATTTAGTTGTCATTGTTCCTTTTATATTAAATAAATAATATATAGGATGCATTAATAGAAAAGAGGAAAAACGTAGTGCCCCCAAAAATACTAACCCCACAAGAAGAAAAGGTTGTTGAAGAAAGAATAAATAATCGGGACAAATTACATTCATTCAAGAGCTAATCTCAAAAGAAAATGTAGAAGCATCTACCTCTAGAGAAATTCCTCAAAGAATAGGACCCCACAAGTTATATACCTTGGGAAGAAAATTTTAGAGGACAGAATCACAAGGATCAATTGCTTTGGTAGTAGAAGTACCTCGTTAGCCATTTGTGGAATGTGCACATATCTCTCCTCATGTTGAAACACCTGCATAAGTAGTAGATGTTCAATATTCGGATCTACCAGAAGGACATGAAGAAATATGTGGGAATAATTTAGAAAAAGAATATCTAAGTGGGGAGGACAAGCAACCTCTTGATAATTATGCCTTGAATTTTGGAAATGTTGTAAGGCACCAAAAGGAATCATCAGGAGAACATTTGCAACAATGGAGACATATTAGTGGATAACACACATCTAAAAAGTGTTGGAACATCTCTTGATTTTGCTACAAAACCATATGGAAAATGAAAATTTTCAAAGGACACAATTACCACCTTTGAATTCCCTATTGGGAATACTACTAAATAGGCTCCTATGAAAAACATTACTCTTTTAACTTTTTTAAATTTTCGTTGCTTAACTAATGAGGATGCATACACCTTCCTCTTTAAGTTCAACGTTCTGTGCCAAAGTTATTATTATACTACAAACACCCAGAAGTTGAAATTGTTCCCTGCTACCTTAAGGGGAGCAACATTAAGATGGTTTATGGGCCTTGGTGGTGATTCCATATCTTATTGGGATAAAATTAAAAACAATTTCTTGGGAAAGTATCAAGACTACTGTAGAAACATATATTAGGGGGAAGAACTCTCCAAGATGTCTCAGAAAGAAGATGGGAACCTGGAAGACTATTTTGAGGACCTCTAATATAATTTACAGGTAGAAGCATAGTGATTTTGATAAATATAGTCTAAAGACTATTTTGATTTGAGGAATGAGATATGATTGTGTGGATATGTTGAATCTCATGGGGAAAGGAGACATTTCGAAGGAACCTTTTAATGATATAGTGGCTTTTGTTTTAGGATTTTGAGGGCATCATTGAGGAATAGAACATTGGAACAAGGTGCTTCTTCCAAAATACAATAAAAGATGGTAGCGTAACTAGAGTATAAATATACAACTTATTTGAAAATTTATCTGCACAGTTGGATGTTTTGCAAAAAAATAAAAAAAGGCCGAAATTGAGAAATAATCGTCAATGTTATGCTCAAATTATAGGAAGAAGCATCCTCTAAAATAATTCCCACTCAAAAAACTAGAAGTCTTTGGACTCTATGAGTAGAATCATTTGACAAAGGTTTTCCAATCACTCTCAGGATTAAAATCAGTCATTTAAAGAATCTAGTGAGGAGACTGAGCCAACATACTTTATTGGCTCCAAGAAGCCATGGCAAGATCTACTCGTAGGTATAGCCCAAGATGCATCATCTTCCTTCATTCTATGGAATAACGTGTATAACTCTTAGTAGGTACCACAAAAAATATATTACCCTACATCTATATAGAAGTTGTTAACCATCCTCTAATTTAATACCCTACAACATGGCCATAATAGTAATACCCTCAAAACCAAACATTTATGTTTCCTCGAGGATGGTATGGGGCCTCTTTCTAGGGACAATTTCATTTTCCTATATAGATGTTTATACAACATCAATAGTTGAAACTCCCATCCAATGCACCACTAAGAAATGCTCCCCCATGACCCTAACTACATATGCAATCTAACCCAAACCAAAATAATAAGGTGGTGCAAGAAGTTGAAGCTACCGTCTTCCCTACTTATTACATCTCCTCTATTGAATGTAATGATATACACTTGAGTTTAAGACAAGTAGTAAATTTTGGGACTTACCATATCCTCTTCTACCTTTGGTTATGAAGTTCTCAAGCTTTGTGTTGTGAGTCTCCATCTTTGATATGGTATAGAGTGAGGGTGTGAGGGCTAGCTGGTGTAGAGGTTGCAGTCGTGAGGAGTGTGAGGAGTGAAGCAGTTGTGAAGAGTGAGGCTGTTCGAAGTCTGAGTGAGACCTGCGCCGGTTGCTGTTGTGAAAGTTGCATCGAAAGTGTGGCGAAGGTTTTGAAGAAACCGTTTTCACTGGTAGTTGACGGAGCCACTGCAAATCAAAGTGCGTTGACAGCTCGGTGGTGTACGTTGAGTTTTGTTGAGAGAGCCCACTATACAAAACTTGAGCCCTTTTTTTTTCAGAAGAAAAAAAACGTTGTATATATTGAAAGTTTATATATGATAGTACATATATATATATTTTTTTTTAACTGTAACGGATATGATTTTATTATGTTAGAAATATTATGGGTCTTTGCCGAGGCAGCCCCTTTTACAAAGCAGAGATCTATCTACTGCATCTAAAAGTCAATAAGTACTTTCAAGGCATTTGGAGAGTGCTTATATTGTTTACAATGATCTGCCCTTTCATGAGCGAGCTGCCTTTGTTTGCCATCTCATCTGCTTCGTTGTTTGACGTTCTCAAAATGTGATGAAGTTTACACTTGTAAAAGTCTCGAAGGACTCTCTTCAATTTGTCCAAAGTTTTGTTGAGGCTGGCATTGCTGAACGGAGTCTCCGTGTTTATATTTTTTATTATCAGTTCTGAATCACCGAAGACTTGGAGCACTTTGATTCCCTTATCTCTTGCGATAAGACAAGCTTTTAGGAGCCCAAGGATCTCTACGTGATTGTTGGATTTCTTGCCAAGTCCCCAACAGAACCAATCTTTGGAAGACCCACCGGGAGAGTAAATAACTCCCCCCGCACCAGCAGCACCGAGGTTCCCCTTCGACGCCCCGTCGAAAAAGATAGTGGAAATGTTTTGGGACCTCCACCAATTTTGAAAAAAATCATCCTCATCTCTTATGCGCCATTCAAGATTGTCACCTTGTGGGGGTTGAAGGTACTTACGTGGATGGGTCGCAAGCATACCAAGCCAGCGCTTTTCTTCGGGCAGTAGCAAATGATCTTCTTTAAAATACTGAAATTGGGCCACTTCCAGGAGGAAGGACTTAGCTTTTGCAGCAACCTGCAGAGGGGTATATAGCAGCTCTTTAAAAATCCTCTGATTGCGGGCCAACCAAATCTGCCAGCATACATATTTGGGGAGCGCTATCCAGATTCTACGCCAGAAATATTTGGAAGGGATTCGATGGGGATAGTATTGACTCCAAGAGGCAAAGAGGTCTGCTACTGAGTTCTGCAAGGGGGCTGGAATCTGCAAGTCCTGTAGAGTGAGAACCCAAACCTCTTCAGCAAATCTACACTCTATGAAAAGATGTTGGGCTGTTTCGAAGTTGTTACAGCATAACACACATCTGTGAGGCCCAGCTATTTTCCTTTTTTCCAGATTATCTCCCGTAAGCTGCTTGTTATGGACCAAGGTCCAGAAGAAGAAGTTTACTTTTGGAAGGGAAAGCGGATCCCACACATTCTTCCAAAACTCCTTAGTTTGACTACTATTCCTAATGACCTGTAAAGCATTATACCCAGCTGCGGTGGTATAAACTCCAGACTGTTCCCAGCCCCAACTATCTTTTTTGGATCTGCAAACAGGTGCAGCATCATCCAACAGTTCGACTAGCAGTGCTTGTTGATGAGAAAACCGTGCTGGCACTCTATGGAAATCCCATCCATTCCAGTCTCCACGCTGGTCCCAGGTCGAGATGTCATACAGTCTGTTTACACATGCGCGCTCCAGCCAATTCCTGAGGTCTGCAATTTCATCCATCTGAGCAAGTGGATCACTTCCCATTATACTGTCAAGCCATAAATGCGTACGCTTGCCGTTCCCTGGAATCCTGTAGATTAATTTTTTGAAAAAGTTGCTGCTTTTACAACATAATTTCCAGACCAGCGTGCTATTGGGTGCACTTGCTGTCTGTAGGTTGGAGAGCGCGTTATTGGGACCATACTTTGAGCGTAGGGTAACACTGATTGGATGAGAGGGCTCGTTGAACAGCTTCCACAAAATCTTTCCTCCCAAAGCAAGATTGACAAGCGTGGGATCTCTAATTTGTAGGCCGCCTTCAGACAGTGGCTTTTTGACCACATCCCAGTTTACCAGATGCATTTTTCTCTCGTTGCCTTTCCCTCCCTGCCAAAGAAAATCTCTGAGCAACTTGGAGATCTGCTCCATCACATTTCTTGGTGCAAGGAGGAAAGCCGCCTGGAAGATTGGGAGTGCAAACAGCACAGTTTTAATTAAGATTACTTTACCTCCCTTAGTTAGCCAGTTGCCTCCCCACGCAGCAATTTTGGATTTAATTTTTGAGATTATGTCACTCCATAACGATCTCTTGTTAACTCCAGAAGTTATGGGAAGACCAAGATATTTAAACCTGTCCCAGTTTGCCTAACATTTAAACCCAAGAAGAGCAGAGATTGCAGTGAGTTCATTCTGATCTATGTTCCAGCTATATATTTCGCTCTTACTCTCGTTAACTAAGGCACCTGAAACTCTGCAGTACTTTCTGAGGACTGAGTCGAAAGCTCTGGTTATTCTGATGGAGGCTCCTCCGAGTAAGAGAGAATCGTCGGCAAAGAGAGCATGGTTCAATGGTTCAGCTCCATTAGAAGGTTTGAGGCCCGGAATATGACCTGCTATTCTTTCAGCAGTAAGCTTACGACTGAGGGAATCTGCCATTATGATATACAGGAAGGGGGAGAGTGGAAAACCCTGCCTGATACCTCTCTGAGCTTGGAAGAAGTTAGCGGGTCTGCCATTAACTAACGGAGCAATCCAAGGACTATCAATGCAGGCTTTTATTAAATGGACAAAATGTATCGAAAAACCAAAGGAGAGCAGGACCTTAGATAGGAAATTATGATTAACTCTATCAAAGGCATTTGCCATATCTAGTTTAATCAACATACCTTTCTCCTTTCGTTGCTTACTTGAGTGTATTGTCTCCTGAACTTGGATCACGTTGTCCAGAATATGCCTACCCTCCACAAAGCCACCTTGATAGCTGGAGATCAGTTTTTTTAACAATGGCTTGATCCGACTTGCCAGAAGTTTTGCCAAGATTTTATAAGAAGCATTGCACAGCGAGATGGGTCTAAATCTAGCAAAGGAGTCAGGATTGGTGTCCTTAGGAATTAAAGCCAGGTAAGTGGACTTGGTTCCTCCACCAATCTTGGCTTTCTGCATGAATCCTCTTGTCATTTTAAGCAGATCTGCCTTGATAATGTGCCAGCAGGATTTGAAGAAGTGAATTGTGAACCCATCCGACCTAGGGGCCTTATCTGATTCCATGGACCAAATAACTTTTATGATTTCCTCCTCAGTAATGGGTCTGCAGAGGTTTAAGTTGTCTTCAGGACTGATAAGGGAGGGAACACTGGAGAGAAAATCATCTGCCTCCTCATCATTGCTTTGAGTTTCTTCTCTGTACAAGTTCCTGTAATGGTTTTCAGCAGCGGCTTTAACTTGGTTGAATCCTTTACATACTTGACCCTCAGCTGTTTTGATTTCTGCTATGTAGTTCTTTGACAGTCTAGCTCTATATTGCCGGTGGAAGAAGGGAGTGTTCCGGTCCCCGACCTTCAACCAAAGGCTTCTGGATTTAAGCCTCCAGTATTCTTCTTCCTTACGAAAAGATTGGTACGTTGCTCTTTGTGCTTTTACTTCCTCCTCGAGCAACTCAGATGTGATATCTCTGTTTTCCATATCTGTTTGCAGGTCCGACAAAGACTGCACAGCCTCCATTCTCCGATTGATGGGGTTGATATCCGGTATTTTTATCCAGTCCTTCAGAGCTTGCTTTGTAGCTTTCAGTTTTTGCTCCCATACGTAGCTGGAGGATCCCGAGATTGGTTTGGCCCATGCTGCCTTGACAGTCTCCATGAATCCATCTCTCTCGATCCAGAGTGGGTTGAATCGAAAAGGAAGCGGACCCAAGTCTTCTTCATCTTCCAAATGGAGCTGGATGGGTTTATGGTCTGAGGAGAGCTTGGGAAAAATTTTGGTGGATATTTTCTTGTTCATCATAATGGAACTTTGTACTAAGAAACGGTCTAATCGAGCAGAAATGTGCTCCGAACCAACCCGATTATTTGACCATGTGTAAATGCCACGAATGGGCCTGAAATCAAGAAGGTCCCAGAGCTGGGTGATCTCCTCAACCTTGGCCAACATAGGGTCTCTGGAGCTGTTCCCCCCCATCTTTTCTTTTGCTTTCAAAACAATGTTCAAATCCCCGGCAAGAATGATGTTGCTGGGATTAGTCTGCTCAAGAAAGGCCACAAGTGTATCCCAGCATTCTCGTTTTTCAGAATAAGTCACCGGAACATAGAGATTGAAGAGAGAGATGGACAACTTACTTGCCTTATGCTTCAGCTCCGTGTATATCTAGTGCTGGGTTTCATGGGACCTTAGCAGCTGAAAGAGGTCGTCCATCCAAAGTGTTGCCAGCCCTCCAGAGGTTCCCCTTGAGCTGACTGCTTTTCCTGCTTTTTTGTTCCGCTTTGTTCTGCCTAACTCTAGAAGGGCCTGCCCTTCTATTTTGGTCTCATGGAGCATAAGAATGTTTGAGGGGTCTGCTTTTAGTAGGTCCCTGACTGCTTCTATTTTAGAGGGGTTCCCCAGACCTCTGCAGTTCCAAGAGACGAGATTCATTATTTACAAAGAGGGGGGTTGGGGCCTCCCTTGGAAGGCCTTGGTCTGATATTTCGCCCAATAGACATTTCTATTGTGGATTGACTTCCTTGAATCTTGAGTCTTTCTGCTTCTTCCTCCCTCTTCTCTTTACGAGATTTCCTTCCTGCTTTTTTGGAAGGGCGCTCGTAGAATTCATCCTCGGAAGAACTAGAACTAACCACAGGTTTTTTCCTTGCTATTTCTGCGTAGGAAGGATTAGTGGGAGAGCCTTGATTTTCCTCCAACTGAGTTGTTTCCTCTCCCTCTTTATTTGGAGGAGAAGGGGCCGGCTGTTCCTCATTCTCCTGATTTAGGTTGGCTTGTATGTCCTGCTCTCTTTCTGGTGCATTTGGTGGTGCTTCCGCTTCTTGGTTGCTTTTGGAGCTTGGTTGACCTCCTGTCATATTTCCTTTGCCTGCGCCTTTTTTTGAGCTAGTATTTTTCTGGACTAGGGTCCATTGTTCCCCATTTTGTTTATCTGCTTGTTCCTCAGCCTTCTTCTTACAGTGCTTTGCAAAGTGACCATGCCCGTGACAATGCCTACATTTAAATGGCAGCTATTCATAGTCCAGCTCTTGGACATGCGTCCACCCAGCAAAAGTGAGCTTGATAGCTTCCGGTAATCCTTCTTCGAGATCTACTTCTACGTAGATGCGGGCGCATGAGTACTGATCCTTTCTTGCCACTTGATCTATGTATTTTCCCAATTCATTTCCTATTGTTTGGAGAGATTTTGGATTCCAACAGTGGAGAGGTAAGTGAGGGAGTCTAACCCAAACCGAGACAGCTGAGGGGACATCCTGGGAGGGGTCGAAGTCAGGGGACCATTTGTTTAGGTAAAGGCCCTGAGGGCCCATGAAATATGGTTCGTTTCTGAAGATTAATCCTTTGTCTTCCGGGTTTTCAAAGACAAACACAAAGAAACCCTTACCTACGAAGTAGCTATTGACTCCCTCCTTGATCAAAGGCTTCCAGTTCCTTTGAGTCCAGTCCTCAACAGATTTGGGAGAGGGCCAGAGGCCCGTGAACTGGCCTATGAGGCCCCGCTCCGCCAGATTCAACGCCGATTTGCAGGTGTCTCCTTCGGGAAGAGCCACTGTGGGGAATGAGTCCATTTTTTTCACAAATTTCTGCTGAGACAAAGATGGAGAGCGTTTGGGAGCATTAGCAATCATTGCCCTAAATGCAGAAACCTCCAGAGGCGGAGGGGGATCAGGAGTCCTACGGTCATCCATGGTTAGATCTGACCCAGAGCAGGCCGAGCAGGACGAAGCTAGGGCACGCTGGAGCTGCCAACAGCCCAGGCGCGATCAGAGGGCGCAGTGGGAGGCAGAGCGGAGGACCAGAGCCAGCGCGCACGAATTTTTTTATATGACAGTACATATTCACCATACATTCTCAGCTTACATATGACAGTACATAAAACTTGACCCCTGAAGTGAATGTTGTTGTGTGAAAGCAGCGCAATTGGTTGTAGCTGTTATGTTCAAGTCTGATAACATTAGGTGACAACAACACCAATTTGAAGTAATTGATTTGTAAGACATACATTCAGAAGGAAACATTTGCAACGGTGAAAAGGTTTGAATTTTTTTTTTCTTTTAACAAGAGTTGAAATTCTTTCAACGCCTTTCATTATGTGAAAGGAGCACGCCTTCCTTTGACTAAAAATGTTGAATTAATTGAAGGAAAAGGTTGGATTAATTCAAACGTGAAGTTGATGTTTTATAAAATGTGATGTTTTCTTTTATGGTGAAAAAGGAGTTAATTTTTTTAAAAAAAGGGAAAAAGGTTATTGGTTGAGGGTGTGTATGAAAGGAGTGATAAATGTTTTTAAAATTTACTATTTTTTATTAAAGTGCTGAGAGGATTATTAAAAATAAAATGGAGTTTTCTTTTTAAAGTGAAGTTTGAAGTTTAATATAAGGAGGCTTTATTCTCTTTATTTATGGTGATTCTGATGAAAAAAACTATTAGATTTTATCGTGATTATATTTAAGTACTTTGTTTCATGAGATCACTTTGGATCTGGTGAATCTGGGTGCATTTGAATTTGGATTTATATTTGATGGAATTTTATTGATTGAAGAAAGTTTTTTTGTCATCATGTCAAATTTGTTGGCTAATACTTATTTGAATGAATTCGCCAAACTTGATGGAGGAAATGATGTGAATTGGAAATTTAAGTTGTTGAAAATTTTAGAGGGTTATAAATTGTGGTCCATTGTGAGTGGGGATGAGCCCAAACTCACTGTTGCAGCTTCTGTTTTAGATTGGGAGAAACAGGAGACGAAAGCAAAGGTGTTGCTGCGTATGTCTGTAAAGGACCACATTATTCCTCACATCAGAGATTGCAAAACATCCAAGGAAATGTGGGATATGCTCAAGGGTTTGTATGAAACAAAAAATAGAAATTGGATCTTGTTTTTGAAGACTGACTAATGTGATGGTGACTAAGTCAGTACTATACACATTTTCAACAATATCTCCTAACTTATCACTTAAATCTTTAACACGAGATATGAAATTGCTTGTTATAAGAAATTTGATATCTCCTGTTAAAGATTTAAGTGATAAGTTAGGACATATTGGTGAAAAGGTGTCCAATATTGATTTAGTCACCATCACATTAAATGGCTTAGTGCCAGATTATCAAATTTTTGGTTCAAGTCTCTCAGCTAGAGAGAAGCCCCCTACATTTGATGAATTGATAGGAATTATTCTACAAGAGGAGTAAAGGATGAAGAGCTTTAATTTGGGCTCCAATAGCTTAGATTTGGCATTGGTAGCCAATTGTAAACAACCATTCAGAGGCAAGCCATGGGACAAGAATAAAGGATGCAAGTTTCAAGCAAAACATAAAGGTATGACACAATCTAAATTTCCAACTCATGATAAGAGAAATGATGATTGTTATTATTGTGGCAAACTTGGTCATCACTCTAAATATTGCTATAAAATAAAATATAATGAGTCGAGACAAAGAAACATAAGGCATAATGGAAATTTTCTCAACAAAGAAACCTCAATCAGTAATGGATTTAAAAATCTTAAATTGTTTGTTTTTGATGCTGCATTGTCTGTGGAAACTGATGATGTGAATGATTGGTTCATTGATTCTGGTGCATCACTTCATATGGCTTGTAATAAGGATTGGTTTGATGAATATTATGAAAACATTTATGGAACATATGTTTATCTAGGAGATAAAAGATCACTTAAAGTTCAAGGTTATGGAGTAATAAGTGTGAATTTTCCTAATGTACAAGAGAAACAAATCCATAATGTGATGTATGTTCCTGGTATAAAAAAGAATTTAATTTTTGTTTCTACTATTGCTGGCCAAGATTTGAAGGTGGAATTTGTTAAATCACAATGTGTTGTGAAAGACATTCAAGATCACTACAAAGTTATTACCACATGTACTAGAGTTGGAGGGTTGTATAAGTTGGATGTGACCAAGACAAATAATCAAGCATTGTCATATACAACAATGTCAATAGTAGAATTATGGCATCAAAGGTATGGGCATCTAAATCAAAATGATTTACTAATACTTCAAAAGAACACAATGGTTGAAGGTCTTCTTGTTATGAAGAATGATCATGTTGAATGTGAAGCATGTGTACTTGGCAAGCAGCATAGGGAGGAATTTCCTATACATAAGGAAAAAATGTAGAGGGATATACTTGAATTAGTTCATACCAAGGTATGTGGACCTATGCAAACTAGATACCTTGGTGGAGCATGGTATTTTCTTATTTTTGTTGATGATATATCTAGGTATACGTGGGTTTATTTCATAAGAAAGAAGAGTGATGTTTTTGAGTACTTTAAAGAGTTTAAGAGTATGGTGGAAAAAAAAACATGCAAGTGCATCCAAATTCTTAGATCTTATCATGGGGGATAATATAAATCAAGAGAATTTAATCAATATTGTAAAAACAATGGGATGCTACAACATTTTACAGTGCCACATACACCTCAGCAAAATGGAGTTGCTGAGAGGAAAAATAGAACACTAGTAGAATGTGCACGTAGTATGCTTCAAGATAAAAATATTTCTAATGGTTTTGGGGTTGAAGCCATTAATACTACTGTTTATTTGAAAAATAGGAGTCCAACCAAAAGTTAGAGCTTAAAACACATTTTGAAGCATTTAATGGGTACAAATCAAAAGTGAGTCATATAAGAGTTTTTTGGTTGCAAGGCATTTTCTCATATTCCAAAAGATAAAAGAAGAAAACTTGATGCAAAGTCAATTAAGTGCATATTTATTGGTTATTGTACTGATCACAAGGCATACAAGTTGTTTGATCCCAGTTCTCACAAATTGCTTGCAATTAGGGATGTGGTATTTCATGAGAATGCAAATGAATGTGATAAAATGAATAATACTGGTGTATGGCATGATACTCATGATTATGCCAAAATAGATACAAGTGTTGAACAAGAGCATGAACAAGCACAAGAACATGCATAGGTTCAAGAGGAGGGAGCATCAAGCAACAATGACACTCCAAGAAGAGGAGACGAGACTCCGCAAAGCAGAAAGAAAGATGAAAGCAATGAAACTCCAAGAAGGTCATCACGTTAAAGTTATGTACCTATACAATATAAAGATTATGCATTAATGTCTCTTGTTATGAATGTTGTAGAATCTTCAAGCTATGAAGAAGCTAAAAAACATGAAGAATGGAGAGATGCAATGAATAAAGAATATAACTCTATAATGAAGAATGACACGTGGGAATTAACAAAATTGCCTGAAAATAAAGTTCCCATAGGATGAAAATGGTTGTATAAATCCAAGTTTAATGCTGATGGAAGTATTGATAAGTATAAGGCTAGATTGGTTGCAAAAGGTTATTCACAAAAATAAGGAATTGATTATGAAGATACTTTTGCACCTGTAGCTAATTTGAACACAATTAGAATCACAATTGCATTAGCTACAAAACATAATTGGAAAATACATTAGTTAGATGTCAAATCTACATTTTTGAAAGGTGAGTTGAAAGAAGAAGTTTATTTGGTTCAACATGAAGGGTTTGTAAAACAAGGACAATAGCATTTGGTCTGCAGGTTAAAGAAAGCTTTATATGGTTTGAAACAAGCACTAAGATCTTGGTATGTGAAAATTGATTCTTTCTTTTATGAGAAGCAAAAATGATCCTAACTTGTACATCAATGAAGATAAAGATAGGAACGTTGCTTTGATATCTGTATATGTTGATGATCTCATCATAACATGAAATGCATCCAAGTTGATTGAAGAAATTAAAATTCAGTTGTCACAGGTATTTGAAATGAAGTACCTTGGTGAATTGGATTATTGTTTAGGTCTTGAAGTTTGGAGGTGTAATGTCCCCTAATAATAATAAAAATAAAAATAATAAACAAATAATATTATTAAGTAAATAGTAAATAAATAATAAGTCAATAATAGTAAATACATAATAAATAATAAAGAGAATAATAATCATAAATAAATAAAATAGAAAATAATAAACTCGAGTTCTAAATAAAATAGTAAATAATAAACTGGAGTTCTAAATAAAAATATATAAAAGTAAACTATAAAAACAGTAAAAATAAGTGAAGTTAAGAAAAGTAAAATTGAATAAAGTAAGAAAGAGTTGAACTAAAAAAACTATAAAAATAGTAAAAATAAGTGAAGTTAACAAAAAGTAAAATGGAATAAAATAAGGAGTTAAATTAAGAGAAACATTAAATTAAGTAAAATTTAAAATAAAGAAATAAAAGTTGCATGTTGACACATGGAATGTGTGCATGTGGTTCCATTTCCATTGTTTGGTCTATTTAATAGACATTGATGAAAATGATATTCATCATTCATTCATCCATTCTCTTGGGAGAAAAGTGTTGTGAGACAAAGGATACCCTGGTATCCGTACGTTGATTGAGGGCTCGGGGGTGGCCAACTGTAGAAATATTATGGATAGCCGAGCCTATAGTTGGGTGGAGAGTCGTCCCCAAAACTTTGTTGCGGTTAGCAAAAATCAAATAGTATTCAACTTCAGAGTCTCAAGTAAGGAATATTGTCGCTATAGGTAAGTCGTCTCTTGTCGCTATAGATAAGTCGTCTCTGCTCAGGTTTTTCTAAAAAATTTATGCTAATTAGTTGAATAGTTTTTGTGTTGATTATTAATTGCATATGTGATATAATTAGTTGCATATTAAATTTTGGGGTTGTTACATGGCACTACTCACAAAAAATAAATATATAAGGGAAATCCTTAAAAGGTTCAATATGATTGAATGCAAGGCAATATCTACTCCTTAGAACAAAATGTCAAATTGTACAGTGACAATGGAACCAAAGAGGTGAATGGAACCTTGTATCGTCAAATGGCGAGAACTCTGAACTACCTCACCACTACTAGGCCATATATAGCATATTCTGTCAGCATACTTACTCAGTTCATGGCTAAGCCTTGTGAAAGCCATTGGAAAGTAGTAAATAAAGTCCTTCGATATCTGAAAGGAACACTTAATATTGGTATTATGTATACTGATGAATTTGATGTTGAGTTGGCAGGTTATTCCGATTTTGACTGGGCTGGAAGTCCAAATGACCGAAAATCTACTACTGGATATATGTTCAATTTTGATTCAAGAGAAATATCACGGAGCAGTAAGAAACAACCAACTGTTTCCTTATCATCCATTGAAGTTGAGTATAAAGCATTATGCAGTTCTACCTATGAAGCAATATGGCTTAGAATGATACTTGAAGATGCTGGAGAAACACAACAAGCACCTACAGTAATCAGATGTGACAATCAAAACACTATCAAATAGGTAAACAATCCTATATATCATGCAAGCACAAAACACATTGACACAAAACATCATTTTGTAAGAGAAAAAGTGCAATCAAAAGAAATTAACTTATCATATTGTAATACAAATGAAAATATGGCCGACATATTCACCAAGACTCTTAGAAAGGCTAAATTTGAAATTTGTAGAAGTAAGTTGTGTTGTAGAAAATCCAAATTATGTTGTAAGCCTAGCTGAGACTTAGACTAACATGCAAGTTAAAATGTATGTCATGATTAAGGGGAGGTGTCAGAACATTAATCACGAGGGCGTCGATCACTGTGCATTAGTCGGTGGTAGATGGATAATCGACATGAGTTAGTAGGAAATGAATTTCAGTCGGCGGAAATTACTATTCTGTCTACGGCTTATTCATGTATAAATTTCTACCTTTGGTTATGAAGTTCTCAAGCTTTGTGTTTTGTGTCTCCATCTTTGATAATTTGTCAACACTCTGTGCTCATGCAGAGGTTGTGAGCAACGTGCTTGCCTTGTGGTTCTTGCATTAAAATTTTTTCCAAACCTTGTGCACATGCATTCATCTGTGGCCTCTATTCATAGCAAGATGAGTTTCCAAAATATTATATTCCTTCGGTATACTTTACACCTTTAAAGGCAATTGCTAATTTTAATCTTTCAAATTATGAAAAATTTTATTCCAACAAACAACTTTGTTATATATGTTTTTTTAAGTCTTTCAAATTGTGAAAAATTTTATACCACCAAACTTAATAAGTTAGCTAGGATTTTTTTTAGTCTTTCAAACTGTGAAAGATTGTGAATTGAAATTTAATAATAATTATTGTAAAAACTTTATATAATCTTATATATATAAATTAATGATATTCCTTTTTTAAGACCCAAAAAAGTAAGTATGACATATGATTACTAATAAACTTCTTTAAATAAAAAAATTTGAACTTTCAGTTTTCATAAATTTTTATCATTAATTGAGCTATCTCTCAAAACTATTTTATTGTCGAAAGGCTAAAAATAGCCTATAGGACAGAATAAATCATAATTTCTACTGTGACAGATGTCATTTTAAAGGTTAGTGGGTCCACAACGTACCCTCATAATCCGTCGGCCTTCTCACGATGCCATGCGCTTCCCAGTACCACGTGCCCACGCAATGCGATTCCAGAGTTTTCGAGTTTGTATTTAAGTTGGGTTTAGCTTTTGTATCTCTGTTGTTGCTTTGAGAATTTGTATATTGTTGTTTGAGCTGTTCGATTTTCTGAAGCCATGGCGTTATTTTCCAATGGCCAGAGCAAATCCTCTCACTCAGCTCACAGCAGCAGCGGCGGCTCCGATTCAGAGGAGCAGAGATTCTACGCAAAAGTTAACCGTTCCGGACGCCAGCCCTCGTCCTCTCCCTCTGCCTCCTCGTCCGACTCCGAGCAGGAGGAGGTGAGCACCCGCCTAGCAGCGGAGAAACCCGCAGCTCCGCCTTCGCTTAACAAGAATCCCAACTCTTCGGACAGGTCCCTAGTTCGAAACCAGAGCACCCTGTCGGAGCCGAACCCTAATATCCCCTCTGCTTCGAAGGCCAAGAAGGGCGTAGCCGCAAAAAGAGCCAAAGATGATGACTTTGCCGAAGAGCAGCCGGAACCGAAAAAGAAATCGGTGTCCAAGGCAAAGAAACGCGCTGAAGATGATGAAGGGCAGCCCGATCAGAAGAAGAAATCTGTGTCGAAGGGGAAGAAAGCCGCAGGAGAAGATACTGACGCTAAGGGAGGGCAGCCCAAGACAAAGAAGAAGTCAGTCTCCAAGGGAAATAAAGCCGTGAAAGATGACGGGGCTGCTGAAGAGCAGGCTGAGCCGAAGAAGAAATGGTTGTCCAAGGGAAATAAACCTGTTGAAGAAGAAGTCCCAGCTTCGAACCCTACGGAAAAGAAACCGCGGAAACGGCAGGAACAATACCTGAACCATATTACTGCTGGAGAAGACCAGACGTCTGCTGGAGACCAGATTACTGCTGGAGGAAGCCAGGTTACTGCTCGAGAAGACCAGACGTCTGCTGGAGACCAGATTTCTTCCGGAAAAGACCATACTTCTGCTGGAGACCGTGGGGCTAGAGCTCAAATGCTGGAGGAAAAAGACCATACTTATGCTGGAGACCTTGGGGCTAGAGGTCAAATGCTGGAGGAAAAATGGCGAGAGCTTGAAATTTTCGAAACGGAGGCTAGAATGATGCGGTACGCATTGTTGCACGAGAAATGCGCCTTACATCTTGAATCGCTGAAGGCACCAAGAGGCAATTCCAGACCCTCCTAGTATTCACATCCTTACCCCTTAATTTTTGGCAGTAATATAATGTATAATTATGATGATGTATGGCATATAGTTTTTTGGTTTTACTGTTGAAAGCAGAAAAAGAGGTAATGCAAGATCCTTGTCTTCACATCCGTTACGTACCTCTTAAATTTTGGTGGGGATACTCGCAATATGCATATATGGATTTTTGACACTTCATTCTTAAGGCACATCGAATCGACAAATCATCATTTCATTTTGGTGCATATGCCTACAGTAGTGTCAATAATCATACCATGTGCAGTGTTTTTGTGTAGGAGTGTGCTCTACTGCAAATTGTAGGTTTTGAATTTTGGATTCAAAATTTTGATCATCTTGAGCCATTGATTCCTGGCATCACATTTATATCAGGACAGTTTTGCATCTATATTGCTTTACAAAACTTCAAGAAGATGTTTAGAGACCTGTGGTTATTTTTCTATGTAAAGTTTTGTATGTTGTGGTCGACTTATGGTTATATTTTTCCCTCTTTGCAAATCTTTGTATGTTGCTGTTCCTTTTTCGGTAATGTTGAATATAACACAGTTTGTTAGTTTGAAGTAATGTATTCCTGATTTATATTCTGGGTTATAGTATGAGAAATCTTATTACTATATATTGTTTTATTACTGGATATGTATTATGGTATGAGATGGATTTTATTACTGGATATGGATTATAGTATGAGAAATCTTATTACTAGGTATGATGGATTATAGTATGATTATAGTATGAGAATCTTATTACTAGATATGGCTTTATTACTGGATATGGTTGAAATTTAAAGGTCAGAACACACAGACATACAATAATTTCTTTCTTCTCAGAAAAATTCCTGTGTTTTCAACATTTCTTCTAATCGCTTTCAAGTGTTTCAGCTGGTTACTTTTCAATGAATGTACACGAATATGGAAACATGAGTAGATTGCCATCTGGTGCTTGGTTCCGCAATTGCGCTTGATTAAACAGAACCCAATTCTATTCCCCATCCACGAGGATTTTGTTTCTGTTTAATGTGATATCCTCTGTGGAATCGTGTATTGCTGCATCTTCTATGGAGTAAATACAATTCTGAATCGTTCTTCGTTTTCAGAAACTGTGCTCTGGTTTCTCGGTGATAGTAACCCCTCTAACGATTATTCACCGATGCAGGTGATATGAATTTGTATTAATTTTTTCAGAGATTTCTCAATTGATTTGATGATCATCTCGGGTATTGTCTCAATTTGACCTCTCATAGGGTTTTAGCCAATGGTAAGTTTGACTGTATATTTGATATTAGAAGAGCTTATATAGATTTGATATTAGAAGGAGCTTATACATGTGATTGTAGAGAAAGTTGTAAGCCGATTTTAAGCCAAAGGCTTTCGTCCTTTCAAAACCAGCAATATTAAATATTTGAGTTTGTTGCTTTCTCTGATAAGTGTAGTGATATTTTGTGATTTCTATGTTTGAGTTTAGACAATAAATATACTAATTTTGAAAAGCCCTCTGTAGGAAACCTTCGTTTGAGGGGTGATTTTTTTTTAATCTTTGAATGACCATATTAAAGAGGGAGAATCCAGGGCAGCTCTGCCCAATAAATTTAGGACTGCAAGTACAGTTACACAAATTCAATATTTGCATGATTATGATAAATGATGTTTATATGATGACAAGGATTACACTTGCTATGAGCTTAATGTTGGTGAGGCAGAGGATTCAATCACACAAATAACACGAATATTTCACACACGAACAATGAGCTGCTGCTCTTCAATTAATCATTAAACTCTGAATCATAAAACTCTCTTAAAACAATGAACCCGTGAAAGGTATTTAATCTAATTGACATGCACATACTTTCACACATAACTGAACTTAATCAACTCGCTTAACTCACTGTCTAACTTACTCACCAAAATATAACTGTAACTCCACTCAACTAATTCCACTTAACTATTTGTCTAACTTCTGCATGAGTAAGTAATTATATATTTTAACACCCCCCCTTAATTATGACCGCTAAACTAAAACATAACTCATGACAACTAAAACATGCTTGTTGGTCTATGTCTCAGCTAGGCTTACAACACCCAAGTTTCTTTTGTGAAACTCAAACAAATCTATTGCTAATGGCTTTGTAAAGATATCAGCCAATTGATCATTTGTTCTACAAGGCTTCAAGTGAACTTCTCCATTGCTTACAAGTTCTCAAATAAAATGATATCTAGTATCAATATGCTTACTCTTTTGATGAAACACACTATTCTTGGATAGTGCAATTGCTGACGTGTTGTCACAGTATATTGCTGTTGATCCTTGCTGTTTCCGCTTGAGTCCATCCAATACTGCTGAAGTTGCTGCTACATATTCTGCTTATGATAATGTCACAATAGGTTGCTTCTTAGATGCCCATGCGATCACTCCTGAACCGAGATGGAACACATAACCAGATGTGCTTTTCCGATTATCCAAACTTCTTGCAAAATCACTATCTGTAGATCCAATCAATTCTTTCTTTTCTGTACTTGTATACATTATGCCATAATTTCTAGTTCCTTTTATGTATCTCAGAATTCTTTTTCCAACACTCCAATGTGTGTCTTTTGGAGTCTCCATGAATCTAGAGATCAGATTCACTCTCTGCATAATATCTGGTCTTGTCGCTGTGAGATACATGAGGCTGCCAACCAATCTTTTGAATAGAGTTGGATTGACATCTGCCCCTTCATTATCTTTACTTAACTTTGTACCTGTTGTAGTTGGTGTAGGTATAGGTTTGGAATTACCCATCCTGAATCTTTTCAGCAAATCTGTTGCATACTTATTTTGACAAATAAAAATGCTTTTTTTAGATTGCTCAACTTCAATGCCAAGAAAATATTTCATGAGACCCAGATCTGTCATCTCAAATTCTTTTATCATGACTGCTTTAAATTCATTTATTTCAGGATCACCTGTAAAAATCATATCATCAACATATAAGCAAACTATCAAAATCTGTCCATGCTCATTTACCTTTGTGTATAAGATAGACTCAATGCTGCTTCTGCAAAATCCATTCTTGATCATATAACTGTCGATTCTGCTATCCCATGCTCTAGGTGCTTGCTTCAGTCCATAGAGCGATTTTTTCAATTTGTAAACTTTATCCTCTTTTCCTTCAACTTAATAACCTGGAGGCTGCTGCACATAGATTTCTTCTTCTAGAATTCCATTCAAGAAGGCTGATTTGACATCCATCTGATACACTTTCCACTTGTTTTGAGCTGCTGTCGTTAGGACTGCTTTTACAGTATCCAATCTGGCTACCAGAGAAAATGTTTCCTCAAAGTCTATTCCCGGTTACTGCGAGAATCCTTTGGCTACAAGTCTTGCTTTAAATCTGTCAATCTCACCTTTCTCATTCACTTTAGTCTTGTACACCCACTTCACACCAATGATATTTTTATCGTTTGGTAAATCAACCAAATCCCATGTATCATTCTTTTCAATGGAATTCATCTCTTCATCTATGGCTTGCATCCAATTGTCATCTCTAATTGCTTCTTCAAAGGAAGCAGGTTGGAATGCCAACAATGCAAAATTTGAACTAACATCCAAATCATCATAAATATCTTTCAGACTTCTCATCTTTTTCTTACCAGTACTTGATTCATTCCTGATTCGCTGCTTGGAGAATTCTGGTCTGTGGATTTGCTTGAAGATCCATGCTTCTCTGAAAATCTTGTAGTCCTTGCTGGTGTTACTATGTTTGGTGTCTCCTCTCTTTGTTCTTGCTGCTCCTCTTCTTCTACAAGATCATCCTCCATTAATGGTGTTTGAGCATCGGTTAGTGTGTCTACAGTCCCATTCCATGACTCTTGTTCTTTGAACACAACATCTCTGCTAATGATTGTCTTCTTTGTGGCAGGGTTATACAGTTTGTAAGCTTTTGACTGCTCACTATAACCAGTAAATATACATTTTTCACTGTGATCATCTAATTTGCCTCTTATTTGTTTAGGCACATGTGCATAGGCTACACATCCAAAAACTCTGAAATGAGATACACTGCAAGACATACCTGACCACGCTGCTTCTGGAACTCTGTTCATCACGCTCTTTGTAGGAGATCTGTTTATCACATAAACAACACATGCAACTGCTTCTACCCAATACTCATTAGACAAGTGTCTTGCTTTCAACATGCTCCTTGTCATGTTCATGATTGTTCGATTCTTTCTCTCTGCTACACCATTCTGCTGTGGTGTGTATCTAGTTGTAAACTGTCTTCTGATTCCATGTTGTTTGCAGTACTCATGGAATGCCTTTGAATCGTATTCTCCACCACGATCCGATCTCAATACTTTGATCTGTTGATCACTTTGGTTCTCCACCAAAGCTTTGAACTCTTTGAACTTTGCAAAAGTTTCAGACTTCTGCTTCAAAAAGTAAACTCAAGTCTTCCTACTATAATCATCAATAAAAGGTGAGAAAGTAACAACTTTCACCAATCGACTGTGTCCTCATAGGTCCACACAAGTCGGTATGCACCAATTCAAGTGGTTTCTTTGCTCTGTAAGAAACTCTTTTCGAGAAACTTTCACAGTGTTGCTTGCCTAAGATGCAACACTCACACGTGCTAGCAGGTTCTTTGATGGGAGGTAGACCTCTCACCATTTGTTTCTGCTGTAATAATTTTAAATCGGAAAAATGCAAGTGTCCAAACCGAAAGTGCCATAACCAGTATGCATCAGAACATGCAGTGGTAAAAGAACTAACCTGATCATTGTAGTTCATAATGAGAGGAAAGAGTCTGTTCCTCATCATCTGCACCTTTGCAGTCAACTGCTTGCTTGGGGATTTGTCGTAAATAACACATTGTTGCCCTTGAAAGATAACTTTGTATCCTTTCTGCATCAGTTGGCCAACACTAATCAAATTGTGTTTGAGCCCAAGGACATAGTATACATCTGATATGGTTTTTGGCTCCCCCTGCTTGGTCACAATGTTGACCACTCTTTTGCCATTTACAACCACAGTCTTGTCAGTGCCCAACTTTACCTCTGTCTGCACTGAGACATCCAAATTAGCAACCAAATCCTTGTTGACTGTCATGTGGTTACTGCAACCACTGTCTAATAGCCAGACCTTATCAGATGGTGCATGCATGGTGTTGCATGCAAAAAACATAGAGTCAGTATTTTCTGTACTGACATTAGCTCTCTGATTGCCTTGATCTGCGATTTTCTTTCTACAATCACGAGCATAATGACCAAATCTATTGCAGTAATAGCATTTTACCTTTGATTTGTCAGACCTTTGATTGTTATGAAAGCTTCTGTTGCTGTTGCTTCCACGTTGATGCTCATGATCATCTCGGCCATCTCTGTGACCGCCATAGTTGTTGCCTCGTCCTCTGCCTCTCGATCGACTTCTGCCTCGACCTCTTGAAATATAGACTTGACTTTGGAAGACAGTTTCCAATGTGGAATCCTTATTTCTGTCTATCCTTGTTTCATGTGATAGAAGGGATCCCATCAACTCATCAATTGTCAATTTTTCCAAGTCCTTTGCTTCTTCTGTGGCTGCTACCACAACATCAAATTTGGTAGACAGGGATCGAAGAAACTTCTCAATCACTGTTCGATCTTTAACATCTTCGCCATATATTTTTAACTGATTGATGACAGACATGACCCTATTCATGAAGAAATCAATGTCCTCTGTCTCCTTCATCTGCAGAGTTTCAAAGTCTCTCCTAGTGTTCTGCAGTTTAACAATGTTAACTTTCGCCATACCTTGATAGTTTGTCGCCAAGGTGTCCCATGCCTCCTTTGCTGACGAGGTTACCATGATTTTCTGGAACAGGGCTCGATCGACTCTCTGTTGGATAAGAAGCAACGCTTGCGCATTCTTCCGCTTATCTTTCTTCCACTGTTCCCTCTCTGCATTACTGAGAGCTCGTTCTTCTGCTTTATCTTGAGGTTCGGCAAACCCATACTTGACATGATACCATACATCATGCGCTTTGAACATAGTCTCCATTTTAATAGCCCACATATCGTAATCTTTCCCATTGAAAAAAGGAAGTTGTGGCTGAAAACTCGATGTGGCCATCTTGGTTCAAAAAAAATTGTCTTTGACAAAAAACCCTAAATTTCTTTCTTTTATGAAAGCTTTGCAAAGCCTTTTTTTTTTTAAATCTCTCAATAAAACCCAAACCCTAAGTTTTATATAAAAATTAGTCCTTTGTATTTTTATAAAAGTTTATAAAACACTTTAAAAAAAACCCCTTTGATTTTTGTTGTTTTATAAGAATCTTTATAAAAACCTTTATATAAAAAAATCTTATAAAAACTTTTATGAATACCCTTGCTTTCCTTTTTAATCAAAAAATTCGCATGCACGTATTGTCTTTCTTTGCTTTATAGAAAGACTTTTTAACAGATCAAAAAGCTTATGCACGTATTCTCATACTTCAACAAACCCAAAAGATATTCATCCACGTGACTTTCAAAACAATTTAATCGATGTACCTTTTTCGATCCACCGCACGGCTTGACTTTTTTTTTTTTTTTTGGTTTACGACTGTCGGCCGTTTAATTTGTATTACCCTGGGTTCCGCACTCCGATCGAGGGAGAAACTGTGTTTTAAACTGGATTTTTCTGTAAAATTGTAAGTTTGCCGAGAGCACGTAGTTTATGCTAGGAGCAGTTGCGGACCCTCCTTGCGGATGTCCGTAGGTTCTGCACTAAAGATATGCGGACTGCGGGTAAATTTTATTTTTTTTTGTGTAAAAAAAAATTTATGGCTTTTTGCTTTTGCCTTTTTTATTGGCTTTGCTCGCCCACGGATTTCTGATCCTTCCTCAGCTCTGATACCAATCTGTTGGTGAGGCAGAGGATTCAATTACACAAATAACACGAATATTTCATACACGAACAATGAGCTGCTGCTCTTCAATTAATCATTAAACTCTGAATCATAAAACTCTCTTAAAACAATGAACCCGTGAAGGGTATTTAATCTAATTGACATGCACACATTCTCACACATAACTGAACTTAATCAACTCGCTTAACTCACTCACCAAATATCACTGTAACTCAACTCAACTAATTCCACTTAACTATTTGTCTAACCTCTGCATGAAGAAGTAATTATATATTTTAACACTTAAGGTCGAAGCCTTAACTAGGATGTTCAAGTTTTTTTTTTTTTTTTGACAAATTAAACCTGTGTTAACTTTCTTTCATATATATATATTTGATATATAGTATATTTTATATTTTATATATTAAAAATATTAATTGGGTTTACTTCAAATAGTTAAGAAAATTATTAGAAACTTTCTCACTTAGATTTAGATTTAATCTCATAGCTCATATGGTGAGCTTATACAACATGTCCATTTATTATATTTAAAATAGAGAAGATTATATTGTAGATATATTAATAGGGTGTGTAGAAACATGCTTACATAGAAATGCATGTGCATTGTTGAAAACACGTATGAGGTTTACACTTTCCCATTCTTTTGCAAAGTCACGTTTGGCCTTTTCCATGACAACCTCCTCATTTCCATGACCACCTACTCTATAGATTGTTTGTGAGGAAGCTTGTTGCTCTATATCAACTATGTCAGACTTTCTCGCTTCATTGAAGACTTGAGTTTCCAGAGCATGTACCATTTCCAATTTTCAGAGCTTGTCTCACTATATCAACTGTGTCAGGCTTTTTGGCTTCATTGGAGACTTGAGTTTCCAGAGCACGTACCATTTCCAATTTTCATTGTCTTCTGCAAACTACTTGATGGGTATTTTGTAATCAAGGTCATGTCTTTGCCTACATAAAAATTCAAACTTCTCCATGAGATACATTAAAAATCTTCTCCATGACATACATAAAAATTCAAACTTCTCCATGACACTGGGATAGAGAAATCATTACAGATACTCTTAAATGTCATAAAAATTCAAACTTTCGAGAAATCATTATAAAAATTCAAACTTCTCGAGAAATCATTATAGATACTCTAAGATGTCATAAAAATTCAAACTTCTCCATTACAAGCTTCTCGAGAAATCATTACAGTTACTCTTAGATGTCATAAAAATTCAAACTTTTCCATGACACTGGGATAGAGAAATCATTACAGATACTCTTAGATGTTTCATTATATTAAGGAATAAACACAAATTTCATATTAAGGAATAAACACAATATTTTCAATTTGGAAACGGACTATTCAAGGTTGGGCTTAAAAAATAAAAGCAAATTGATCATATGATAAGTCCAAAAATGTTTCATCATAGTAAAGGAATAAACACAATACTTTCAATTTGGAAATCCAAAAATATTTCATCATAGTAAAGAAATAAACACAATATTTTCAATTTTGAAATGGACTATTCAAGGTTGGGCTTAAAAAATACTTTCAATTTAGAAATCGAAAAATGTTTCATCACAGTAAAGAAGAAACTCAATATTTTCAATTTTGAAATGGACTATTCAAGGTTGGGCTGAAAAAATAAAAGCAAATTGATATGATAAGTCCAAAAATAGATATAACAGATGACCTCACATGTAGAATAATAGATAGTTTTCAATGTAGAATGGCCTCATGTATACTTGATATATAACATGGCAATAGTTCCTTAGTGTATTTTAGGTTGCCCATATATTATAGGGGTTAATGTATACTTGATATCTAACATGGAAATAGTTCGGGTTCGGGTTTGGGTTTGGGTTTATGTATACTTGATATACAACATGGCAATAGTTCCTAAAGTGTATTTTAGGTTGCCCATATATTATAGGGGTTTATCGCAATACTTCCTTAACCTATTTTAGGTTGCTCTTATATTATAGGGGTTTGGGGATTTTTGGAAAGAATGGTCAATGGAGGATTTAAATGTTTTAGTAACCATGGAGGTGATAGAAGTAATGGGGCTTTGGAGAGGGGATTTAATGGTTTTAGTAAACATGGAGGTGATAAAGGTGATAAAGGTAATGGGGTTTTGGAGAGGGCTTTATAAGAGAGGATGGTGAAAGGAGGCTAAGAAGTTTAGATTCATATGCTATTGTGTCCATGACAACGAAGGCATTGCCTTTGTTCACTTTTCGAGCAACAAATTTTGGGGTTGTCATTAATTCGGCTGGAAACTCATCCTTTAAGGGGGAAGATCTCAATATAGTGCAAATAGGAATACGATGGGAAGTGTTAGAAAAATTAAACCTTTTTCTAGAATGTGGATGGTAGAAGGGTAAGGGAGGTAAATGAGAAACTTCACCCCTACCTTATCATGGGATGGGAAGGGGGAAGATGAACAACTGATTCAATATAGTGCAAATAGGAATACGATGGGAAGTGTTAGAAAAATTAAACCTTTTTCTAGAATGTGGATGGTAGAAGGGTCAAGGGAGGTAAATGAGAAACTTACAATGGTGGGAGGAATTTATCATTGGAATTTGAAGGATGGGAAGTGATAGAAAAATTAAAACCTTTTTAAGAATGTGGATGGTAGAAGGGTTAAGGGAGGTAATTGAGAAACTTACGACGGTGGGTGGAATTTATCAGTGGAATTTGGTCGTTTATTATTATTATTGAAGGATGGGAAGTGATAGAAAAATTAAAACCTTTTTAAGAATGTGGATGGTAGAAGGGTCAAGGGAGGTAATTGAGAAACTTACGACGGTGGGAGGAATTTATCATTGGAATTTGGTCGTTTATTATTATTATTATTAAAATTCAAAAGTGCTAGATTATTATCAATATTAGTAAGGTTATGATTCAAAGTAGAAGAGTCTTTATTAGTAATAGATTATTATCAATATTAGTAAGGTTATGATTCAACGTAAAAGGGTCTTTATTAATAAAAAATGATTATCAATATTAGTAAGGTTATGATTCATATTAGTAAGGCTTGTTAAAGACCGTAAATCTAATTATTAAATGAAATGGCTCTCTAGGTGAGAACCCGGAGAGTGTACACACACTCAAACAAGCACTGACTATTGAGTCAAATGAGCCTTAATTATATAGGCTTTCACACTAACGGGATGGTTTCAACTATTCTTGAGATATTAGGATTTGAGATCTAATCTTAGCATCTCAATCTATCATCATCATAACAAATCTCTAAGACTAGCATTCTTCATTACTTCCAACACTCCCCTTTAATGGAGAAAGGGCACTGAACAATAACATATGCTTGCTGGTCTAGTCTCAGCTAGGCTTACAATAAAAAACATGAAAAACTTGGTAACAGAGGTTTTCATTTTGGTTTTTATGCTCGTGACCCCATACTTGTCCATTACGATGTGATGCTTCATCTTCACTTTCCTCGTTGTGAGGTAGTGATGTATTTTCACCTCATTTCTTCTCCAGTGATGGAAAGTTTGAATTCTTATTCTTGCCCTTCTCAAAATTATGGTAGGCTAGATAGGAAAATGTTTTCTCTCACTATTTCTGGTGTCACGCATGTAAATCGGCAATGTTGTCTTCAATATTTATGTATGCAACTTCTGTGTTTGCTTCATAAAGACATGGTGTTTCAAGCCATGCTTGAATAAACTTCAATTCTTCTTGAAAGTTTGTTTCTATTTCCTCCTTGTTGTTGCTAACGTATGCACACACAGAAATATTCACGAGATCATCATAATCTAAATTCTCTCCATCTCTGTCTTCTTTTGCACACAGAAATATTCATGAGATCATCACAATCTAAATTCTCTCCATCTCTATCTTCTTCTGTCACGTCTTCGCAATCAACTTCATGTGGCTTGTCCAATTGATCTTCAACACTCTGTTCCTCTTTACATTCTTCGTAAAGATCAACTCGTGACTCTTCAATATTAGGGTATTGCACAACAGATTGTGCTAATAGAACCACATTGTTTTTCTGAAATTTTTTTAGACTTAAAAATACTACCCAAGCTAACGCCTCCAAATGTCCACATGAGAAAATCATCATCATCAGAATAAAAAATATTGAAAAATATAGACATGTTGTTAAAGTCCAGCTTTTCTCGTTTTATCTTGTTAATAGATTTCGACTCCACTTGGTCCTCTAATGAGCTCCAACAACCTCATTACCACGCAGGCGGGAAGCTCTTCATCAGTAGAACCTTGTAGACTGTGGTTTCTATGCGACACAAGTTTCAGTGCCCTTGGCTCTTGCGACGAGCAACAAACGACCTCTCAACACCCTGGCAACACTATCTATATCTAATTCTGATGCATGAAATTAGCAATTTCTCATATGCACATTTTTGAAAAAAGAAACGCAACAAATCAATTAATATTGTTTTTAATAAATTCTTGCCACCCAACCAGACTACGGAATTGGGCTCTGCATATAGATTGGAGAAATGTAGCAGTTGCTCAACGTTCGTCCACTCCAAACACAAACGTTGTAGAACATTCACAGGCCATGCAGATGGTTGATGGCCTCTTCTGCGATGGGCTGCCTCTGCCACAACCTTACCACGCTTCTACAGATCCATGCAGCCACAGATCAGGCTCACCAAACCAGCAATGAACCTCCATTTCTATCTACGCACCATGGGATCACCACGCAAACTCGGCCTCATGACGTGGATCGATGATTCCGATAATTTTTAGATTTATGAGATCAGATGTCGCTATCGAAGAAATTGTTCAAGGGCGTGCGAATGAGAAGTTGGGGTTCGTGGGTTTCAGAGATTAGGAATCCCACCCAGAAAACTCATATTTGGTTGGGATCCTACTCCACGTCGAAGGCTGTTTCCCGTGCCTACGATGCTGCACTCATGTGTTTGAAGGGCAGGTCGGCTTCCTTAAACTTCCTTGATTCGACTGACCTACTTATCGATCTTGATGTTGACCTAGGTCGACAGCTCGCCATTTCACCGCGTTTGATTCAGAGAATCGCAGCCTTTGTGGCCAATAAAAACGCCGGTGAACATCAAGGATTATTATAGTCCGACATGCCAATAATATTCCAGTGCAAAAATCTCAGGCGGTTACAAGGCATAACTGTGCTATTGTCCCAAAAAGTTCTGCCTAGAACCCAACAGATGGATCTCGTGCACGGATCTCCTACATAGATATACTCTAAGAACATATCTACTCGCTCCGCTTTCTCCAACATACATATCTCGGCGAAGAAAAAAAATACGGCATCCTCTCTCATGCCACAGATCTCATGAGATCTCGGAACACTGTCGCTGTAGCCTCTTGGCCCTCGCAGGGACACAACAAATGATCTTGTCTCCACGCACTCTGCCAAATCCAAATGCGACGCTCTAGCACACTCCGAACTGACAACGCTCATGGGTCCTGGCTATCGAGATGAAAACAACAACAACAGATCTAGCAGTCGCTCTCTTCTTTCATCTGTCGACAAAATCATCAAGTTTCAACTTGATGATCCGATACCATGTTAAACACTGTAAATCTATTAATTAAATGAAATGACTCTCCAGGTGAGAACCTCAAGAGTGTACACACACTCAAATAAGCACTGACTATTGAGTCATATGAGCTTTAATTATATAGGCTTTCACACTAATGGAATGGTTTCAACCACTCTCGAGATATTAGGATTTGAGATCTAATCTTAGCATTTCAATAACAAATCTCTAAGTCTAGCTTTCTCCATTACTTACAACAAGGTTATGATTCAAAGGCTATTAATAATAAATTATTATCAATATTAGTAAACTTATGATTGAAAGTGGAAGAGTCTCTATTAATAATAGATTATTAAGGTTATGATTCATAGTAAGATTATGATTCAAAGTGGAAGAGTCTCTATTAATAATAGATTATTATCCATATTAGTAAGCTTATGATTCATAGGAAGGTCATGATTCAAAGTGGAAGAGTCTTTATTAATGATTAAGACGATATGGCAAGGAATAAGGTTATGATTCAAAGTGGATGTGTCTCTATTAATGATTGAGACGATATGGCAAGGAAACATGATTTAGCAGGGTGGATGAGAGATCGATTAGTATCTGGCTTGATAATAGAGACAATATGGCAAGGAATAAATGATATTCAGCTTGATAATTGTTAGGTCCCTATATCACTAGTATAGCCCCTTATTATTGTTAGTGTAAACCCCTTATTGTTATTATTGTACCCTTGTAACCCCCATTTTGTTATTATTGTGCCCTGAAATTATTATTGTTAGGTCGGCTAGGATTACATTGTGGCCCACTAGGATTACATTATGGCCCCATGGACTCCTATATATAGAAAGGAGGTTTTGTGAATTGTATCATCCAAGAATTGTTCATTCATGTAATGTATTGGAGGTTTCCCCCTCAAAGTGGCTTATTTCTAAGGCGTGGATATCTCATTTCTTCTATTTTTGGAGCTGGTTACACAACATTTGGTATCAGAGCTTTGGATTCTAGGGTTTCGCTGCTCCAAACAGGTCATCGTGGAATTTTCGCTATAACTTTTTTTCTACGAAGTTTCAGAAGTTGAAGTTTTTAGGGTGGGAAGAAAAAATCCTGAGGAAGCTTGTATAAAAATTTTAGAGTTTGGTTCGCAATAATTTCGGAGATATGATCTGTGGAAGTCAGGTATTGTTTCAGGCTCCTAAACATATCATTGTGGCATTTGCGCTATAAATTTTTTCCACCAAGGTTCAGACCTTAGTTCATATGGTACGAAGCTAAAATCCTGAGGAAATTCATAAAAAAATTTCAGATCTTGGTTCGCAATATTTTTGGAGATATGATCTGTGGAAGGTAGTGCTTTTTCAGGCTCCTGAATTTCATCTCAAAGAGGTGATCGTGGGAAAAGTTCAATAACTTTCTCTCTGAATATTGGATTGGAGTGCCGTCAAAAGTGGTCGCAAGTACACGGCCTGTAGTGTCTTCGCTATCAATTTCAGAGACAAAGGACAAAACAGTGACACGTGGCAAGTCGTACAAGTTAGCTCTACTGAACCAGTCCAGAATTAGGTCATTGTGGGAGATTGGACACAACTTTGTCTTGGAGAATCAAAATCAGGTCAGACCTGTGGCATTTGAAAGAAGCTTCAGAGGGCTACTACAGGGCTGAATTTCAGATATCGAAGATTTTCAATTACAGAGATAATTCAATTTCAATATCGATCTCTTAAAAGCTAGTAAAAGGTGTGTATTTTTTTTCCGAATTGCATAAGTCTTGTTTGAAGAATCAAGTTGAATTGATTCCAAGGGAATCTTGTAGAATAGATATCAATATTGGATTCTAAAATGGCCCCTAAAAGGAATTCAACACCCATTAAGCCTTCAGAAGGCTCTACTATGACTCATGAAGATGAAGAATTGCAATATGATCTATCAAAATTACAAGAGCAAATGCAACAGTTTTCACTCTCGCAAAGAGCAACAAAAAATGAAATGGAAGTTTTGAAGAAAGGCATGGAAGTGAAGATGGACAGTTTGAAGAAAGGCATGGAAGCTAAGATGGATGACATGAAAGACAACATGGAAAACATGAAGAGTGATCTAAAAACATACATGGAAGGCTTGATGACAAGCTTAAAACCAGAAATGATTCCTAATGGCGGAAATATAGGAGAAGAACCTCCTGATGAGAACAAAATAAATGTTAATTGTGATTTCATAAACTCGAATGTTGGTGGGAAGAACCACCATATTCCAAAAATGGATATGAGGAAGTTTGATGGAAAGGATCCTGTAACATGGATACTACAGATGGAGCAATATTTTGATCTCCATAACGTGCAAAACACACACAAGGTACGCATTGCAACTTTACATTTAGAACAAAATACATTTGTATGGTATCAATGGCTTTGCTCCCGTAAAAAAATTGTCACTTGGTCAATTTTTACGGAGGAAATAATAGCACATTATGAGGATACAAAGAGCAACACCTTCTTTACCCAATTGATAAATCTCAAACAAAAGGGTTTAGTGGGGCAGCACATTGAGGACTTCCAAAAATTGAATATAAGGGTAACTGATATTCCAGAGGGACACAGGATTGATCTCTTCCTAGGCACTTTAAAGGATAACATCCAACATGAAGTTCGCGTTTTGGAACTTGATTCATTGGAGAAGGCATTCAGGTTGGCAAGAAAAGTTGAATGTAAAATTATGGCGACAAGGAAACCTACCACTCAATTCTATAAAGAAGGAAGTGTTGCTACACCTATATTTCCACAACCTACAAGGTTGACACCACAACAATTGGAAGAAAAAAGAGAAAAAGGGCTTTGCTACAGTTGTGATAGCAAATACACTAAAGGTCATAAGTGTCTTGAGAAGAAATTATTTTACATAGATTGTGAAGAGGAAGAAGAAAATGAACAAGAAGAGGATATACACCAGGAACCAGCCCTAGAAGAGGAAGAAATGAATCCGACCATATCGTGTAATGCAGTGGCAGGAATTACCACTCCTCAAACTCTCAAGATAAAAGGACAAATCAAGAAGAAAAAGGTAATAGTGTTGATTGATTCAGGTAGCACCCATAATTTTATTCATTGTAAGGTAGCCGAGGAATTAAATTGTTTCCTATACCCAGCACCAGAATGTCAAGTGATGGTTGCAAATGGAGGAACTATAAATTGCTCTGGAAAATGCCATAATATCAAGCTAACCATGGGGGAATATGTATTGACTAGTCCAATGCTTTCCATTCCTATGGGAGGTGCTGATGTTGTACTAGGAGTACAATAGTTACAATCTTTGGGGACGGTAGCTTTTAATTTTCAAGAACTTTTCTTGAAATTTTTTTCAGAAGGAAAGGAAGTCGAATTACGGGGTATTGCGGGGAAGCCGGGAAGGATAATAAGCTCTAATGTCATTACAAAGCTTCTAAAGAAAGAACAACGAGGCGTAATTGCGCAATTATGCTCACTAGAAGTTCCAACATCAAAATCATCTATTTCTACAGATCTCCAGCAAGTCTTGGACAATCATTCCAAGGTGTTTGAAACTCCCAAAAGACTCCCACCTATTCGTGATCATGATCATGCTATTCATTTGATTCCAAGAAGTGTTCCTCCAAACATCAGGCCTTATAGATATCCTTACTTCCAAAAGAGCGAAATTGAACATATGATTGCAGAAATGTTAGAGGCGGGTATAATTCAACCTAGTCAAAGTTCTTTCTCTGCTTCTGTAGTATTGGTACACAAGAAGGATGGATCATGGTGAATGTGTCCAGATTATAGGGAGCTCAATAAGCTCACCATTAAAGACAAATTCCCCATTCCTGTGATTGATGAATTATTGGATGAATTACATGGAGCAATTTATTTTACCAAGTTGGATCTTTGTTCAGGATATCATCAAATTAGAATGAAGACTAAAGATATTCTGAAAACAACATTTCAAACTCATGAGGGTCATTATGAATTTTGGTCATGCCTTTTGGCCTTACCAATGCACCTTCTACATTTCAAGGGTTGATGAATTCCATTTTCAAACCCTTCCTTAGAAAATTTGTGCTAGTATTTTTTGATGATATACTAATCTACAGCAGGTCTTGGAAGGATCATGTTGAACATGTTGACGGGGTGCTCAAACTATTGCAGGAGAAACAATTATATGCAAAAACATCCAAATGTTTCTTTGGAGTACAAGAGGTGGAATATCTGGGTCATATTGTATCTCACGAGGGTGTTAAAGTAGACCCTAACAAAATTAAGCCATTAAGGAATGGAAAGTCCCCACAACCATAAAGCAGTTGCGAGGATTTCTCGGGTTAACAGGGTATTATCGCAAGTTTGTTAAGAATTATGGGAGAATAGCGGCACCTCTAACAACATTATTGAAGAAAGATGCATTTTCATGGACTCCTGAAGCAACTAAGGCCTTTGAACGTCTTAAAGAGGCAATGTGCCTAGCACCGGTCTTAGCTACACCGGACTTCACAAAAACCTTTATTGTGGAATGTGATGCCTCAGGAAATGGAATTGGTGCAGTTTTAATGCAGGAAGGAAGACCCATTGCTTTTGAAAGTCGTCCGATCAAAGGAAAGTATTTACAGAAACCTATTTATGAGAAGGAAATGTTAGCAATACTACATGCACTAAAGAAATGGCGAACTTACCTAATGGGAAGACACTTCAAGGTAAAAACTGATCATGATAGTCTTAAACACTTTTTGGAACAAAGACTATCGTTAGAAGAGCAACAAAAATGGGTCACAAAGATGTTGGGTTATGACTTTGAAATAATCTACAAAAAAGGAAAGCTTAATGTTGTTGCAGATGCACTCTCAAGAAAGAATGGAGAGGTGGAAGCATTGCTTTGTGCCATTTCTATTATCCAACCAGATTGGATAACTGAAGCAAGAGATGAATGGAAGAAGGACAAAGATGTATGGATACTCATTCAAAAGTTGCAGCAAGATCCTAGTACATCTGATACATTTAGTTGGAAAATGATTCCTTATGGTACAAAGATCGCTTATATCTTTGTAAGAATTCCCAACTAAAACAAAAGATTCTTCTGGAATTGCACACTTCTCCTCTAGGAGGACACTCAGGATTTTTAAAAACTTACCACGGGGTGAAGAAAGAATTTTTTTGGGATGGCCTTAAATCTGATATTCGAAAGTTTGTGGCGGAATGTTTGGTTTGCCAACAGAATAAAGTGGAAACAATTAAGACCCCAAGACTTCTACAACCTTTATCCATTCCAAGTCAACGTTGGGAGGAGATTTCAATGGATTTTATCACAGGTTTACCTAAGTCCGAAGGAAAGAGTGTCATCATGGTGGTAGTTGATAGGCTTACCAATTATGCACACTTTTGTGCATTATCTCATCCATTTAAAGCAAGTACAGTTGCTACTACATTTATGGACAGAATTCAAAAGCTACATGGAAGCCCAAAGGTTATTGTGAGCGACAGAGATCCCATTTTTACTGGAAATTTTTGGACGGAGTTATTTTCTTGTTTGGGTACTCAATTAGCTCATAGCTCATCTTATCATCCTCAATCTGATGGTCGAACTGAGATAGTAAATAAATGTTTGGAAGGATATCTTTATTGTTTTGTATCTGATAAACAAACACAATGGGTCAAGTGGTTACCTCTTGCTGAATGGTAGTATAACACTTCCTTCCATACTACAGCAAAAATGACTCCATTTATGGCACTCTATGAATATCATCCACCATCCATCACATCATCTTTAAGGGAAAATTCGAAGGTTCAAGCAGTGGAAGATCACATCGAGCATCAGCAAGAAGTTCTCCAACTCTTAAAGGATAACCTGAATTTGGCACAAAATCTAATGAAACAACAGGCAGATCAACATCGTAGCGAGAGAAGTTTTGATGTAGGAGATTGGGTATTTTTACGGCTACAACCATACAAACAAATGTCCCTCAAGCAAGCAAAGAAGGATAAGAAATTATCGCCAAAGTACTATGGTCCTTACAAGGTGTTGCAAAAGATTGGTACTATGGCATACAAATTGGAGCTTCCTGCTTCTTCGCGAGTACATCCGGTTTTCCATGTTTCATGCTTAAAGAAGGTTATAGGTGAAAATCTTCCAGTTCAAACAATATTGCCAGAACTTGATGAGGAAGGAAAAATCATATTGGAACCTGAAGCAGTCATGGAAACAAGAACTCGAAAACTATGGAATCGATCAATTTCAGAGTATCTCATCAAGTGGAAGAACTTACCCACTGAAGATTCTACATGGGAGGATGAGAATTTTATACAGAAGCACCCAGAGCTACTCAAATGTTGAGGACAACACTTTTTTGAAGGAGAGGGGCATGTTAGGTCCCTATATTACTAGTATAGTCCCTTATTGTTGTTAGTGTAACCCCCTTATTGTTATTATTGTACCCTTGTAACCCACATTTTGTTATTATTGTGCCCTTAAATTATTATTGTTAGGTCGGCTAGGATTACCCACTAGGATTACATTATGGCCACATGGACTCCTATATATAGAAAGGAGGTTTTGTGAATTGTATCATCCAAGAATTGTTCATTTATGTAATGTATTGGAGGTTGCCCCCTCGAAGTGGCTCATTTCTAAGGCGTTTACATCTCTTTTCTTCTATTTTTGGAGCTGGTTACACAACAATAATTCATTGATATGTCAAGGAATAAAATGATATCCGACTTGATAATTCATTGAGAGGTAAAAGAAAAAAGAAACTTTAGAATTGGAGAGGGTTAGATTGTTGATTAGGACTTTTAAGAGGATATTTGTCACTCAAAGAACAACCTTTAAAAAGAGGGAAGTAGTTTTGATCTTGGCATGATAAAATTTACGGTTTATTAGAATTTGAAGGATAGAAATGTTTTGACTATCTGAAGATGATTCTGGTTTTTTTTTATGTTTCATTGCTAAGTAAAATTATATCATAGAGAAAAGAAAAAAAAAAAAAAACAATGAAGATATATATATTTTGATTAAAAAGACAGATAATTAGAAGATTGGGAATTGTTTAATTTAAAGTGTGGATGGTAGGTAAGTGTTGGAGCTAGATGAGAAATCCATGTAAATGAACTTATTTTATTAATGAAAGTAAGTGTTTTTTCTAGGAAAAAAAAAATAGAATTGGGATTCTTTTTTTGAAAAAAAAAAATTGGAATTGGGATAATTTTGACAAGATTGATGGGTAAGATATGAGATATCTCAAAAGGAAAAAATGATTGTGGGCATTGAATGGACTTCAAGGTCCACATGAAAGGATTGGGAAGAGGTTGTGATCTTGGCAAGAAATGATAAGACAAGGATATTATTATTATTGATGGAAACCATGGACTAAATATTGTTAAATTTTCTGATTTTCTAGGTAAAGGAAGATTGAAAAACATGTTTAGACGAAATAAAGGATCTATTATCAAGGATGGACCATAAATCAAAGTCGCAATTGAGCTCATTTTTTAATAAAGTTGAAAACATTTAAAATATAAATGAGAAAGAACTAACTTGGTAAAATGGATTTCAACTCAATTGTTAAATTTTTTGATTTTCTAGGTAGAGGAAGATTGAAAAACATGTTTGGATGAAATAAAGGATCTATTATCAAGGACGGACCATAAATCAAAGTCGAAAATGAGCTCGTTTTTTAATAAAGTTGAAAACATTTAAAATAAGAACTAACTTGGTAAAATGGATTTCAACTCAATTGTTAAATTTTCTGATTTTTTAGGTAGAGGAAGATTGAAAAACATGTTTGGATGAAATAAAGGATCTATTATCAAGGATGGACCATAAATCAAAGTCGCAATTGAGCTCATTTTTTTAATAAAGTTGAAAACATTGAAAATACAAACAAGAAAGAACTAAGAACTAACTTGGTAAAATGGATTTCAACTCGAAGGATTGCTTGACTAATTTTGGATAAGATACAAGCATGATCCTACTTTCGAGGATGGTGATGTTGTAGCTTAGTGAAATATGGAAGACTGGAAGTGTCATGGAAACGTTTTAGAAATGTGAGATCAACCACTCCCTTGGAAATTTCAATCCTTAGCTTGTGTAGCACCCTCTTCGCACATTTAACCACGCTAACCGGTCTCATTAGGGGAATTTTGAGGTCTAAAATGGGCCTCCTAAGGAAATAATAAAATAATAGCTGAACCAATAAAATAATATTTATGAATTTGCAATTCACTTTTTACATCACAATCCATGTAACCATAGTTAAATTCAATTCAAAAGGTGTACCAAAACAAAATTAATAAAAAAATTGTATTGATGTGACTAGAAATAAGAATGATATTTTCAAGAAAAAATCATCATCATTGAACAAATAATGCATTTGTCCTTTGTACTTAAATAACTTAAAATAAAATATAAATATAAATTTATAAATTCATAATTATATTATATGCTATTAATAAAATTTATATTATCTAGATTGTATAATAACATGTAATTAATATACTATATAAAAATAATATAATATAATATAATAAATGTATATGGATATGCATTGTTTCTTTCAAGAAATATGAAATGACAATAATATATTATTATTCAAAAAGTGTGAAATGACATTTATTATGAGTACTTTACTTTGAATTTAAAAATACTTAGAGCACTATCATGGTTAACCATGAGTTTTTATCCACCATTGAGAATGTGACAAGTAAGTATCTTTAACTCAAACAATGTCACCTCAACCATTAGAGATGATGTCATCCCCTAAAATGTGATTGGTTGTCATAAAGTGAATTTTGATTTTACATTTTCCTCAGGAGGCTCATTTTAGACCTCAAAATTCCCCTAATGACCGAGGTAAACATGTGACGAATAAATACTATGATATGATTCAACTTCCCAAGTACAGTTAAGGAAGTGGAACCGACAAGACAAGATCCAACTGACCTTCCTCAGATGCTACACGACCTTTATGAGCTAACCAACCGTTCCAGGGACTCAACCCCTAAGACAACTTCTTGTTTTGCTAAACTAGAGCCCCAGTGGCACTAATGACAAGCCCTTCATGTGACTGAAACTCTCTAGTCGCATGCACAACAATACATCCATGCGTCTATAGTTTTTTTAAGGCAATTTTGTGCCAGCGACCCCAGATTTTGAGCCACTTTTTTAGGGCTAGGACTCAGGCCATTACATAGAATTTCATGAAACTTTCATAAATGATCAATAACATGATGACAAGGGCTATAATGTAGAATTTCATGAAACTTCTAGAAATGATAAATAACATGATGACAAGGCCTCTAATGCAAAACTTGAATAAGAACTTGCTCTGACAAGGCCTAGCCATGACAAAAAATCTGTCAAACACATCGTGAACATGTAATATATAGGTCATATAAACACATATGAGCATAGGAACTAAATGCAACTAGGTCAGGGACTTCCAAGTACCACCTGGCCATAGATTCGGCTAAACCAATATTTCTTTCAGCCAATCACCCTTGTGCCATATTCTAAACATGAATGTGGAACTCACAACAAACCAATCAAAGCTTCCTCAGGATTTACTGCAATCCACTAAGGGATTCCTAGGCCCAAACAATAAACATACAATCCCAGGGTTTACCACAATCCCAATATATATCGGTTGAGGGATCATTAGACCCATACAAGCATGGATGCCTTTGGATCTTTCCCCCTAAACTGTGAGGAATTTTTCTGTCTCCAGTCTCTAAGCTTTATTGTATTTCTCGGCATTCACCGGCCAAGAATTCTTAGACCTAATCGAGACTCCACCCTCTAGGCTTTATTGTATATCCTGTCATTCACCGGTCGAGGATTACTAGGCCTAATCGAGGGCACACACCTTAGGTTTTACTGTATATCCCGCCATTCATAGTGCGAGGATTCCTATGCCCACCGAGGTACACACAATTTGGCTTTACAGAAATCCCACCTTCATTGGTCTAGGGATTTCTAGGCCTTTTGTTCTTCTCTAGAGACCACCTATAACACCCTCTTCCCATATTTAACCAAGTTAATTGGTCAACTGGGGTAAACATGTGTGGAGAGGCTACTATGATCTGATTCAACCTCCTAGGTCACCTTAAGGAAGTGGAACAAAAAAAACACAACCAAACTGATCATTGACACAACAAAAGAACCTCCAAGAGGTATCCCACCTTTCCAAGTGACCAACCCCTGAGGAAACTCAATAAATCAAAGACTTAGAGCACCAATCGCTCTCTTGCCAAGCCCTTTTAGCAACTGTGGGTCCCAGTGGCTCCCATGAACCTGCATGAGCGCGACTGCAACTTTTTCATGCCAGTGCTATGCTAGGGACTACGAGATTTAAGACTAAATTACAGGGCTGAGACCCAATCACTGCCCACAACTTCATGGAATTTACAAAAATGGAATGAAACATAGAAACAATGATACCAATGCAAATTATTGAACAAAAACTTGACTGGACCCCTACTAGCCATGACAGACATTTCGTCAAACATGTCACAAATATGAATTCTACAAGTTTAAACAACATATCTGATCATAGGAGTATCATACTTATCTGAGAATCACTAAGAAGCATTGATGCCTTATATCACTAGCTTCATTATCATCTATTAGGTCAAATATTCATTGCTCATTCATTTACAAATAAAAACATGATGAGAATCATACATTTTCACAGTCGTAAAACACATTCATAACTAGCATATAAAAAAAATGTCAACTTGGTATGAGACTACTTTCCACTTAACCATAGATTGGTTGAGCCAAATCTTTCTTCAGCCAATCACCCCTGTGTCATATTCCAAGCATGAATGTGAGACTCAAACCAAAATAACCAACCAGGGCTTTCCGAGGCTAAACCAACTCACCCTTATCAATAGAAACAAGGTTTGTCGCAATCCTCACCGGATCACTAGGCCATAAACAAGCATGGATTCCACCATATTTCTCCACCTACACCGTGAGGAATTTTCATGTATCTTAGTCTCTACCTTTACCGTAATCCACAATCTGATCTAGGGATCACTAGGCCATAACCGAGACACCACCCTCTAGGATTTACCGTATATCTCTCCATTCATCGACAAATATTCCTAAGCTTGATCAAGGGCAACCACCTCTAGGCTCTACCGTATATCCCGACATTCACCAGTCGAGGATTCCTAGGCCCACCGAGACACACAATACCTGGCTGTACTGCAACCCACAATCTGGTTCAGGGGTTACTAAGCCAGTGAATTTACCACAATCCACAGTCCGGTTCAGGGATTACTCGGCTAGTGTTTTTTCATTCAAAGATCCACCTCTCTTAGTCTCTAGCCTTTACCGTAATCCACAATCTGATCTAGGGATCACAAGGCTATAACCGAGACACTACCCTTTAGGATTTACCGTATATCTCTCCATTCACCGACAATTATTCCTAAGCTTGATCAAGGGAAACCACCTCTAGGCTCTACCATATATCCCGACATTCACTGGTCGAGGATTCCTAGGTCCACCGAGACACACAATACCTGGCTGTATTGCAACCCACAATCTGGTTCAGGGGTTACTAAGCCAGTGATTTTACCACAATCCATAGTCCAGTTAAAGGATTACTAGGTTAGTGTTTTTTCATTCAAAAATCCACCTCACTCAGTTTCGAATCCATCTATCCAATTCAACCAAAACATGAGAACCCCATTACACCATGGATATCTGAAAATGGCAAGGCAAAGTTGAAGAACATTTTCACACTTAGGAAAAATCCATGCCAATGACAATAAGAGAACCAAGAACACACATGCATAACCATGCATGCCAAATCTAGCAAGTTAATCACATATGCAAATCGATACCTACAAGTAAACCCGTTGTAGCTTCTTTATCTTGCTCTTCCTTGTTTGATATTTGTTTTTTCTTTGCCTTTTTTGTCTTTCTTGATCCACAATGTTGAAGTGATCCTAGAAAACTCTAAGTGCCCAAGAGTGCGATAGAGAGAATAGAGAGAGCTCCAAAACTGAATTGACAAAAATGTTACACTGACAAAAGGTATCAATTGATCCTCAGAAGCCTTTTTATTAATGGGGCCTATATTCTCTTCATTTTCTTCCTTACATGCAACCCATGACCTTTCACATTTTTTCTTAATTTCCATCATTTTTCATAACTAAAATATCAATAATGTTATTTTGTTTTTCCAAATTTCTTTGCCATTTCCTTTGTCAATTTCCATAGCCATAATAAACAAAATGAACACCTGCACTAGGATGTTTTTTCCCAACATTCAACTTGGAATAAGTGCCCCATAACTGTGGTTATTATTTTGCCTGTTAGCCACCTATAATATTTTGTTATACCAAAAGGTGGCTAAGATCTTTTTGAGCCTCCAAGGAACAAATTTTATCACTAAAAATTGTTGGCTCTTGAAGTCTCTTTAAGGCCTCATGCCTCTGTCCCAAATCCTCATTTGCTGTCCCATTTTTTTTATATATAGGAATTTCTGCTGACTCAAACTGAAAGACTGCTGAAAGATCACCATTTCTCCTCTTCTCAAAACCCTTCATCTGCTCCCCTTTTTCTCCATCAAAACTACCTTGTTTTCATAAGTCCTCTTCTTTCCATTTATGAAAATTTCCCCTTTCATAGTTAAAAACTCACTTTTTAACTATTTCGGAACCCCCAAATCCATTAAAATCCTTGAAAATTCTCATAAAAAATCAAAGTTTCATTGCTATAGGCCTAAGCCCCTTGAGCTAAGCCCTAAACCACTTCCCCACCATACACTTTGGGTCTAGAACCATTTGCTAATACGATAAGGTGCTAATCGCATCGGAAAGAATCAAAGACGCAAGTCTTTGCCATACTCCAAAAGTTCCGATTGCGATTAGCCTTGCTGCTTAAAGACCCCCGATCTTATTATTTTCATATAACCCTGAGCCCACCCCCGGCGCTTAAAACCTTGTGAATATTTTTCCGACCCTTTTTCCTTTGTTAATTACAAAAACCCTCTTTTCCAAAGTTTTGATGTAATGAGCCAAAGTCACATGTTAAAAATAAAATGGTTAGATCAAAAAGACCGATCGCGCAATCGCGATCGGGGAAATTTCAATGGGTTGATCGGAAAGACTAGGCCCGCAGTTCCGATTGCGATTAGGCCCTCATTATATATAAAGCCCTGGGCCCATCAATTTTCATATATCCGAAGGCCCCGCAGTCGGGCGCCTGTCCGCTTTGTATATATGTTTTTCCACCCCGATCCATAAAAACCTTTGTTTATTTCAAAAGTTTGGGTTTTATATAAAATACAAGGGTTTCTCCCCGATTCCATTCTCCACCGTTGATCTAGTCCTTTGATCCAACGGCCTGCGCTCAATCGCATCGCAAACTTTCAATCGCATGCGTTTTTTGTCGCTTCCCCGATTGCCGATCCCCGATTAAATCTGGACCGTTGATCTAATCCTTGATCCAACGGTCCGCGCAAAATCGCATCGCAATTGTTTCACCCCCTTGCGATTACCTCCGATTCATTCCCCGCCGTTGATCTGGTCCTCAGATCAACGGCCAGCGCTCAATCGCAAATGGCTCAATCACAAAGTTTCAATCGCATGTTGTTTTGTGACCTCCCCGATTGCGATCCTCCGATTAAATCTGGACCGTCCATTTCCCGCCTATCCAACGGCCCTTATTCCCTCCGATCGCAAGTCCTACCGCCATTTCAAAACCCGCCGATTCATTTTCCGTCGTCGATTTGATCTGCAGATCAACGGCCAGCGCTTAATCGCACTGGAAGTTCAATCGCATCCCCTTTTCTGCCACCCCCGATTGAGACCCTCCGATTAGATCTGGACCGTCCACGTGTCCAGATCGGACGGTCCAAAACTGCTCCTCCTTATTCTTCTCCCGCTATCCTTTTTTCCTTTCTATGCAGATCTCCACCGTTGGTTGCCTTCATCCGACGGCTACGCTCCTCCCCCGCCATCCGAAGCAGTTTAAACCTATTCCCGTAGGATTTCTTAACTGTTGTTGTGTTTTGCAGGTGTTTTAATGGTTTTCCATTATAGAATGAAGGAAAGCCGAGGGATGGGAAAGACGTTTCCTGTGCCTTCGAGCTATCTTAAAGAAGCCATTCACGGGGCTCTATTCCATGTTTCATCAGTACTCTATGAGTATTGATGCCGTAAAGCCCAGCGCGGGTCTGCACATCGAAAAGACACTGTTTTAAATCAAACACAGTTAAAGAGTATCAGTTTTGAGAATAAAGCACAACAGATGAAGATTGAAGACAATTTTTATGGGGATTACGGCTAAGACAGTTATCAAAAGCCTAATCCCCAATCTAAAACACAGATTAAAGGAAAATCTAAAGTGTTTTATCAGACAGAAAGCCTCCACCGCCACATCTGGGGCAAATTGATTCCTCAGCTACCACCGAGCCACCTGTTGCCTCAAAACATTCAAAAAGAGGCTGAGTTATTGAAGAAAATCAGATATCCGCCTCCAGCACAGCCAGGGAGTTACTTCTGCGAGGAAACCAATGAATAAATATCTGCAGAGTTACTCCAAAATATGCACAGAGCCTCAAAGTCAAACAAAGCTTCCACCGAGCTTTGATATTTATTGTGAAACAGTTAATGTAGTGATCCACCTGTAAATTTTTCCCTCGAGCCTCTCGAAGGGCCGAGAAGTCTTCACTCTGCATTAACTATCCTTGAGATATTTTGTTAAAATCTCACCTCCTCATCTTCCTATAAGTACTTCTACAGAAGATGAGAAACTGTTGGTTGCAGAACTTTGAAATACACTTGAGCTTGAGACTTCTATTTGTACATAGTATTCACTGGCCCTTGAAGCTCTGTTTGTGCTAGAGTAGTTAGGTTGAATAGTGAAGATGATTGCTGAACTGAAACATTGGACTTGAAGTTTGTAGCTGGTTTGAAATCAATATAAAAGCTGTTTCATGGGATCCTGATCTATATTGACGGTGATGTTATTCTCATTTGTAGCTTGTTGTTTTATTTCTGTTTTCATGTTGTTTCATTTTCCACTGTAAAGAACAGTTTAAACAGGGTTAGGACCTGCTGTATATCAGTAACCTTCTCTGGCTGAGAAATCTTTATTTGAATGTTTTCTTCCAATCTGTGTTATTCAGGAATGACTTAATTCGGTTTAGGCATGAGAATGCTGGCGTTCCCTCATTTTATCGTCCTAGCTGAATATTATTTCTGAACGTTACTTTCAGTATATGTTATGTGATGATGAACTGAAGGAAGATATGGTTAGCCCTGGTCCCAGACTTGTCTACATAACTAACAGATTGTTTCCCTTGGAATGTGTTAAAAGCTGGCTAGTTTAGAAGCACTTGCTAGATCTTAGACCATTCTATGTTATCTTTGTGTTTCCCCTTGTTTTGTATGTTTTCTATTGGAAGTGTGTCAAAGGCTGACCGGTTTAAAAGTACTTGTCAGATCCTAGTCTGCTTTCATGTCCTCCTTAAGTGTTCGTCAAAGGCTGACCGGTTTAAAAGTACTTATCAGATCCTAGGCTGCTCTTCGTTCTGCATCTATTTAATTCCCCTTCTTGATGTACCACTCCATTCCATAAATCAAACTTTAAAGAGATCCTTAGACATAGATGAATTTCCCCTTGGATCACACTTGATGTTGTTGTTCAATTAAAGCCCAGATATGACTCCATAGCCCAATGGACTAAAAACCAGCGTTATATCTATCTATCTGTCAAAACTGTTCTATTTTCTTGCAACTTATCACTTTTGAAACTTTTCACTTAGGACTTTCCCCTCAAGTAACCTTTCATGCTCAACCATCCAAAACAAAACAAAACCCTTAGCCTTCATAACTAGCCTAATATCATTACCTTAAGCTTTTCAAAGACAATATCCATATTTGTACATATTGGAGAGATCCCTCTCCGGATTCAGGAGGGCTAGATCCTAGAATCCCAAAGTTTGGTTGAAATGATGTTAACTTTGTGATTGGACTCTCCCAATCTTGCTAATAAATTACAGAGACCTAACATTTTTGGCGACTCCGCTGGGGACATCGAACCCAGAATCATTTTCATTTAAAGATAATCATACGATGTCAGAGATTTGGTTCATAGAGCATTTGCTTTATTAACCAGAGTAAAAAGCAGCCTTTTCAAGCAATGCCTATTATAGGTAATCATGATGGAACTTGTTTGAATCAGTGACAAACTAGGTAAACCCTAGGTTTCTCTTAAGACTTCATCTAAACCTTGAAAAATCAGCTGGCTTAGCCATAAGAGTAGACTACCTTTGTCTCGCAACCTTAGCTAAGTTTTGAAACAAAGTTAGGATATTCTTAACAACCACAAAACTGAAAAATGACTTAGAAAAACCTAAAAATATTTAAGATTGGAATTAAATAAACATGGTGGTGGACCATAAGACCTTTTACCTCTGAAAGGAGCTAAAAATTTCCACTTGGCGACTCCACAATCCTAGCAGACCTTAAGACTCCACTGGGAAGAACCCTTATCATTATAAAATCATTCAAACGCAGTTAGAGGACTGTGGGATTTAAAATTTTAAAAACAGATTGGTTAACCTATCCAAGATTGTCATATCTGGTTGAAATTTTCTTGTTTTAGGTCTAAACAACATAGCATAGTGGCTTCTAAAAAGATTCACACTAGAGCCCACCCAGACCCTAACCCACCTGAGATAGTTGATAATCCAGAAAGTATCATTTGGAAGTCTCCTAAGGTTAAATTATTAACTGTTTTCATATCACCCTTGAGAGCTAAATCAGTCCCTGAAAATCTTTCAGCTCTACAACAATCACAAACTGACTTAGTGAACCCATTTAGGACTAGGTCATTTGATGATATAATCCAGTTAGACTCTGAATCTTCACTTTCATCTCCTGAAACAAGTGAACATCCTGGTAGCAGGGAAACAACACCTCTTGATTTACATTTCCTTCACAATTTAGGTGTCTCCCATCCAAGATCATCTCAACAGTCTACTCCTGGTCCATCCACTTCTACTCACCCTACATCCACTTCTACTCACCCTACATCCACTGTTCAAACCACTTCACCTCAGCCCACTTTCCCTTCTGTAAATCCACCTCCACCTCCTGCCATGGCAACATGGTATGCTCCCTTAGTCCTTCCTGTACCATTAGCCAATCTTCCACAGGACTATCAGTCCAAAATTCCATTATATGATGCTAGTAATACTATAACAACATCTCAACATGTGGACAAGATGAATGACTACTTTGACAGAAACGAAATTGATGATGATTCTGTCAAGTTGAGACTATTTGCTCAAAGTTTGGGGGGAGAAGCAAGAAAATGGTTTAAAGGTTTAACCCCCCATGGTATTAACGATCTCCAAGCCTTCCATCAAACATTCTTAAACAAATGGGTAGTGAGAAAGAATCCTCTCCAAGTCCTTGCTGACTATAGCAATCTCCATAGGAACCCTGGGGAAAGTGTACAATCTTATTGTACCAGATTTAACAGCGTCTATAATGCACTTTCCCCTGAACTAAAACCTCCTCAGGGCTCAGCTTTAAACAAATTTCCTGAAGGGTTTGATCCAGACATGACATATTCGCTTAGAGAAAGAGTTTTTGCAACTCTTGAAGACATGCAAAGGGGTGCTCTTTCTGTGGAAGTAAACTTGATGGAGAAAAGAGCAAGAATGAAGAGCGAGAAGAAAGTATCTTTTAGAGTGGAATCCACCCCTTCCACTTCAAGCTCAAAGATGGAGAGAATGATGGAAGAAATGATGAAAGAGATGAGCATAATTAAGAGAGCACAAGCAAATCAAAATCAAACTGCTCCTCAAAATAGGAACCAGAATCAGAATGTTAGAAGGAACCAACCTCCAAACAGACCCAGGGAAGATGATCAACAGATCACTCCTCCCTTTCATCAAAACTATGTAAGTGAGGTTGAACAAACAGAAGACATAGCAGAGGAAGAGGATATCAACATGTTTGGGGAAGAGGATGATGGCTTTGAGGTTCATTATGATAATAAACAAGGTCTTTACACACCTTACGACGACAAAAGAAATGATAATGAAAATTATTATCGGGACATGGAAAATGTCGTCATAGAACCTCAAAGAGAATATGACCTTAGAAGCAAGACTAGTCAACAAGCCCCCAACACCAAAACCTCTGACAAATCCTCTCAAAGCAGCACCGCAGCTAAACCCAAAACAGCCAAACAAAAAGACAAAACCGTGGCTGTTAATTCTGATAAGGATAAGGAGAAAAACACTCAAAATTCTGAAAAACAGAGTGAAGACATCAGCAGTACTAACGCTTCAGCTAGTACTCCTTCTACAACAGTTGTGTCAAGTAAAACAAATCAGCAAGCTGTAATTGTTGATAGAGTGATAGCTAATAAGGTTGAAACAAGTGCTTCAAAGAATCAAACCCCTTTCAGCCTTGAATAGGAAATCTTAAAGATCAAAATCTCTGTTCCATTAACTGAGTTAGCTACCCAACATGTATATAGGAACCAAATTTTGAAGACTTTAAATATAGAGGAAAATGGAGATACAGTTAATCTTAGTGACGACCTACCAGAGTTGATTTTTGGCCCTAAGATTGAAGGGAAGTTTCAATAAGGACCAGTTCCTCCCTTTTATGTGAGTTTGAACATTCATGACAAAATTCTACACAACACTATGCATGATTCCGGGGCTTCTCATAATTTAATGCCTAAAGCTGTGATGTAGAGCCTTGGTTTAGAAATTACCAGAACCTACAAACACCTATACTCCTTTGACTCAAATAGAGTAAAATGTCTAGGATTGATCAAAGACCTCTGTGTTAACCTAGCCCAGATTCCAGCCAAATGTTTACTCATGGACATTGTTGTGTCTGATGTCCCCCTAAAGTATGGAGTGCTATTATCAAGATCCTGGGGAGCTAAGTTACAGGGGACTATGCAGATGGACATGACATATGCGACCATCTCGGTTTTCAATCAGACCAGAGGACTTTACAGGGAGTCTCATATGCAATACATGGTTACAAGTCAAGACAGACCACGAAACTCTCCTATATATTCTGTCAATACAGGCCTTGATTCTTTTATCATGTTTAACAATGAAACTCCTAGGGAGCAAGTCACTTTAACAGAATTAAAGGCCGACAGGGAAGAAGAGTATAATAACGCAGAAGTGTCCAAACAGTATGCCACATGTGAAAACATTAGTAAACAAAGCATAGGTCTTGATTTATCGGTTATGAGTCCATTGTTTTTAGGACTTAACAACCCAGAAAATACCCCTAACATTTCTGGCATCATCCCTCAATCTATTGAAGAATTTGAGGAGTCAAAACAAATTCAATTGGGTGCTGCTAATCATGAACAGTCAGAAGGCACCATAGTTAAAAAGGACAATCGCCAAACAGACGAAACCGAAGACAGTCCTTTATGGAGTATGTATTTTGATGGGTCGTGCACTAGAAATAATGCTGGTGCAGGGGTTTGGATCATTAACACTGAAAACAACCACACAGAATGCATCTCATGCAAATTAAACTTTCAGTGTTCCAACAACATAGAAGAATATGAATCCCTTCTCTTAGGCTTGCATCTCTTGAAGAAATTAGGAGCCAGAAGAATTAATGTGTACGGGGATTCTGAGTTAATCATTAGGCAAGTCAATTGGGAGTATAATGCGAATCATCCCAGACTTAGAGCCTATCGGAATGATGTCATGGATCTGTTGACAACATTTGAGGAGTCAAACCTGAGTTTCATCCCAAGGAAAAAGAACATTATGGCCCACAATTTAGCTTTTGCGGCCAGGACATGTCTAATGCCATATGAGATTGGAGACAACACAACTCCGATAAAATTTAGACCGGCAGTGCCTGATAACGAAAAATATTGGAAAGTGTTTGACAATGACAAACAAATATAAGACTTCATGCAATTCAGAAATGAGTTCGAACTGCACAGTTCAGATTCAGATTATGATACAGACTGCAGTGAAGAAAACTTTCTTGGTGAAGAAGAATCGTCTCCTCAACCTGGCAATATTAACCTATTGTCTAGCAAACTTAGGAACAAAACAAAATTAAGTGCAGAGTTAGAAACGGAAGAATTACAAACTCTGCATTCTAAAGATGAAAATTTGCCGAGTGGTCTAACGCCTTTAGAGGAGTTGTTCGATTTTAACGATGTGGCCAATAAACCAAAACTAGAACCTGTAAAGACTGAAGTAGAGGAGTGCAATATAGGCAGTGAGGAAAAACCGAAGATGATAAAACTGTCCAAAACTTTGCCAGCTCACATTAAACTCAAATACATAGAGCCGTTCAAAGAATTTTCTGATGTTTTTGCATGGAGTTACGAAGATCTTAAATCCTATGACACTGAAATAATACAGCACAAAATCCCTCTTAAAGAAAACCAAAAACCATTCAAACAGAAACTGCGCAGAATAAACCCTATCCAACTGCCATTGGTTAAGAAGGAAATCATGAAGATGCACAATGCTGGCATTATTATCCCTATTAGATATTCTGAGTGGGTATCTAATCTGGTGTCCGTTAGGAAGAAGACTGGAGAAATCAGGCTTTGTATAGACTTTAGAGACTTAAACAAATCTGTGTTAAAGGATAACTACCCTTTACCAAAAATGGATCACATTTTACAAAGGGTGGTGGGGTCTAAAAGGATTTCGTTGCTTGATGGCTATTCAGGGTATAATCAGATTTTAGTTCACCCTGCTGATCAATTAAAGACAACTTTCACTACTCCATGGGGCACTTTCATGTATGTGAAGATGCCTTTTGGTCTAATGAACGCTGGAGCAACCTTTCAGAGAGCTATGGACATAGCATTCTCGGAAGAATTGGGCTTCTTCATCATTATCTATCTAGATGATGTCACTGTGTTTTCAAAAACAGATGAAGAACATTTAGAAAATTTGAGAAAAGTTTTCGAGAAGTGCAAAAGGTTTGGAATATCTCTAAACCCTAAGAAGACACTATTTGGTCTCCAAGAAGGTAAGCTTCTTGGACACATTATTTCAGAAGAGGGTATAAAGACAGATCCAAAGAGGATTGAGGCTATATTGCAAATCTCTCATCCTCAAAATATCAAAGAGTTGCAGTCTTTCATTGGAAAGATTAACTTTTTGAGAAGGTTCATCCCTAACTTGGCAGAGCTCCTTAGAAATATCACAAACATGTTGAAGAAGGAGCAAGGGATAAAATGGACCTTGGAAGCAAAGACATCCTTTGAGCTGGTGAAACAAGCATTAACCAAAACACCGGTTCTCATAAGCCCTGATTTTTCAAAGATTTTTATATCTTCTCATTTGCATCAGAACATACCATTGCTGCTATCCTTTTACAGAAAAATCCACAAGGACAAGAGAAGCCTATTGCATTCTTTAGCAAGGCATTGAGGGATGCCCCTTTGAAGTATAATATTATGGAAAAGCAAGCTTTTGCTTTGGTTAAAGCATTGAAAGACTTCAGAGTATACATCCTTCATTCACACATCATTGCCTTTGTCCCTAATTCGGTGGTTAAAGACATTCTAACACAGGACCCAGATGGTAAGAGAGGTAAGTGGATTGCTGTTATTCTCGAATATGATTTAGAGATAAAACCCACTAAACTCATCAAAGGCCAAGGTCTAGCTAGATTAATGGGTGAATCCAATTTTGAAGTTCTTGATATCAATATGATTAATGCTTTGGACAGCCAAGAAGAATTCTCAACTCCTATTATTGAAAACCATTTTATGAATTCTCCTTGGTATGCTGATATCGTTTATGTTTTGCTTAATTTAAATACACCTCCTGGTTTGTCGAAAACAAAGGCAAGGTTCTTAAAACTGAAAGCAGTAAACTATTGCATTGTAGATAGGTGTCTTTATTGGAAAAATGCTAGTGGTATATTGCTTAAATGTTTGCCTGAGTTTGATGCAGAGAAGGTTAAGCGGGAATTTCATGAAGGAGAGTGTGGAGGCCATTTGTACTGGAAGTCAACAGCCAACAAAATTTTGAGGGCTGGTTTCTATTGGCCCACCCTTTTTCCTGATGTTCACAAAATGACAACTACTTGCCATAAATGCCAATTGTTTGAGGGCAAGAGAAAATTATTACCCTTTCCTCTGCATCCAATCACTGTTGAAGCTCCTTTTCAACAGTGGGGACTTGACTTCATAGGTGAAATCCATCCCTCATCTTCTGCCCAGCATAGATGGATCCTTACTGCCACAGACTATTTCACTAAGTGGATAGAAGCCATTCCTTGTAGGCAAGCCAATGATTCAGTGATTATAAAGTTCATAGAAACCAATATCCTTTCCAGATTTGGCTACCCTACCAAGATCATCACAGATAATGCAGCAGCATTTGGATCAAAGAAAATGGTGGAATTCTGTCGCAAATATCAGATAACGTTGGGACACTCCACAGCCTATTACCCTAAAGGTAATGGACTTGCAGAGTCTTCCAACAAAAGCTTAGTGAACATAATAAAGAAACTGTTGGAGGAAAACAAGAAGTCTTGGCACACAAAGCTGATCCATGCACTTTGGGCTGACAGATTAACTTTGAAGAAATCTATTGGTATGTCACATTTTCAGCTTGTGTATGGTACAGATGCAATCTTTCCTAATAGCCTTGGTGTACCAGTTATGAAGTTTATTCAAGAATTGCAGACTGAAGATAATGACATGATCAGAAGAATAAATCAGACTATTCATCTTCAGCAAATCAGAGAGGAAGTGTACAACAAAACATTGTAGAAACAGGACAGCATTAAGAAGCTTTTTGACAGAAGAACAAAGGCCAGCAATTTCAAGATTGGGGACGAAGTTTTAAAGTGGGACTCAAAGAGAGAAGAAAAGGGAAAGCATGGTAAATTTGACAATCTATGGCTTGGCCCTTACTCTATTCATTCAGTTGCTGGAAACAATGCATTCTTCTTACAAGAGCTGGATGGAACAAATTTGTTTGGGGGTCCTGTCAATGGCAGGATGCTCAAGCATTACTTCTCTTGATTCATGATATGTTTTTAAGCCTTCTTTTTTCTTTTTTCATTATGAATATTTCATCCACCATTGCATTCAAAGTTATGAAAAATCAAAAAATACAAAAACAAAGAAAGAAAGAAAAGAGGGCAGAAATGAAGAACAAGAAAGGCACAACCCCATGCCAAAAAGAGAAATAAATCTGAAAGTGTGCAAGCTTAAAATGCCACTCCTACAAAACACACTTCTAGTTAGTCAAACTGTTTAATCTTGACTAATTAGCTTTCAATTTTCTGCTGATAGGGTAGTGAATTTGATTTGCCAAAATGTTTAATCTTGGCTCATCAGTAGATAGATTAGGATAGAAATTGAGGTTCAAAAATGTTCAAAATCTAAACCAAAGTTTCCAAAGAGAGATGACTCAAAACTGTTTTATTTTCTGAGTCAAAGAAAGTGTAAATCTGGTTCTAAATCACTCAAAATATGAACCAGAAGAAAAGAAAAGACAGCTCAAACCAAGTAAAAAACAGAGCTGTGAAGAAACGGAAGGCAGTACTTAAACTTTCAAATCTTAAGCCTTCTATTTTGATTTAATTTTTTGCAAATAATAATCTATGTGCAGCTTGTTCTTATGCCATAGATCATAGCAAGTCAAACAATTCAATCTTGACTTGACTATTTTTGAATTTCTGTTTTAGAATTTAGAGAATGGAAGTTTGTTGGACTGTTTAATCCCAACAGACAGTAGACTAGGTAGAGAAAGATCTGAGCTCAACTGTTTAATCTGAGTTCAGGGAGAAATAAGGAGTAGAAATAGTTTAGATTTCCTGCTTTCAAAAGAATAAAATGTTGTGAGTAGAGTTTGCCAATCCAAGTGCACTCTGATGAAGAAAAAATGCTAGATCAGTAGGATTGGGTAGGTAGAAAGTTTGTATTGATGAAAGTCCATTGTTTTCATAGCCGCCAAACATTTTTTCAAAGCTAGATCATCCAGCAAAGGAAGGGCAACCCAATGGATGAGGCAACTAATCAGCCTCCCAGAAATCAAGTCTGAATTCTTGATGCCTTCAAGAAGGCACCATCCCCAAGTGGAGCCACTGTTAACCACCTATAATATTTTGTTATACCAAAAGGTGGCTAAGATCTTTTTGAGCCTCCAAGGAACAAATTTTATCACTAAAAATTGTTGGCTCTTGAAGTCTCTTTAAGGCCTCATGCCTCTGTCCCAAATCCTCATTTGCTGTCCCATTTTTTTATACTCAGGAATTTCTGCTGACTCCAACTGAAAGACTGCTGAAAGATCGCCATTTCTCCTCTTCTCAAAACCCTTCATCTGCTCCCCTTTTCTACATCAAAACTACCTTGTTTTCATAAGTCCTCTTCTTTCCATTTATGAAAATTTCCCCTTTCATAGTTAAAAACTCACTTTTTAACTATTTCGGAACCCCCAAATCCATTAAAATCCTTGAAAATTCTCATAAAAAATCGAAGTTTCATTGCTATAGGCTAACCCCCTTGAGCTAAGCCTAAACCACTTCACGACCATACGCTTAGAGTGGAGACCATTTGCTAATAAACTAATACGATAAGGTGCTTATCGCAGAAAGAATCGAAGGCCTTGAGTCTTTGCCATACTCCAAAAGTTCCGATTGCGATTAGCCTTGCTGCTTAAAGACCCCCGATCTTATTATTTTCATATAACCTTGAGCCCTCCCCCGACGCTTAAAACCTTGTGAATATTTTTTCCGACCCTTTTTCCTTTGTTAATTACAAAAACCATCTTTTCCAAAGTTTTGATGTAATGAGTCAAAGTCACATGTTTAAAATAAAATGGTTAGATCAAAAAGACCGATCGCGCAATCACGATCGGGGAAATTTCAATGGGTTGATCGGAAAGACCAGGCCCGCAGTTCCGATTGCGATTAGGCCCCCATTATATATAAAGCCCCGGGCCCATCAATTTTCATATATCCAAAGGCCCCGCAGTCGGGCGCCTGTCCGCTTTGTATATATGTTTTTCCACCCCGATCCATAAAAACCTTTGTTTATTTCAAAATTTCGGGTTTTATATAAAATACAAGGGTTTCTCCCCGATTCCATTCTCCACCGTTGATCTAGTCCTTTGATCCAACGGCCTGCGCTCAATCGCATCGCAAACTTTCAATCGCATGCGTTTTTGTTGCTCCCCCGATTGCCGATCCCCGATTCAATCCCGACCGTTGATCTAATCCTTGATCTGATCTAATCCTTGATCCAACAGTCCGCGCAAAATCGCATCGCAATGTTTCACCCCCTTGCGATTACCTCCGATTCATTCCCCGCCGTCGATCTGGTCCTCAGATCAACGGCCAGCGCTCAATCGCAAAGTTTCAATCGCATGTTGTTTTGTGAGCTCCCCGATTGCGATCCTCCGATTAAATATGGGCCATCCATTTCCCTCCTATCCAACGGTCCTTATTCCCTCCGATCACAAGTCTTACCGCCATTTCAAAACCCGTCGATTCGTTTTCCGCCGTCGATCTGATCTGCAGATCAACGGCCAGCGCTTAATCGCACTGGAAATTCAATCGCATCCCCTTTTCTGCCACCCCCGATTGAGACCCTCCAATTAGATCTGGACCATCCATGTGTCCAGGTCGGACGGTCCAAAACTGCTCCTCCTTATCCTTCTCCCGCTATCCTTTTAACCTTTCTATGCAGATCTCCACCGTTGGTTGCCTCCATCCGACGGCTACGCTCCTCCCCCACCATCCGAAGCAGTTTAAACCTATTTCCGCAGGATTTGTTAACTGTTTTTGTGTTTTGCAGGTGTTTTAATGGTTTCCCATTATAGAATGAAGGAAAGCCGAGGGATGGGAAAGACGTTTCCTGTGCCTTCGAGCTATCTTAAAGAAGCCATTCACGGGGCTCTATTCCATGTTTCATCAGTACTCTATTAGTATTGATGCCGTAAAGCCCAGCGCGGGTCTGCACATCGACAAGACACTGTTTTAAATCAAACACAGTTAAAGAGTATCAGTTTTGAGAATAAAGCACAGCAGATGAAGATTGAAGACAATTTTTATGGGGATTACGGCTAAGAAAGTTATCAAAAGCCTAATCCCTAATCTAAAACACAGATTAAAGGAAAATCTAAAGTGTTTTATCAGACAGAAAGCCTCCACCACCACATCTGGGGCAAATTGATTCCTCAGCTACCACCGAGCCACCTGTTGCCTCAAAACATTCAAAAAGAGGCTGAGTTATTGAAGAAAATCAGATATCCACCTCCAGCACAACCAGGGAGTCACTTCTACAAGAAAATCAATGAATAAATATCTGCAGAGTTACTCCAAAACATGCACAGAGCCTCAAAGTTAAACAAAGCTTCCACCGAGCTTTGATATTTATTGAGAAACAGTTAATGTAGTGATCCACCTGTAAATTTTTCCCTCGAGCCTCTCAAAGGGCCGAGAAGTCTTCACTCTGCATTAACTGTCCTTGAGATATTTTGTTAAAATCTCACCTCCTCATCTTCCTATAAGTACTTCTACATAAGATGAGAAATTGTTGGTTGCAGAACTTTGAAATACACTTGAGCTCGAGACTTCTATTTGTACAAGTTTTCACTGTCTCTAGTCTGCTTGTGCTAGAGTAAATAGGTTGAATAGTGAAGATAATTGCTAAATCGAAACATTGGACTTGGATAGTTTGGTTTGACATCAATATAAAAGTCGTTTCATGGGATCCTGACTATCGACGGGTGATGTTATTTCTATTTGTAGCTTGTTGTTTTATTTCTCTGCTTTCTTACAATACCATTTTCCAATTATAGTAATGTTGTAATGTTAGGACCGCGTATATCAAGAATCTTCAATGTAGAAATCTTTATTTGAATGTTTTCTTCCAATCTGTGTTATTTAGGAATGACTTAGTTCAGTTTTAGGCATGAGAATGCTGGTGTTCCCTCATTTTATCGTCCTAGCTTAATATTATTTCTGAATGTTACTTTCAGTATGTGTTATGTGATGATGAACTGAAGGAAGATATGGTTAGCCCTGGTCCCATAATTGTCTGCATAACTAACAGATTGTTTCCCTTGGAATGTGTTAAAAGCTGGCTAGTTTAGAAGCACTTGCTAGATCTTAGACCATTCTGTGTTATCTTTGTGTTTCCCCTTGTTTTGTATGTTTTCTATTGGAAGTGTATCAAAGGCTGGATAGTTTCAAAGTACTTACCAGATCCTAGTTTGCTTCTATGTTTTTCTTAAGTGCCTGGTCAAAGGCTGGCTAGTTTCAAAGTACTTATCAGATCCTGGGCTGCTCTTTGTTCTGCATCTGTCATTTCCCTTTCTTATTGTATCACTCCATTCCATAAATCAAACTTTAAAGAGATCCTTAGGCATAGATGACTTGCCCTTTGGATCACACTTTATATGTTTGTCTCAATTAAAGTCAGATATGACTCCATAGCCCAATGGACTAAAACTGCTATATCTATCTATCTCACAAACTGCTCTATTTACTTTTGCAACTTCTCACTTCTTTAACTTGCACTTAGGACTTTCTTCCTCCAGTAACATTTCATGCTCAACCATCCAAAACAAAACAAAACCTTTGGCCTTCATAACTAGCCTAATATCATTACCTCAAGCTTTTCAAAGACAATATCCATCTTTGTACATATTGGAGAGATCCCTCTCCGGATTCAGGAGGGCTAGATCCTAGAATCCCAAAGTTTGGTTGAAATGATGTTAACTCTGTGATTGGACTCTCCCAATCTTGCTAATAAATTACAGAGACCTAACATTGCCTTTATTAACTTTTATTACATGGAATTTTCACCAAGGTTGTTACATAACCCTTTCCCTTTAGGGAAAACCGTCCTCGGTATTCAATTACCCCTATAACCAACAAGATTGCCGAAAGCAACGAAATCAAAACATATTGCATATGAAACTTTATAACTCAGTTCGTTGCAATATTTACAATGGTCGACTTGTTGAGAAACAACCAACATGACAACATAACAACATGAAAACCATAATGACATGACACCCATACCGCTTATTGGAGTTTTATAACACAACTCATGGCGATATTTACATCGATATACATATGTACATATACCAAAACATCACTTCAAACATATACGAAAACATTTATCAAGGAAATTGACTCAACTAGCGAATAGAGAAGGATACATAGGCCACATCTAATCCACCATCTTCCATGTAGTTTCATCGGGCCCAAAGTGCTTCCACAACACTTTAACGTGTTCAATTTCTCAGTTCTGGAGTATGAACACCTTTCTCTGCAATATACACTGAGGTTCCAGCTGGAATTCTCCATCTGGCTCCACCTGCAATACAAACCAGTCAATCACATGATCAACATCTTTAACATACTTCTTAAGCAATCAAACTCGGAAAACATCATGGACTTTCAATGTCAGAAGGAGTGCAAGTCGATAAGATATTGGCCCAATCCTTTCAATAATCGTGAAAGGTCTACAAAATCGAGGTTACAGCTAAATACACGATCCAATCCACAAGGATTTCTTATTGGGATTGATGCACAAGTACACTTGTTCCCCAACCCGAAACTCCTTAAACAACCTGTTCCTATCTGCATAATGTTTATACCTGTACTGTGCTGCCTTTAGATTCTTCTTGGTTACTTGCATTTCTTGTTCCATTTTTGTCAACATGTCTGGTCCAATCAATACCATGTTCACCAGATCACTCCAATTGATGGGAGTATTACAAGTCCGTCCATATAGGGCCTCAAACTGACTCATCGCTAGTGACTCTTGGTAACCATTGTTGTAAGAAAACTGAACCAACAGAAGGTACTCCTCCCATCTCCTCTGCTAACACATCACATATATCCTCAACATGTCCTCCAATATCTTGTTGACCCTCTCAGTTTGGCCATCCGTCTGCGGATGCTAAGATATATTGAAGGTCAAATCCTTCCAAAGCTTAGACGTGAAATTTTCATTCATGTCTAACACAAACTTCTTGGGAACACCATGCAATCTGACCACATATTTGATAAACACGAGTGCCACATCACTAACGAAATTCATAGTATTTACTAAAATGAAGTGTGCTACCTTAGCCAACATGTACACCACAATTATGATGGAATTGTGTTGTCTAGATGTCCTTAACAAACCTGTAATGAAATCCATGGGAATGGCCTCCCATTTCCACTCTGAAATTGCAATTGGCTGTAGCAATCCATCTAGATGTTTACACTCTGCCTTTACATGTTAACACTCTAAACAGCTAGCCACAAACTCTGCCACATCTTTCTTCAAATTTTGCCAATAATAAAATTTCTTCACTACTGTCAACGTCTTATGGTATGTTGGGTGACCTGAATATGATTTCACATGAAACTCTCTCAAGATAATCTTCTTGAGCTCACTACTATATGACACATATCCTGTCCCTAAATTTGAACAAGCCATCTGTTTAGAGATGATAATCCACATCCTTAGCACCTGTACCACTATTTGTGTCTGTACTCGTACTCTGCTGTAAATTGTACATAAGCTCTATATATCTGTCATTCTATTGACCTGCTTGTAAGATCTGATCCTGTAAGTCTATCCCATAGGAACTCATAGTTGCAATGTGATTCGCCTGTATCTACCTGCTAAGAGAATTTGCAACCTTGTTCTCTTTTCCCTTGATGTACCTGATCTCAAAATCGAATTCACTGATCGTGGCCAACCATCTAGATTGTTTGACATTTAGATTTGGTTGGTAAAACAAGTATCTCAACCCACTGTGATCTCTCATCAATACAAACCTCCTGCAAAGAAGATAATGCCTCCACATCTTCAATGCATGGGTGATTGCTGCTAACTCAAAACCATGTGTCATATAATTCTTCTCGTGCTCATTCAATTTTTGTGAATCGTAGAATACTAACCGTCCCTCCTGCATAAGGATTAAACCAATGCTTCTCTTACAAACATGTATACAAGCTACAAACTCTTTGTCTGGGTCTGCAACCTTTAACATTGGAGCATTTTTCAACTGCTTCAACAATTCAAAACTTGTTGCACATTCCTCTGTCCATTCAAGTTTCTTACCTTTTCTCTACAATGACATAATAGGATATGCAATGCGAGAGAAGTTTCTAATGAACCTCCCATAGTAGCCTGCTAGCCCCGTGAATGATCTTACCCAATCCACATTTCTAGTAGTTTTCCACTCCATGATAACTCTTATCTTCTCTAGTTCCACTGTTATGTTTTCTTTGGAGACCACTGATCCGGATTTATGCAGGAACGCAACAGAATAAACACATAACCATAAAGATAGAGATGCAGCGGAAATAACACTTCATTTCATTAATATCAAAGAACTGAAATTTGCTTACAGACAGAATGGAAATAAAACTAGCTAGGGCACTGGTAGCTATCTCTGAGAAGAGATGTGGCGGCTACAAGCCTCTAAACTACATTACAATGAGGCTCGAGGGCCTATTTATTATTGAGAAACAATGGAGAACCCTAAACATCCCAAAACCTAACCCTAGGAGATGAAGCGCCAAAACTATGGGCCCCGTTTGGGTAAATTGGTGTTTCAACTTCCCAGGGACGTAACTTTGGCATACTATCTCCGTTTGGCGCATATGATACATCATTAGAAAGCTCTATCCGAGGACTACAGCTGTCGGGACGAATTTTTTATCGAGAAAGGGACGACTCTGAGTTCAGGACCCGAAAAACTGCTAAAAATAGTAAGTTATGCCAAAACGGAAAAACTGAAAGAGACAATGGTGGGGGCCAAGTGGAATAGGCGGGTGGCCACCAATATCCACCTGGATCATTCCTCCCCCCTTAGGAAGCAATGGTCCCCATTGCGTTAAGTTCCTCCATGAGATAAGGAAATTTCTGCTGAACTTGGTCCCTGGTGAACCACTTTCCTTGGTGCAGGAGTTGGCCAGCTTTGACAACCCGATACAGTTGGATCTGCTGTTGACGAGTGTTCTTGATTTGCATGTCCATGATACAATCTGTGGTGGCCTGTTCCATGCAGTCTGGGTTTAACTCTGTTGGTCTGAGTTGTTCTGCAATGTCCGAAGTGTCCAGTAGAGGTGGGAAGTAAGGACGAAGGCGATCCACATTGAAGACTGGGTGCAGACCAAGGAATGGTGGAATACTAAGCTCGAAAGCATTGTTCCCTACGGCCTTGGTGATGGTGTACGGCCCGTATCGGAGCGGGCGAAGCTTGCGGTGAGGTCCAGTGAGGCGCTCCTTCTACAAATGCAGCCATACTTTATCGCCCACCTGGAAGTTGTGTGGCACCCGGTGTTGATCATGGCGCTGCTTGTACTTCGCATTAGCTCTGTCCAATATATCATGAACTTGTTGGCGGATGTGTTGAATGCGCTCGATGAAGCTACTTGCTTTGTCAACTTCAGACTGGACGTGCGCTGAATCGGCCTGAGCAGCTGCAAATGGCATGGCTACGTCAATGGGACATAGTGGCTGGAATCCCAAGCCCACCTGAAAGGGGCTATGGCCAATTGAACTGTGGAGAGCCCAGTTATAACTATGTTGTACATAGGGGAGGCTCTCGTCCCATGTGCGTGGATTCTTTGAATTGTACATGCGCAGAATGTGTACAATCATTCTGTTGACGACCTCTGTCTGGCCATCTGTTTGGGGATGGAAAGCTGTGGACTTGGTGAGCTTTGTGTCCATCATTGACCAGAGGCTGGACCAAAATGTGTTGAGGAACCTGCTATCTCGATCTGATATGATAGACTGTGGGATCCCAAAGTGAACCCATACTCGTTCAAAGAAGAGTTTAGCAGTAGCTTCTGCTGTGATATTCTTCTTACAGGCCGCCATAATGGCCATCTTCGAGAATCTATCAACGACCAAGAAAACACAGTCATTGCCATTCTTAGTAGAGGGCAGTCCCGACATGTAATCCATGGAGATGGATTCCCATGGTCGACTAGGGGTAGGTAGTGGAGTATATAGGCCTTGCTTCTTGATGGTCGGCTTAGCAATGGCACAAGCAGTGCAGGATCTTATGTGCTTCTCGACATCCTTTCGAAGGTTCGGCCAATAGAAATACTTCTGTAGTATTGCTACTGTTTTCTCGATCCCGAAATGCCCAGCAACCCGACTGTAGTGTGCTTCCCATATCATCTTGGCACGCTCGCTTGAAGGAACACACAGGTGTCCCAGGTGACATAAAAGTGCATCTTGGAGGTGAAAATTTGGAACTTGCGTGCCCCCCAAGAGTGCCTTGTAAGTGTGGCCGAATTCTAGGTCACTCTCATAGAGAAGCGGCCAATCAGAAGTCTCGTGCCCACAAGAGTTGAGCACGATGGTGAGCGACATGATCGGTGGTTGGCTGAGGCAGTCTGCAACATTATTGGTGCTACCCTTCTTGTACTTGATGTTCAAATGAAACTGTTGCAGATATGTGGACCACTTCTGATGGCGATCATTCTGCAACTTCCCTTGTGTCTGTATGAACTGCAGGGGCCGGTGGTCTGTGTGGATGATTGTTTCCTTCCCCGAAATGTAATGCTTCCATTGTCGACAGGCTTGCACAATGGAATACATTTCTTTGTCATAGGTGGGATACTTGCGAACTGTCTCAGACAATGTCTCACTGTGATATGCCACTGGATGTCCCTGTTGAGTAAGAACTGCCCCAATAGCATAGTCGGAGGCATCTGTCTCGATCTCAAATGGCTGCTGCAAGTCTGGTAAGGTGAGCACTGGGGCAGAACAGAGGCGATTTTTCAATTCTTTGAACGCCTTCTGTTGAGGTTCCGACCAAAAGAATTTTGCTCTCGCTCCTCCTTTGGTGACTTGACTCAAGGGCCAAGTGATATGAGAGAATCCCAACACGAATCTCCGGTAGAAATTAGCAAGACCCAGAAAGCTGCGAAGCTCTGTTATAGTAGTCGGGGCTGGCCAATCCCGAATGACTTGGATCTTGGCTGGATCCACATGCACCCCCCTTTCATCAATAATGTATCCTAGATATTGAACTTGGGTCATGCCAAGCGTGCACTTCTCCAAATTGGCACACAACTTGTGTTGCCGCAGTGTTTGGAGGACTTGTCGGATGTGATGAAGGTGCTCTTCCCAAGTCTTGCTGAAGATCAGAATGTCATCCAAGTACACCACTACGAATGGGTTGGTGAATGGCCGCAAGATGTCATCCATCATCCTCATGAAGGTTGAGACGTCGTCAACCCGAGGCATGACCTGACCATTCAAAGGAGAAGCCTTCAACCTTAGCTTTGAGCGGTCTTCCCACCCATCAGGGGTTGGTGGTACACGGTATTTTCAGACTTGGTCGATCTTACTGAAATATTTTGCACCTTGGAGTTGGTCCAGAAGGTCATCAATCCGTGGGATTGGGTACCTATTCCGGACAATGATCTTGTTCAGCGCCCGATAGTCAATACAGAGTCTCCACGTCCCATCCTTCTTCTGTACCAACACGATCGGGCTCCCACAGGGCGATGAACTTGTTCTGATGTGACCTTTCTGCAACAGCTCCTGAATCTGCCTCTTGATTTCATCATTTCCCAGAACAGAGCGTCGATAGATCGGTCCATTGGGTAGTGGCGCACAGGGCAGGATCGATCAGTTGAGCACAAAGGCAGTGGAGAACCCCTGCGTGGGAGGTGAAGATGTCCGTACTCCTTCACGATATGCATTTGTTGTTGTCGTGCGGGAATACAATACACAGGATCGTGGCCGATCTTCTTGCTTGCCCTGGGGGCGGATCATCGGGAAAGCGAATTTCCTGGTTTGGGAAATGAGGTGAAGGAGTGTTTCCACGGTAACAAAGAGCCATAAAGTAGGAGGTGGTACCTACGGTATCATGCAACTTATTTCCCAAAGTAATAATAACGACACGAGGTCGAGACTCATACACAACATGACGCTTCCACAAGTATGGTTGTCCTAATAATACATCGAAACATCAATAGGAGCAATGTCACATAGTACCTCATCTGTGAAGGGCTTGATGGTATAGGGAAGGCGACACTGCTGGCTGACGCGGAGATCTCTTCCTTGGTGAAGCCACCCGATGGTGTATGGATGTGGGTGAGCTGTGGTCGGCAAGCCCAACCGCTTCACGGCGTCTGTTGAAATGAGGTTCTTTTGGCTCCCATTGTCGACAATGAACTGTACAGGGGAGCCCTTTACCCACATCTGGGAGTGGAAGAGACGTTCCTCCTCCTCTGGATCTTCCAGTTCCTCCTTCTGGACCTTTGTAGTGGCAACAGTGGCGTTGGGCTCCGCATCAATAATCTGTTTTCCTTTTTCATTCCCCTTTTCAGGTTCTGATTCGGAGTCAGAGCATGCATCTGACTCAGAAGCCCTCATCTCGGCCACTAGCAACTGCTTGGCCCGACACTCACTTGTGTTGTGAGTGGAGCTCTTATGGAACTCACACCACTTTCCCGTGTCCTTCTTTGGCTTTACGGTGTTGTTCTTTTCTTGTGGCTTTGGTGGGTTGTCTTTAGCAGCCATGCCTTGGCCTCACTAATCCTTTGTTAACGGTTTTGTATTGGGCTTACCTTCCTTGCTGGTGATTCGCGGATCCAAATCTCAACTTCTTGTTTGAATTTAGCAATCTTGGCGTATACCGGTGTCGTACCAAGCGAGGAGATGTCGAAGACTCCATTTCCTCCTGTGAATGTATCTGTCTGGTGGTGCGATGCCCCCAGCACCAAATGTTTCTCTGAATCTTTGATACCCAACATTGTGCGCAGGGTATGGAACAGATTCGTCAGCTCGTGCACATCTTGATCCCTTTGTTGTCGCAGCGTGGTCCATTGTATGTACTTGTCCTCATAGCTCCCTACGGGATAGTACTGTTCCTTGACGGCGTCTCGAAAAGAATTCCAAGTTGGTACAGCCGAGAACAGAGAGGGTTCTGTCTGGTCCTTGTTCTCACAGTAGGTTTCCCACCAGTCCTTAACATGGGGGGTAGCTTTGAGGAGTGCAAAAATAATCTTCTCTCGGTCTGAAAAGTCATGAGCAGAGAAATATCCTTCTAATAGATTCAACCATCTATGTATGGCATCTGCGTCTGTGACCCTCAAATATGGGAATGTCAAAATTTACTTGTACCTTAAAGGGAGTACGCTCCGGAGTACAGCTCTTGGATGCGAATCTTGGCAGGTGGGCGTAGTTGAGATATGAGCAAACTATCCTTTTATCGTGATTCTTTTGTTTCAAGGAACCTCCTCAAGAGCAGCAATATTTTGATAGGATCTCCTGCTCCCTCATCTTTATTTTCGTCCCCCATGGGTGTTCGTCGAGGTTTGCAAGGCTGATCTTGCAAAGGTTCCACCAGATCAAGCCCTAGCTCCTTATACCCGACCTCGTTGGGGACATGCAAAGAAGGATCGAGAAAAAGCAGACCGCTCTGATACCACTGATCCGGATTTATGCAGGAACGCAACAGAATAAACACATAACCATAAAGGTAGAGATGCAGCGGAAATAACACTTCATTTCATTAATATCAAAGAACTGAAATTTGCTTACAGACAGAATGGAGATAAAACTAGCTAGGGCACTGGTAGCTATCTCTGAGAAGAGATGTGGCGGCTACAGGCCTCTGAACTGCTTTACAATGAGGCGCGAGGGCCTATTTATTATTGAGAAACAATGGAGAACCCTAAACATCCCAAAAAAACCCTAGGAGATGAAGCGCCAAAACTATGGGCCCCGTTTGGGTAAATTGGTGTTTCAACTTCCCAGGGACGTAACTTTGGCCTACTATCTTCGTTTGACGCACATGATACATCATTAGAAAGCTCTGTCCGAGGACCACAAATTTCGAGACGATGCCCAAAAAACGTCGTTTAGGGCCTCAAAACGGCTCCGGAAGTTCAGGACCCGAAAAACTGCTAAAAATAGTAAGTTATGCCGAAACTGAAAAACTGAAAGAGACAATGGTGGGGGGCCAAGTGGAATAGGTGGGTGGCCACCAATATCCACCTGGATCAACCACCTGCCCAAGTAATGTGCTTTTGTCTGAAAGAAAGCTGCATTTACTTAGCTTATCATACAACCGATGCTCTCTCAGCAATATATATATTGTTTTTAAAGTAGTCAACATGCCCTTCCATATTCTTAAAATATATAAAGATGTCATCAAAGAATACAATAACAAATTTGTCCAAATAAGGGCACAACACACTATTAATCGAAGCAAATAAAGGTAAGCTTGACCATAGGGCATCCAAACAAATGGAACTACAACAAACTCGTATTGCCCATGCACAGTGCAAGGAAGTGTCTTGTAAATGTCATCTTCTTTGATGTGTACACGATGATATCGGATATCACGGATCTAAATCAATCTTTGAGAACACTACGCTCGCCTGGCGGTCGAACAAATCATCAATCCTTGACAACATACACTTGTTCTTGATGGTTACCATGTTCAACTTCCTGTAATCAATACATAACCTGACAGTACCATCCTTCTTATTTACAAACAAAATTGGTGCACCCCACGGTGATACACTTGGACGAGTGTATCCCTTGTCAAGCATTTCCTTTAACTACAGCTTCAACTCTACTAACTACCAGGTGCTCATCTGTACGATGCCTTTGATGTTGGTCTGCCACAGTATCAACTCAATGGAGAATCCATTTCTGCGCGGGTCAACAACTGCGAGATCTTCTTTGAAGCATCTTCGTGACTTGTAAGATCGGATCATGGTCAATATCTCTACATCATCATCCTCCTTACCTTTATCACTAGAAATATTGCTGCTATAAATAACACCTCCTTGTGCATTTGTGTTCTTCCTGTAGATGTCACCATCTTAACTAATGTTGCTTTCTTCTTACCCTATAATATTCTCTGCTCTCCATTATCATCCAAGCACTCAATGGCTTTGTCATAACAATCCACTTTGGTCTTATCAATCCATTCCCAAAAACATGTTATACGAGGTCAACGAAAATACATTCAAATGTGTTGATATATACATACTATTCAACTCAATTTCACAAGCCTTTACCCAATGATGAACTTGTTTCTTGGTACAAGTAGTCAATTTCACTAACCAAGACTCTGCATGCACTTCTTTATTCAAACCACACTTATCCATCAAGTCAAGGTTAACATAACTATAATTAGATCCAGAGTCAATTAAAATAGAAACAACTTGATCATAAAACTTACCATTCATTTCAATGATAGATGTTTGATGATCTGCCTGCCTATTGTCCAACGTTGCATATATACGAGAAATACTCTGCCCAACATCTCCAACAATTCACGCCTCTTGTGAACTATAGATCTGAGGTCTACCACCCTGATTCTATGGACAATCCCTTTTAAAATGCTCCTTGCCACATGTCAAACACTCCAATTGTCTTGCACCACCACCTCTATTCTGCTGTTGTGATCTATGTTTCTATCTAGCTGCATTGAACTCTTAGGTGGTGCAACATTCTCTTTCTCAATTGCATTCCGAGGCCTTGTTTTTTTTCGGCTGCCATTTACCTTTACATTTGTATTTATCTTTTCTTTTCCGTCCTTGTTAAGATTCATTCATACGCTTTGACTTCTCATAAACGTGCTTCAATTTACCAATAACTTCTTCAAGTGACAAAGGCTCATCATAATCAATCTGACCTCTAAATGCTAATGGAAATCCACTGACAAATATTTGAACTTTATCATTTTCCTCTTTAAGATACGGTACATACTTCAATAGCTCCAAGAAATTGGTCATATACTCCTCCTCTGTCATCGATACCATTTTAAGCCCATAAAATTCCTTGACTTTGTTGTCATAGTAACTTTCTGACAAATACTTCTTTTTGAAAAGTCTTTTGAATTCATGCCAACTCAACTCATTTGCCTTGATGTTTTTGACCTGTTTTACATCTTTCCACCAGATATCGTCTTTCCATTTGAGGCTAAATATAGTTATTATGGCCTTTATATTATTTGTATACTCATGTAGTTCAGAGAAATTATTCATGCCGAGTAACCAAGCCTCCACATCCTTAGGCTTCTTTAACTCTCCATCAAAAGTAGATGGCTTCACTTTCTTAAACTCATCCGGTAAGTACCCCCTATCACTCCTCCTGTAAGGGTGATAACTATGACGATCATAGTGCCTGTCAAAACCAAAACTAAAATATGAGTTGTGTCCATCACCTCTCCTATCCGGAGTATCAAAAAATATACATCTATGATTGTCATATATATCTGACCTATGACCACCATGAGATCTACTTCCATATGCCCCATTAGTTCTGTTGGCCACCTATGAATTTTTTGACAAACAAACAGGTGGCTAAAATGTTTTTGAGCCTTCAAGAAATAAATTTCCTCTGAAAACATATCATTCTTGAAGCCTTTATGTGTCTTTTTCCCTTCGAAAAATCCTCATTGCTGTTTCCATTTAAAAAGCACCACTACCTGTGAAAGAATTTTGCTCAAAAGGCCTCCTTTCCCCCTTATTTAATTCCCACAAAGCCTCTATTTTCATCACCTTTTTCCCCTTTTCAAATCCCACAAAATCTCCTCTTTAACCCTCCATCTTGTCCTAAAACCCTTTTTAAACCTTACAATATCCTTTGTCTGGTTTAAAATACCCTTATTTCTTCTACTGAAACCCCCATTTGGCCTTAAAAAGCACTAAATTTAGGCCAAAAATCCCCTTTTTACACTACAGGCCTAAGCCCCTTTCGGTTAAGCCCTTAACCACTTCCCCACATATGACCCGCGCCCAAGACCAGGTGCTAAATCCCTGGGCGCTTATCGCAATTGGAGCTTTCCGTGTGTGCATTTCCCTTTGTTTCTTGAAATATTTCGATGCGATTGTATTTTTCTCTGAAGACCTCCTTCGTGATCCCAGTCGTTGATCTGTATAGATATAATGGCTAGCGCTGACTTCACCCCACGCCCATTACATCGTTCCATTTCCTTCCCTATTGAACATTGACCGTTGATCTCCTCCTGAGATCCAACGACTGGCACAACATCGAATCATCGCCAATCGAAAAATCTTAATGTGCCACTTTTTGTTTCCCTTGATTGTGATCCTCCGATTCGATCCTAGCCGTTGAATCCACAAGAACCAACGGTTAGGATTCGATCGCGCTCCACCCCTGTTGCCTCCATCTCTCCCCCTTCGATCAGATCTCCACCGTTGATTCTCCACCGATACAATGGTCCACGCGTAATCGCAAGTTCAAAACATCGGAGTTTTGGCCCTTTCCTTTCTCCGATGCGGTTAGATTGCAGCCGTCCATCTCCTTTGATCCGACGGCTCCCATTCTTCCCACTCGTTCTCTTTCCCCCCTGCCTTCCCACTCCCTCTTTTAATCTAGATCGTCCATTCTATAGAACCGACGACTGGGATTTAACCCGCCTTTAACCATTCCCTGCCTTACCGACCGCGCATCTGTCCATATCGCGCTCCATCCTCCATCGTCAGAGCTCCTTGCCCGCAATCCAATGGCCGAGAACCATATCGCGTTATTTTGGTGTTCGAACTTTAACGCTTTGAAATCGTGCGATATGGGCGGTTTTGTTTTGCCACGTGTCATGCAGCGACATATATCGCGTTTTTTTGGGGAAATTTTAAAACCACTCAGAAGCAGCGTGACACCAGTGGTTTTTCCCGTCAGAACCACCTTTCCCTCCTTCGCCCCCAAAAGATCCATCATCAATCTCAGCCATCCATTTGATCAGATCAATGGTTCTCATTCCATTGCATTCCCATTTAACTTTCTTCCATTGAGTTTCCACAGACTTTCACCTAAAGATCCTCCGACGTGGATCTCCTCCTGAGATCCAATGGCCCACAATCAATCACCCTCTGCCTGCTAGGTCCCACTACCTAAAGGCTCCGCTTTCATGCATTTCGCTTCATTTACTTTGTATTCACCCAAAGTTTAACCTTTGTGTTTTAACACTAAGAGTTCCTTTCTTCACTTAACTTACTATTAACACCTCCATCAACCAATCCTGACTGTTGATTACTATTGCTTTATCTAATCGAACGGTCCGCAACCCTCTCTACACCAAACCTCTAACAGCTCATTCTTTCACCCTCTTGCAGAGATTTACATTGGTTTTTCCACTTGCATCCACCATTCCACAGGCCTTCATAGTAATCTTCCACCACTCTCCTGGATTTCATAGCGAGTTTATTGTATTGTGCAGGGTTTACACAGTGAGAAATTCACTGTCTCTACGGTCACGGTCACTGTGACTCAGAGCGCGGAGATGATCATCGCCGAAGTAGCAAAGAGCATCAGTAAATGAAATTAAGGGATTGAAGGCTCCTTATTGAAGATTTAACGCCTATAATCTCGTATTCAAAGGATAAAGGAGAAATTTGAAGACTAAGCACTTTAACAAGTTACATCAGAGCATTCATGTCAGCAGAACATTTTTTCTCCGAAAAGGACTTCCTATAGCATTCTTCATGCCTCCTCGAGCCCTTAAAAGTTAGTACACTGACAAAAGCTTCTAAATAACTGTCAGGACCGCAGTTATGGAAGTATGGAGACATGCAGACTTTCTATCCCGGTTACATATTTCAGAAGGCTACACAGAGTACCATCAGTTAGAGCACTTCCAAGAACATACCTAGAGTTATTAACAAAGACTCCTAGACCATACTATAGAGTACACACAGTTAATGAAGAGACATTTTGCAGAATGGGCACTCGATCTTCCTCTTCTCTGTCATAATGAAACAATTAAGTTTACATCTACCACTACTGTCATTCATTCTCCTATAAGAACTCCCGAAGAACATATTTTAAAGGTCGTTGAACCAGGTGGATATTGGTGGTCACCCACCTATTCCACTTGGGGCCCCACCATTGTCTCTTTCAGTTGTTCAGCTTCGGCACAACTTACTATTTTTAGCAGTTTTTTGGGTCTTGAACTTTTGGAGCCGTTTTGAGGCCCTAAACGACATTTTTTGGGAAAATGGAGAGCAACATAAGTATATGGACTGATTTTTTTCATTCAAAATTTGTAGTCCTCAGATATATTTTTCTAACGAGGTATGGTACGCGTCAAACGGAGATCGTATGCCAAAGTTACACCCTTGGGAAGTTGAAACACCAATTTACCCAAACAGGGCCCATAGTTTTGGCGCTTCATATCCTAGGGTTAGGGTTTTGGCTGTTTAGGATTTCCTATTGTTTATAAATAATAAATAGGCCCTCGAGCTTCATTGTAACTCAGTTCAGAGGTCTATAGCCACCACATCTCTTCTCAGAGATAGTTACCAGCACCCTAGCTAGTTTTATTTCCATTCTGTCTGTAAGCAAATTTCAGTTCTTTGATATTAATGAATTGAAGTGTTATTTCCGCTGCATATTTGTATTTATGGTTATATGTTTATTCTGTTGTGTTCCTGCATAAATCCGGATCAGTGGTATCAGAGCGTTCTGTTTTTTCTCGATCTTTCTTTGCATGTTCCCAATGAGGTCGGGGTATAAGGAGTTAGGGCTCGATCTGGTGGAACCTTTGCAAGATTAGCGTCGCAAACCCTGACAGACGCCCATGGGGGACGAAAAGACCCTATTCTTGCATCTGTCTCGATCTCAAATGGCTGTTGCATGAATGTCAAAATTTACTTGTACCTTAAAAAAAGTTGCACCTCCAGAGTGGCTGCTATATGCAGATGCCGTAGATAAATGATTGAATCTATTAGAAGGATATTTCTCGGTTCATGACTTTTCCGACAGGGAGAAGATTATTTTTGCACTCCTCAAAGCTACCCCCCATGTCAAGGACTGGTAGGAAACCCACTGTGAGAAAAAATACGAGACATAACCCTTTCTGTTCTCGACCGTACCCACTTGGAATTATTTTCGAGACGCCATCAAGGAACAATACTATCCCGTGGGGAGCTATGAGGACAAGCACATACAATGGACCACGCTGCGACAGAAAAAGGGAACAAGATGTGCATGAGCTGACGAATATGTTCCATACCCTGCGCACCAAGTTGGGTATCAAAGATTCAGAGAAACATCTGGTGCTAAAGTATCACAGTTGTCTGCACAGATACATTAAGGAGGAAATGGAGTTCCTCGACATCTCCTCGCTTGGTACGGCATACCGGTATGATGCCAAGATTGAGCATAAATTCAAGTAAAAGAAGCGAGACTTTGGATCTGCGAATCAAAAGCAAGGGAAGGGTGCTTCCAAACCGCAGAACAAAGGACAGAGCCAAGGCATGGCGACTCAAGACAACCTGTCGAAGCCACAAGAAAATAACAACACCACAAGGCCAAAGAAGGACATGGGAAAGTGGTGTGAGTTCCATAAGAACTCCACTCACAACACAAGTGAGTGTCGGGCCAAGCAGTCGCTAGTGGTCGAGATGAGGGCTTCTAAGTTAGATGCATGCTCCGACTCTGAATCAGAACCTGACAAGGGGAATGACAAAGGGAAACAGATTATTGATGTAGAGCCCAATGCTAATATTGCCACTACAAAGATCCAAAAGGAGGAACCGGAAGATCCAGAGGAGGAGGAATGTCTCTTCCACTCCCAAATGTGGGTAAAGGGCTCCCCAGTACGGTTCATTGTCGACAATGGGAGCCAAAAGAACTTCATTTCAGTAGACACCGTGAAGCGGTTGGGCTTGTCGACCACAGCTCACCCACATCCATATACCATTGGGTGGCTTCACCAAGGACGAGATCTCCGCGTTAGCTAGAAGTGTTGCCTTCCCTATAGCATCAAGCCCTTCACGGATGAGGTATTATGTGACGTTGCTCCTATTGATGTTTCTGATGTATTATTAGGAAAACCATACTTGTGGAAGTGTCATGCTGTGTATGAGTCTTGACCTCGCGCTTTTATTTTTACTTTGAGAAATAAGTTGTACAGGATACCAGAGGTACCTCCTCCTGCCGCTATCTCTTTGGTTACTGCAAAAAAATGCAGTAAGCTCATTTTCCAAACCAAGAAATTCTTTTTCCTGATGATTTTCCCCCAAGGCAAGAAGAAGACTATGGCCACACCCTCCAGACATGGCTCCTCTGCACGAAAACAACAAATGGATAAGGTTGTGGAGGAATACGGGGACATCTTCACCTCACCCACAGGGGTTCCTCTGCACTGTCAGGTCAAGCACCCGATTGATCTGACCCCAAGTGCGCCACTACCCAATGGACCGATCTATCGGCGCTCTGTGTTGGAGAACGATGAATCAATAAGCAGATTCAGGAGCTGCTGTAGAAAGGTCACATTCGACCAAGTTCATCGCCCTGTGGGAGCCCGATCATGTTGGTACAGAAGAAAGATGGGACGTGGAGACTCTGTATTGACTATCGGGCGTTGAACAAGATCATTGTCTGGAATAGGTACCTGATCCCACAGATTGATGACCTTCTAGACCAAATCAAAGGTGCAAAATATTTCAGCAAGATCGACTTGAAGTTTGGGTATCACCAGGTACTAATTGAACTCTCCGATGTGTGGAAGACTGCCTTCAAAGCCAAGGAAGGCCTTTTCGAATGGCTGGTCATGCCTTTCGGGTTGACGAATGCTCCCGTAACCTTCATGAGGATGACAGATGACATCTTGCGGCCATTCAACAACTCATTTGTAGTGGTGTACTTGGATGACATTCTGATCTGCAACCAGACTTGGGAAGAGCACCTTCACCACATCCGACAAGTCCTCCAAACACTATGGCAACACAAGTTGTATGCCAATTTGGAGAAGGGCACTTTTGGCATGACCCAGGTTCAATATCTGGGATACATTATTGATGAAAGGAGAGTGCATGTGTGTTGGGTATGTGTTATATTCTTTCCATGACTAGCCCCAAACGCTGTATGTTGTGCCGGGCACAGTAGGGGGGACACAAGGGGGAAGGCAGCGCCCACTGTTGGGGTCTGGGGTAGCGCCCTGACGAAAATTGTTTTGGTGTGCGGACCCACTCATAGGAGGACCCACCCATGTTTTGTGCATGAGTTTGCACATGGTTTTGGGGTACGATGGTTTTCGGCCCCTGGTATTTTGTAGATCCGGTGAAGAGAACTACGGTTATGTTCTAATCCAGGGTTAATGGATTGGGGTTTATGTATGCTTCGGCATGTATATATATGTGTTGTAACACTAAAAGGAATATAATGAAAAATCAAGCTGGTCGTCCTGATTTGGAATTCAGGGGAAAATCTCTGTGTTTATTTGTTTTATGCTCTTGCTATTGTTTATTTTCTGTTATAAGATTCATGTGTAGATAATTTCTGTTCAGGTTTAAAACCTACATTTGGTATCAGAGCTGTTTCAGCTTCAAGGGGACACCTTTGTTGCTAAGGGTTTTTTGCTCGGGCCTGAGTTAGACCCTGTTCAGTGGGAGATCTGCGGGATCGATTCTTACGGTGAAAGAAGATGGCGAGCATCGGAAAGATAGAGATCGAGAAATTTAATGGTCAGAGTTTTGCGTTGTGGAAGCTCAAGATGGAGGATCTGCTGGTGGATAAAGATCAGTGGATCGCAGTAGATCCAGGTACTAAACCAATGGCAATGTCAGATTAAGACTGGAAGAAATTGGATCGGAAGGCTAAGAGCACAATACGGTTGTGTGTCTCAGATTCAGTATTGTTGAATGTATCTGGGGAAGCTACGACGAAGAATTTGTGGGAAAAACTTGGGACTTTGTACCAATCTAAGTCTCTGGTGAATAAGCTGTTCCCGCAGAGAAATTTTTATAACTTGAGGATGAAGGATGGAGACTCGGTGACAGAGCATCTGAACGCCTTCAATACTGTGGTAATTCAGCTGTCATTTGTTGATATTAAAATCTCAGATGAAGATAAGTGCATCAGTTTGTTGTGTTCTCTACCAGACTCGTGGGATAGTCTGGTTATTGCAATAGGTAGCAATACAACTACCTTGAATTTTGATGACATTGTCTCAGCCTTGCTGTCGGAGGAAACAAGATGGAGAAATATGAAGGGCCAAAATGGAGATGCCTTATCTGTACGAGGAAGGTCCCAAAACATAAACAAGAATAAGGTTTCGAGTGGGAGATCCAAATCTAGAGGAAGATCTAAATCTCCTGGAAAGTTTGTAAAGGTATGCTGGAAATGCGGAAAGGAAGGGCACTACAAAAAGGAGTATAGATCTAAAGCTCCTGAGAAAGGAAAGGGATCTGATGATGCTCCTTCTGCAGAGGAAAAAACCACTTCGGATGAAGGTGGGGATGTGTATTTGGCTTCTTCTTCAAATACACATGTAGATCACGAGTCATGGTTGATTGACTCAGGTGCATCCTTTCACTTCACTCCCCATAGGGAGTGTGTTTCAGGGAAATATCACCCTAGAGTTTGGTTGGGGTACAACCTCCACAAAGCAGGGGCATGCTACTTAACAGAGACTCACACAATCATGCACGTTCAGAAAAACTAAATAGAGTAGGATCGGAAATTTACCCGTGGGTCCTACGGTTGAAGTAGATCGACGTGGAGTCCAAACTCCCTGCAACCGTCCTTCCTTCTTAACCTGAAATACAAGAAGAAACCAGCACAAAGGACAAGTTGTACAGCATATGTCTACTCTAAATGTTAGTGAGATTCATATAAAACATTAAATAAATCATAATGAATGCTTGTATAACAAATATTCTCATACATATAAGCATACACTAACACATTTATTTCGGGAACAACATGATACTTCTGTATTATAAATAGCATGTACAAAAGTAATCAAGTGGAGAGATCACCTGATCCTTCCAAGGCCTTCGCAGACCGTCGTCCGGATCCGTCCAGCCCTTGCCTCGCTAAGACTCCTTCCAAACTGGTGCATATGAGATAACATATAAAGGGATGTATATCTCAAGGAAACAAGGGTTTCCTGAAATGAACTGGGAAAGTGCAGGAGGCACGGGGAATCAGACTTGGATAGGGAATACCAACAGAGTATAATATCAATAATTCTCTCTCTCCTTTAGGCCATACACATGAGGGCTTTTTATAGTCCCTCCAAGTAGTTTCAGCAGTTGGAAACAGTTGGCCACGGGCTGGGGTGGTTGAACTACCTGAGTAACCATCAACCCAGCGCGAAAATAGGGATTTTTATATATTTTTTAATCATTAAAATGGCATACGCGGAAAAGTCTAGCTGTACTCGCGTATACACGCGGAAAAACACGGGCATAGTCGCGTATGGAGGATTTTCCACTGTTTTTAAGTGAATTTGTCCAATTCTGTAGGAATGGGTGCCCATAAAGCCATGAAGCAATCATGAATCATGTCAAGGTGAGAAATGATGCTATAACAGATGCCCCCTAATATATGAGGTCAGAAGGGGTACATGATGGCCGAAATGTATTATGCACATAGAAAGAACTTCGCGAGGACAAGAGAGGACTTCACCAGATTTCAGCCTGCCAAAAACCAATGAAAGAAACCAGAGAGTCAACTCATGCTGAGGCGGGCATACCCATGCTCAGTCAAAAATACATCATATAGAAAGTACTGAAATAGATCCAACATGTATACAAGTATATAGCTGAACTGTAAGTACACAATGAATCATCTGAGCATGGCCCGGAAATACAAGTCTGAATCAATGTCCAAGTATCACATATAGAAAGCTGATCAAAGATGGTGCAACTGGATGTCTGATCAAATAAGTAACTGAATCTCCAAGTACCGGATCATAAGTGGTGGATCAAATGGTACAATCACGCAACTCGGGAGCCAACATATAAGATGCTGCTGTGATGAACTGCAACATATAAGGGTGGAAGGCATCACTGGCAGAAACTGAATGGACTGTCAAAAGTGAACCGAGAAATGCTGATGCAACCCGAGGTCTTCATCGATCACTATGGCACAATTCTACACAATGGGAATAAATGAGCTGAAGTCGACCATGTGAGAAATCGTTGGATTACCGGTCAATGATGTATACCGTTAACCAACGCGAGACAACCCACCAATAATGAAAATGAGTGTCAAGGTGCCCCAGTACAATCTAACAAGTGCGAATGAATGAGTTGAAGTCGAACACTTGAAAGAATCTACCAATCGGGAGGCAATGATGAATCCCCACTGTCGATAGCGAAGAGTCTGCCACTGATGACTGCAAACCCTAAGGTACTGACAAAAAGACTCTAGACCTTATTCCCAGAGCAATGAGTCGAAGTCGATGGGAAAATATCTGCTGGAAGGAAGGCATTAAGGCATCCCACATCGGTCCAGCGCGAGTGTAACCCGCAGGCCAAGATTTGGAAGGAATCGGACGAAGTAGAGTGATGGAACCAAAACCGAAGTACGTTTCCGACGTGCACAAGATGAAGCTAGCGCACGGAAGAAACCCTCTGAACCAACCAATAATGAAAGCTGACACGGAGGCGAGAAATCCACCGATAGGGTCAAATGGAAATCCAGGTACTGCACGAATCCCAAGTGTGATAATGTGTGCTGACGTCGAACACAGGGGAAACCACTCAGTCAAAGACCCATGATGATGATCAAATGCTGAGCACGAGGTCACCTATCAATGATGGAAATAGGCCCAAGTTGCGGCTCTAGGTTTGCTCTCAGAGCAATGTGTCGTAGTCGATAAGAGACAAACCCGCCGGCAAGAAGTCAATGGAGACCTTCTCAAACCAGCACGAGCAGAAGATCAAAACATCTGATGTGATAGAACATGATGCTGACAAGACCGGGAAGGCCGACTGAATAATGATTCAAGAGACACCGCGGAATGGCCGACTCAGGCTAGACTTCCCTTGAACAAAAGCACGACTCTGTGATGACCATGGCAGTAAAAAGTGACACTGTATAAGTCTGTCTTGCAGGAGGCAAAACAAACTCTCCATATGGTTGGAAGAGATAACCAACCGGGGGAGAACTGACAAGTGAAACATGGTAAAGGCTGAACCTAGGTCAAAACTAAAACCATCCCAAAATGAAGGAAATATATATAAGTATATGTGCTTTGTTCAAGGGCGACAAACTGACTCTGTACTGCCATCAAAACAACGAAGATACATCCCGTTCCCGCTCTTTTTGTTATATTTGATTTTTTTGTCTTTTTCATATAATAAGCCTGAAAAAGAATAAAAGAATGCTATAATACAATGGATAGAACGAGTATCAAGAAATCAGATGCACTAGTTCCTGGGATTGGAACAATCCTATGCTCAATGCAAGGTGGCAAAAACTGGTCAGTGATACTCAGAGGAACGTTCCATCCATGGGTACAAAGGTGTCAAGTCGTGATAGCTAAGTGCATGCAATGGTTAACTTGTGCAGAAAGTCAAGGTCAAAAGTTGGCTTAAACATCGAGTCCAAATGAAGCCGGCTAAAGGCCAGGATAAACAAGTAGCCAATATGCAATGCGGTAATACAACTTAACGACACCAGGGAGCCTCTAGGGTATAAGCCAGAAAAATGATAAGTGATGAAGGAGAAGAATGAAGCTTCAACACAGAAGACATGGCGGGACTAAAGAGGACTCCCAAGCCTACATAAAAAGCAGCATGGGCAACAAGTGATAGCGAGGAACTAACTAGGAAGCCCATGTAAAGGAAGGCTCTACCATCAAGTCATGATTAAATAATCGGCAAGTGAAATGGGTGTAATACTCATGACCTGATGGGATCGACCCTAAGGCAAGTGATCAGTATGGAGAGCGCACGGAAGAAACCCTCTGAACCAACCAATAATGAAAGCTGACACAGAGGCGAGAAATCCACCGATAGGGTCAAATGGAAATCAAGGTATTGCACGAATCCCAAGTGTGATAATGTGTGCTGACGTCGAACACAGGGGAAACCACTCAGTCAAAGACCCATGATGATGATCAAATGTTGAGCACGAGGTCACCTATCAATAATGGAAATAGGCCCAAGGTGCGGCTCTAGGTTTGCTCTCAGAGCAATATGTCGTAGTCGATAAGAGACAAACCCGCCGGCAAGAAGTCAATGGGGACCCTCTCAAACCAGCACGAGCGGAAGACCAAAACATCTGATGTGATAGAACATGATACTGACAAGACCGGGAAGGCCGACTGAATAATGAGTCAAGAGACACCGCAGAATGGCCGACTCAGGCTAGACTTCCCTTGAACAAAAGCACGACTCTGTGATGACCATGGCAGTATAAAGTGACACTGTATAAGTCTGTCCTGCAGGAGGCAAAAAAAACTCTCCATATGATTGGAAGAGATAACCAACCGGGGGAGAACTGACAAGTGAAACATGGTAAAGGCTGAACCTAGGTCAAAACTAGAACCATCCCAAATGAAGGATATATATATAAGTATATGTGCTTTGTTCAAGGGCGACAAAACTGACTCTGTACTGCCATCAAAATAACGAAGATACATCCCGTTCCCGCTCTTTTTGTTATATTTAATTTTTTTGTCTTTTTCATAATAAGCCTGAAAAAGAATAAAAGAATGCTATGGTACAATGGATAGAACGAGTATCAAGAAAGCATATGCACTAGTTCCCGGGATTGGAACAATCCTATGCTCAATGCAAGGTGGCAAAAACTGGTCAGTGATACTCAGAGGAACGTTCCATCCATGGGTATAAAGGTGTCAAGTCGTGATAGCTAAGTGCATGCAATGGTTAACTTGTACGGAAAGTCAAGGTCAAAAGTTGGCTTAAACATCGAGTCCAAATGAAGCCGGCTAAAGGCCAGGATAAACAAGTAGCCAATATGCAATGCAGTAATACAACTTAACGACACCAGGGAGCCTCTAGGGTATAAGCGAGAAAAATGATAAGTGATGAAGGA